>WNWU01000072.1:3719778-3752558 GCA_012654045.1 Ptyas mucosa
TATTATTATTATTATTATTATTATTATTATTATTATTATTATTATTACTTTTATACCGCCCTTCTCCTTTCGGACTCAGGGCGGTGAACAGCCAGAATAAAACATATGTATATAAAAATTAAAATAATTTTAAAATAAATTAAATAATTTGGCCCATATAGTTAAAAGGTATTACAAATTCAAAATTTAAAATTTAGATCAGTATCACTATATAAAAGCAACATAAAATCAGGCCAGCCCGATTTTAAATTGATATATACAGTGTGTATTTGTGTGTGTGTGTGTGACACGTAATCTTCGACTTACAACAGTTCGCTTAGTGACTGTTTGAAGTTACAATGGCACTGAAAAAAGTGACTTATGACAGTTGCAGCATCCCCATGGTCCTGTGATTTATATTCGGATGCTTCACAACTGACTCACATTTATGACAGTTGCAGTGTCTCAGGGTCATGTATTCATCTTTTGTGACTTTCTGACAAGCAAAGCAGATTCACTTAATAACTGTGTGACTAATTTAACAACTGCAGTGGTTCACTTAACAAATGTGTCAAGAAAAGCCATAAAATGGGGCAAACTTGCTTAACAAATTTCTCACTTAGCAATAGAAATGTTGGGCTCAGTTGTGGTCATATGTTGAAAACTACCTGTATATATATTTGAGGGCAATACTAATTTTTGCTTCAAAATGGCTCTATTTAGGGTAGGAATTTAGAATCCCAAGGTTTCCTTAAAAGCACATTTGGTTGTTCTGCAATAAAATTTAGAAGTTCTTAAATCTTCTCTGGCCCCCTCCCCTGTTCCATCCTCTGCTTCTTGGACTGCAGCTATACAGCATTAAGGAGCCATCTTAGATTCTGAATAGGTAATCAAATAAAACAAGAGTTATGCTGTCAATGGCATACATGTCCTTATGCTCAAGAAAAACATGGAAAAACAATGTGATATGTAACGATCATTTTCAAAGACTCCCATAGATCCCTATCGGGATGCTGCCATTCTGATAGGAGGGGGCCTGGAGGACATTTTATGATCTTTCCTGTTTCTGGTCTTTCCTTTACTTTGATATACATTCTTGGGAATGGAAAGGATGAGCCTAGGGCCATCTGTTTTGTCTCAGCTACCGAGGAACGAACAAGCGTCACCTGAGAACAATTTCTTATCACCTTCTCAGTTCAAAGTTCTCACAACAACTTCACACCTGTGGATTGGCTCACCTTGGAGTGGACAGAGGAAAGGGGTTTCTGCATCTTTTAACCAAATGGTTTTGAGTGGGAACTTCAGATCCTGCCTACTCTTCTTTCTAACACTATCTCCCAATAAAACTTCCTTTCGAAAGGCTGATTGTTTCCAGAGTTCTGCTTTTTTGAAGGTATAGGAGAGGCAAGCCCTTAAATTAGGCAGGATCTGCAAAGTGGTCACCCCGGAGAAGTTTCACTCTACTGTGGGGACCTTGCAAAGAATGTCTGACTGAGCAGAGAGCATGGAGAAGCTGAGCACTGGCGGGAAACCTCCACCACGACTCAAACCGATACAGCCTCTGGAGGCTAGATGGAGGAACTGGCTGCCTTGAAAGACTTTGCGAAGCCGAGATAGTCTGTTGGTGTGGGGAAGAAGGAGAACTGGGAGGGGAGGACCAAGGGAGTCACCTGAGGCAGCCGACAGTATGGCTGGAGATGTAAGCTGCAAGTCTTGTCTGACAATGATAACCTAGATGAGGAGCTGGACCAAAATAATTGTCTCATGAAGCATGCTATGCACTTTGTACTGGAGGCTTTCTGGAACCTAAAAGCCTGAGATGCCATGGGCCACATGGATGGGCCCAATGAACAGCCCAAGGAAACTGATGGAGGACGAGCGGACTCTCCCACCAAAGGATGTCCACAAATGCCCCTGGGATGGATGGAGTGGCTGCCACCCCTGCAAAACCCCCCCTTGCTGAGACCTGGGTGCCACGAACTCCCCTAGGGAGCTAGAAGAGCTTCCCAGCTGGAATGAAAAGCACCTCCCCGGGCATCAAAATTGTTAGGGACCCTCAGCAGCTGGGGTTCTTCCTTGCCCATGTCCTCACCTACATGCAGGAATATGGGCAAGATTTCCCAACTAGGGGGCCAGAGTAAGGGTCACACCCTGGCTCTGGAGGGAGCCGCTGCCAGATGAATGGTGAGCCTCCACAATGGAATGCCCTGGAGCTCTGGAACTTCGATTGCCCTATGATGACCCTTAGATGGAGGTTGACCAACCACAAAGCCAGGGATTATGTTAAGACTGTGAGACAGGGTCACTGCCCAGTAGCTGAGTACATAGAGGAGTTCCGAGACCTGGCTTGCTGTGTGGATTGGCCAGAAGACATCTTTGTGAACTACTTCAAGGAGGGGTTGAATGACAACCTCTACTATGCTTGCATCACCCATGGGGCCCTGAATCATCTCCATGACTGGAGCCCCTAGAACTATTAATCCCCAGCTCCAGGAGGAAAGTCAAACCGAGGGCCTTGCTAGACTTGGGGTGCACCAGATGCTTAATGTTGTGGTCTGCCATCAGCCTGTGGAGCTGGCAGCAGAGTTGGACAGTGAGGAGGCTGGGGAGGAACATGGGCCAGTCCTGGAGTCTGGGGAAGGCCCGGACAAGGGCTCTGTGTAGGAGGCAGAGATGGGGCCAGGGCCATTTGGGAGTGATGCATGGACTCCGGAGCCCCCAGAGTTGGACAGCAGAGAGGCAGAGGAAGAGGAGGAGCCTGTTCCTAGTGCACGCATGCACAGAGCTGCCAGAAGGCAAGAGCAGCTAAAGCAAAAGGGACAACTCAGGAGTAAGGCCAGGAGATTATTGGCCCCTCCCATAAGGCTTAAAAGAGAAACAAAGGCACTTGGGCTTTATTGCAGGAAAGCAACGTTGCTAACTCTGTTTCTTGTTTGTTTCTGAACTTTGTGGGGCTTTGCCAAGTAAGGCCTTTGGCAGGGTGTCAAAGAAGATAAAGGTTGGTGGTTATCCTGAAGGACTTCTTCCGAAGGACTTGTTTTGCAACTAATTGGGACTCAGCTGGGAATGAATGTAATTCTCAGATGTTACAATAAAATAGGTTTATTTGGGATTAATTGTCTTGTAATGACTCAGTAAGCCTCGGTCACAACAATATCTCACTCCATGGTGACAGATTATCTTACCCAATGGTTTCATATAGATGTTAAATAGTAAGACCACACCTGGATACTGTGTCCAGTTTTGATCACCATAATATAAAAAAGATTTTGAGACTCTAGAAAGAATGCAGAGAAAGGCAACAAAGATAAGAGGGCTGGGGGCTAAACCATACGATGAATGGTTGCAGGAACTGGGTACGTCTAGTGTCTATTGAAGAGAATGACTAGGGTGACGTGATAGCCATGTTCCAATATTTGAGGGGCTATCACAGAGAGGAGAAGCTCAATCTATTTCCAAAGCATCTAAATCTGGACAAGAAGTAACTGATGGAAGCTGATCAAAGACAGAGTGTGGAGAGCATAAGGTAAGCAGAGAAGGCACCTCCTGGGGGCCATCAAATTTTAGAGTTTTTCCCTTTAAAATTGAATATATGATATGTATAGAAATAAATACATTATTAGTATGAGGGGTGGGCAACAGATGAAATGTCACGATATTGTAACACAAACTCCATCCTTTATATATTTTCAGGTGACTTTCACTATCTGGCTAGCAGCATGGTTAGCAATGGGTACCTGTGAAGGAAATTACTAACTTAGAAGGATCAGAGCTAAAAATTTCATAATAGATGGGAGTTTGCTGGATATTATACAGCCAGAAGACTTGAATGAAAAATACTCATTTGTTTCTTTTTTATGATGATAATGAAGAGAGAATTATAGTCATGGGAACACATTATAGCAGCACAAATGGGATCAAAATCAAAACATTAACTGCACTCTAAAAATATATTTTTAAATTTAGATGTATGCAAATAAGTTTATAGCCAGCTTTTTCAGTCCGAGAATACTCGGAGAGGTAAACAATTGAAATTGGCAAACCTGAGTTAGAAAACCTCAGATGATTCCTAGATGTCAGCAGAGTTACAGAAAGTCCTAAGTCTGCTTTTTCCTGCAGCCCTGATCAGGGTAAAGCCACATTTCCTGGCCAAAATACTTATGGCAGAAGCAGTATCAGTTTTTTTAAAAATATCACTGAATCCCATTTGAAGATGAATATCAGAACTGATAATTTACTTATGTTCCTGTAAGGACTTGCCTCTCCTATTCCCTCAATAAAGCAGAACTCTTGAAACAAGCAGCATTTCAAAAGAAACTTTTATTGGGAGATAGTGATAGCAAGAAGAGAAGGCAGGATCTGAAGTTCCCACTCAAAACCATTTGGTTAAAAGATGTAGAAACACCTTCACTCTGTCCACTCCGAGGTGAGCCAATCCACAGGTGTGAAGTTGTTGCGAGAACTTCAAGCTGAGAAGGTGATAAGAAATTGTTCTCAGGTGAGGCGTGCTCGTTCCTCCATAACTGAGAAAACAGATGGCCCCAGGCTCATCCCTCTCCCCTCCCATTGCATCAAAGTAAAGGAAAGACCAGAAACAGGAAAGATCATAAAATGTCCTCCAGGCCCATCCTCACCAAAATGGCAGCATTCTGATTGGGATCTATAGGGACCTGACATGCTTCTGCCCTAGGAGAAGGCGAGATCCACCAGGAAGAAAAGAAACAAGGAGGGGAAGGAAAGAAAACACAAGTGGCTAGTTAGGCTTATCCAGTTATCGAGCATGAAACCACTTAAGTAAGCTAGAGGCTCTAACATGTTTCTCTTTTTTTTTGTAATTTTTTTGTAATTTTTTCCAACATAAACATAAAAAAGAAAAAATTTCTCAAGAACAAAGTCTTGGTCCGGTCACAAATGGGTATACTAGTTTAACAAATGAAAACAGATAATTTTAACATAAATTCCAACATCTTAATTTAAATCTTTCTATTATCTCACCATACATCTTGATCTCCTACTAAAGCAAAGCTCATTTTTATATTCAATTATAAATTCAATTATAAATCAAAATTCAATACCGCTCTATCTAATTTTTTTCCCATTGCTCCTTTTAACATCAACATTAAACGCAAAAATAGTCTAATCTATTAATCTATATATTTACCTTACAATTTTATCACCATGAATCCTAATTTCCAAATGTATGCAACTCAATTTTTATTTCAATTTATTAATCAAAATTTATTTCTATTTTTCTCATTTTCTAGACCCAATTCATCCTATCTTAATCTTGAACTTTTACACAGACATCTCAAAATTTTCCATTTCATTTTAATTATCGCCCAACATTTTCTTTTTCACCCCTTATTAATAATTATTCTTCAATGGGGACTTCCGGTGGGATCGCGACATCGCCGGACGCTTCTTTTTGAAGCGCCAACCCAGGGCTCCGTAGAACCGCAAGAACAGCGACTATCAGCTGTCTTGCGGTTTGGAAACTTTCCTCCTGGTAAGAGGGGAGAAAGTGAGTAGACGGGTGGGGTAGAGCTCCCTAAGAGTGCCAGATTTTACCCATAATCTGGCGCTCAAAGATGAGAGCTCCCCGCTAAGCCTGTCAGTACTCCGGACCCTGGATGTCTCTGCTTTGCAGAGCTAGATGTCGTGACCATCCCAGCAACCAACTTTAAATAAATATTTTTGAATCGAGCTGGCGGAGCACAAGCAGCAAGAATAAAACAGCAAGTATTTTCTTTTTTTTAAACTCCAAAGATTTACCTTCTTTAAAAGATTCTCTTTAAGCAGAGAAAGTGAAAGCAAGATGGCATTTGAGTTTCAACGGGGTGTGAAGAAATGAAAGTTAAAAGCAATTATTGACAAGCCCCTGTTTGAAACGTAAAACTCTTTTCTGAAAAGTGGATTAACCAAGAAAGGAAGTAATTATAATAATTGAAGCAGTAATATAAATTACAAATTGCAAAGGGTCTTTTTTTCTTTTTGATATTTTTTTTCCTGTCCTTTTGGAAGGGAAAGAAGAAGGGGGGCAAGATGGCTGGTCTTTTTGAAAGCAAAGAAAGCAAAGAAGGGTTAATTAACCCTCATATATGGTCTGATTTTGAGGAAGCTTGGAGCTCAATTACTTCTGCTTTATTGGAAAAAATTGATACTATATTTCAAGCTTCTCAAGCTGGAAACAATGAAATACATGAAAATACTGAGTTGCAATCTAGCAGTGGGGGATTGATTGAAGAGCTGGGAGAAGGAAAAGAACAACAACAACAGCCTACAGTATTTTTGGAGAGTAAGATGGATGCTTTGCAGAATAAGGAGCAAGAAATTTTGGGAGCTGATGAGACTTTGGCTATACAAAAATGTTTTTGTTACAAAGTCCAACCTGTACTTAAAGAGCTGTTTTCAGAAGAAGTTATACTTTTGCAAAAATTTTATAATATGCAATCCCAAAAAATGCAAGATTATATTGGAGTTAAAAAAGGCAGAGGAATCAAAGTTAAGAAAAAAGTTCGTAAAAAGGAGAAGAAGAAAGACTGGAGACAAGGAAAATAACCCTGCTTGATGAGATGATGGTCCTTAAAAAGTATTGTTTAAGTGTTTAAAGATTTTGAACTTTTGGAAGAAAACATCCAACAGCTTAATGCCAGTTAACTAAGCAAGGAGCGACGATGAGGAGGTAACCTACAGCTGTATTGGAATATTTTGAGAAGAATAAACAGATCACTGCAATGCTGGTGTGTTGGGTTGTGAAATAAGCCTTGACCTGAGTGATTTGGAATATTTTATTAAGGACTGTAATAAATTTGGACTTAATTGTAATTGCAGAAGTTTTATTGAATATAGTAAATTGGAGTTTTCTGTTTGAAGGTAATAAATATAAGGGAAAAGGACTATGGGCCTAGGGCAATTGCAGCTGATCTGGTGGTTTCCCTAATACGTCTGATGAACTTATTAATCTAATTTTTGGCTGGATTTGATGGATATTATTTGAAATACAATTACAAAGTCACTCGGGGGGGGTTTATATAAAGAAGCAATTTTTATTTAGGTGGGTAGACGCAAATGAAGACATTCTACATGCTGTTGGAAGATGTGAATATAAGAAGATTAACAACTGATTTAATCTAGTATGAAGAATTTAAATGTTTGATATAGCTATTAAAATGATGTTTTTAGTTGATTTGTTAATATGTACTGGTAAATTAATAAGAGGTTTGATTATTACTTTTTAGTTAGAATTTTTTTTTAGTGTTTTAACTATAATTGGACCTTGATGGTTTAAAAGTGGAGGACGGAAGAGTTTATATAATATTTTATTTTAAATTTGGGGTTTTTGAATGAGGTTTTTTTTGTTTTCAATGAAAGAAGTTATAAAATATCTTGTTAAACTGTATAGATCTAATAATCTGCTAAGTATGTATTAGTTAAATTGAGTAACGATAGGTTTGATTAGGTAATATTTAACTGTTTTATTAACTGCTGCAATTATAAATGGATACTAATTTTGTTGAATCAGATGGAATAAGAAGAAAAAAGACTTGCTTTCCTTTTATCTATTTGTTTAATGATTATGATAAGTGAGAGATGGAGTTGAATTTAGGGGATTCAAACTGTATTTTATATTTTGTATTTGCTCTGGGAAGTTGGGGGGTGGTTGGGGAGGGGGGGAAAATGTATGTAAAACTTTTAAAACTTTTTCAATTAAAAAAAATTATTCTTCAATGTATTTTCCTCATTCTCCTCCATCACTCTCCCTATTGTTTGGCTGATTTCCAGCATAACATATTTTGGCTGAGTTTTCAGCATAATCTCTTCCATAACTCCAACTATTATTTGGCTGATTTCCAGCATTTTCTCTTATTTTGGCTGATTACCAGCATGCTTTATTTTGGCTGATTTCCAGCATTGTCCTCCATAGCTCCACCTATTATTTTGCTGATTTCCAGCATTACTTATTTTAGCTGAGTTTTCAGCATAATCTCCTCCATAACTCCAACTATTATTTGGCTGATTACCAGCATTTTCCATTGTTTGGGCTGATTTCCAGCATGCTTTATTTTAGCTGATTAACAGCATTCTCCTCCATAACTCCACCTATTATTTGGCTGATTTCCAGCATTACATTATTTTGGCTGGGTTTTCAGTTTATTCTCCTCCTTAACTCCAATGACTATTCTGCTAACTTATTTTAAAAATTTCTTCTTCAATATGTTGTCTATTAATCCACTGTTTCCAACTAAACTCTTCCAGGGTGTATCCCCATCTATTTCTTAATATTAATCATTTCCAACATGTGTTAAATTCAATCTCAATTATGACTTCCATCTGTGTACCTTAGTATATCATCTATAATCATTAACAATTAATCACAATTATCATCCACCACTTTATCAATTTAAAACTAAAACATGTTACATCAAATTATGCTTTTATGAAAATATCACTTTTAGTCACCTTAACTTCCCACTTCTATTTTAATTATCTTTCATTTTTCATTTTCTATCTTTATTTTACCATAAGCACTTCTTGTTTTTATTTAAAGCTCACTTAAACTTTGAACCATTTAAACAGTTAAGCATTCAAACATTGCTATCTAGTTTATCTATTTTGCTTCTTCATTTCCTTATCTGTCCATAAGCATTTCAATTCAAAGTCAGTACTTCCATGCTTAAAACTCTGCATATCCTTTTTAATTCTATTGTAGAATCTGTTTCCAGTAAAATCCATCAGCTTGTCCACTTCCGTTCCTGCGCCAAACCTTTTATTGCTGCACCAGTTAGTTAAAAGTTTATTAGTCATTGTGTTTCTTCTTTCTTTATAAAGCTATTAGAAAACAGAATAGGAATCTCCAAAGTTCAAAAAACCAGTTCTTTTCAAAGTAATCCACAATATGTAACGAGTCAAATAGGTTCTTTTCAGAAAAAAAAACAAGTTTCCGCAATCAATGCTTTCACTTAGTCACAGCTTCAATCGCCATTTTGAAACATTTATGTAGCAATCCATTTAATCTCTTTCTCTGGCTTTTAAAGATGACAAATCCTTAATTATCGCTTTTCTCTTTTCCAAAAGTCAAGTCCATTTCAGTTTTAACAAGAAGATTCGAATATCCAACTCTATTTAGTTAATAAGCAATTCATTCCAATCAATCAGTGTTAAAGTAAAATTCTTAAAGGGTCTTCAATTCCTTTCCTTATTTTACAAAATCTTCAAGCCGCTCAGATCTTCAGCCACTAGGTAAGGCTGGGGGTCTTATTTGTAAATATCCTTATTCACATGTTGTTTCTCACCTGGGTTGGTGTCACTTACCCGGCTCCGAAGCATATCGTCCTTTCTTCCTTTCTCCTGCTTATTGCTTGTCCTGATTTATCGTGGGGGGCTGCTGTCCCCCGCCGCTGACTTAGAGGGTTGCCTCCGGCCTCCGAGGAACTTGCCCATTCATCTCGGCCACCCAAGGGGTCCCTCTCTTTCCCCTGTCCCTTCAGGACAGGGTAGGTCTGCAGACCTGTCAGTGGCAGTTTGCCAGTCTGGGTTTTTGCGGGGCTCATCAGAGCCCTGCTATATCCCTGACTGCATCACCACAATGCCAAACCGGAAGTGGGTCGAGGCTCTAACATGTTTCTTATGTACCCACTCATTTTTAGATGAGGGGAGATTTTTCCAAGCCACTAAGTACTGGGTTACATCATGGTGCTTCCTTGAATCATGTATTTCCTTGCTTTTAAAATGCTGCTTGCCCTCAAACATAATGGGCTGTGGCAGTGTGGCAGCCTAAAGTCTCAGGGTGGAGGTTATTTCAGGTTTTAGGAGACAACAGTAGAACACCAGAAGTACCTGTCTCAGTGTTTTGGTAATTGGAATTCTACCTTAACTGGGTTTATGATGCGTGTAATGGGGAAGGATCCTATGAATTTTGGCCTTAGCTGTTTTTAGAGTTGCAGGGACTGTAGAAACTGAGTGGAAAGGTACACCCTATCCCCGACCCGGAATGGTTTTGGCTCTATCCATTTTTTATTCGCCTGCACTTTGTAAGCTGCTCTTACTTCGTTTAAGGCTTTGTGTACTACTGGCCATGTGTTTCGTAGCTGCTCTATCCACTCTTTCAGGGAAAGTATAGTGGGTTCTTCAGCTGGAAGCTCTGGCATCAGGTTAAAGTCCTGATCAATGGCCACACAGAAGGGAATGAATCCAGTGCTGGTATGGACCGCATTATTGTAAGCGCCCTCCGTGAAGGGCAGGAAGTCAGTCCAATCGCTTTGTTGGTAGTTTATGAAGCATCTCAGGTACTGTTCCAGGATTGAGTTCATGCATTCTGATCCACCATTTGTTTATGACTTGAACTCAATCCCTAATCAATCCCCAGGAGGGCCAGGAATGCCCTCCAGAACTTTGAGGTGAACTAGACCCTGAAATCTGAAATTATCCTCTGCGGTGCACCATGTAGGTGATATATATGGTTTGGGAACAATTTAGCTAGTGCTTTAGCTGCAGGGATTTTCTGGCATAGAATGAAGTGGACCTATTTTGAGAACAGGTCTGTCACTACCCAAATGACAGTGTTTCCTGCCCTTTCGGGTAGCTCTATGATGAAGTCCATGGAGATCTCTCTCTAGGGTGCTGAAGGTTCGGCTACTGGTTATAAGAGGCCAGGCTTCTCCTTGTCATCTTTTAGCAGAAGCACAAATAGAGCAGCTAGCGACATAGCTCTCAATGTTCTTGAGGGATGGCCACCAAAACTGCCTTTTTAGTAAGTGGATGTCTTTACAAACCCAAAGTACCCTGGAACTTTGGAGTCAGGGCAGGTTTGCATGAGCTTTAATCTTTGACTGGCTGGGACGTACAGTTTTCCCCCGACCCAGGGCAGGCCATCCTTCATCAAGCAGGAGTTTTTGTGGTTTAGAGACCACTCGTCATGAACTAAAGCTAGGGTGGTGGCATTGTCCAGAGAGGGGTCCCCTCTTGCTTGTGCCCTAGTGATCATTCATGCTGCTAACTGTGAAGCTGGAAGTAAGGATTTAACTATTTCTGGTTTGCTGCTGTTGTATTGCAGCAGTCTTGACAAAGTGTCATCCAGGAAGTGTCCCCCCCAAAAAGGTAGTGGAGGGTGAAATCGAAATGCTGGAAATATTGGGCCCAGCACACTTGCTTAGGGGACAGTTTCCTTGGGATCTTGAGGGCTTCAAGGTTCTTATGGTCTGTCCACACTTGAAATGGAATCTTGCTCCCCTCCATGAAATGGCACCAAGTGAGGATGGCCCAGCAGACAGCATAGACTTCTTTCTCCCCAGCAGATACGGAGCAGCAGATACTGCTGCTCTGTATCTGTTAGGTTTTTTTGAGCTGTACATACAGGGCTGCAGTTGGCCCTGCTCATTGTTTCGGAGTTGGACAGCTCCAACTGCTACGTTGCTAGCATCAGCTTGGATGACAAAAGGTTTCTCTGGGTATGGGTGTTTTAACACTGGCTTGGTGGAAAAAAGTCTTTTTAGCTTTTTGAATGCAGCTTGGCATTCCATGGTTCACTTTAGAGGCTGGCTAGGATTCAGTTTGTCACCCCCCTCATGTCTTTAGCAAATTAGTGATGGGAAGTGCAATTTGGGTGAAGGCTGGAATGAATTGCCTGTAGAAATTGG
This sequence comes from Ptyas mucosa, assembly GCA_012654045.1. Taxonomy (NCBI): domain Eukaryota; kingdom Metazoa; phylum Chordata; class Lepidosauria; order Squamata; family Colubridae; genus Ptyas; species Ptyas mucosa. Next base: position 3,731,394 of record WNWU01000072.1, read on the forward strand.
CAAAGCCAAGGAAGCTCTGTAGTTGCTTCCTTGTGTGGGGAGGTGCACATTTGATCACTGCCTGCACTTTCTTTGGGTCCATTTCTACTCCTTCATGGGAAATGCGATAGCCTAAATAGTCTATTTTCTCCTAATGGAACTTGCGTTTGGCAAGCTTGGCATAAAGCTTAGCAGCACGGAGTTTGTTCAGGACTGCATGGGCAAGTTTCACATGCTTCACTTTCATTTTGGTGTAAATTAATATGTCGTTAAGGTACAACAAAACCCCCTTGTAAAGATGTTCATGGAGCACCTCATTTATCAGCTGCATAAACATGGCAGGGGTCCCCTGCAGTCCAAAAGGGAGTACGTTAAACTGGAATCATCCCAGGGGGCAGTTAAAAGCAGTTTCCACTCATTCCCCTCTTTAATTCTGACTCTGTAATAAGCCTCCCTTAGATCCAACTTAGAAAAGACTTTTCCCTTGGACAGGTGGGTTAGCCTGTCTTTCATGAGGGGGAGAGAGTTTTCCACGCACACTGCATTCAGACCCCTATAATCAATGCACAAGTGAAGAGACCCATCTTTCTTCTCCCAGAACAACACTGGGACAGCTACTTTGGGTCTAGTCAGTTGAATGAAGCCCTGGGCTAGGTTCTTGTCTATGAAGGCACGTAACTCCTCCAGTTCCCTGGGAGTCATGGAATACAGTTTCGGCTTTGGCAGCTTAGTTCCAGGGACAATCTCAATTTTGCAGTCTGTGGGTCAATGGGGAGGAAGTTCATCCAAGCCCGCTTCACTGAACACCTCAGCTAGGTCCCGGTACTCTCAGGGTATGCCCTGCAGTGGCTTGCCCTTTCAAGGCCGCAGCTGCTTCTTTATTTGGCCCATCTCCCTGTTCATGGCTGCTGCGGCAGGGGGCTGGTTCCCCTCTTTGGAATCTCAAAAGTCCCTCCTTCCAGTTCACCTGTGGGTTCCATCATTTCAGCCACATCAGCCCTAAGACAATTCCATCCTGGTGCCATTATAAAAACTAAAGTCTCAGTATGGCTCCCCACGACTAATTCCAGAGGCTCAGTGGCAAATGTGACTGGGATTCCGCCCACAACGGACCCGTCCAGCTGACAGATGCAATTGGGTTTTTTAAAATCTTGAGGTGGAACCCCAACTTTCTCACCAGGGTTGGGCTTATTAAGTGTTGTGACCTAGGCTTACTAAGTCATTACAATACACAATTAGTCCCCAAAAAACCTATTTTATTGTAACAGCTGAGAATTACGTTCATTCCCAGCTGAGTCCCAATTAGTTGCAAAGCAAGTCCTTCGGAAGAAGTCCTTTGGGATAATTACCAACCTGTATCTTCTTTGACACCCTGCCAAAGGCTTTACTTGGCAAAGCCCCACAAAGTTCAGAAACAAACAAGAGACGCCGACTGGAAACAGAGTTAGCAACATTGCTTTCCTGCAAAAAGACCCAAGTGCCTTTGTTTCTCTTTTAAGTCTTATGGGAGGGGCCAATCATCTCCTGGCCTTTTGCTTTAGCTGCTCTTGCCTTCTGGCAGCTCTGCACATGCATGCACTAGGAACAGGTTTCTCCTGTTCCTCTGCCTCTGTGCTGTCTGACTCTGAGGGCTCCGGAGTCCGTGCATCACTCCCACATGGCTCTGGACCCATCTCTGCCTCAGAGGTGCCTGCCTCAGGCCTTGCCTCAGGCCTTGTCCGGGCCTTCCCCAGACTCCAGGACTAGCCCATGTTCCTCCCCAGCCTCCTCGCTGTCCGATTCCGCTGCCAGCTCCACAGGCTGCTGGCAGACCACAACAGATATCATCAATATGCTGATGATCCTCAGCTGTATATTTCCACCCATGGTGACTTAAGCAATGCTATGACCTCCCTCTCACACTGCTTGGAGGCTGTTAGGGGCTGGATGGGGAGCAACGGATTGAAACTGGACTCTGACAAGACTGAGGAGCTCTGGGTTTGGGGTTCTTTGGCCCATGGAGAATTGCCACCTTTGGTCTTGGATGGGGTGACACTGCCCCAAACAGACCCTCTGTGTAATCTGGGGGGTTCTCCTAACTCACAACTCCTGCTCAAAAAGCAGGTGACAGTCATGGCTAGGAGGGCCTTTGCACAACTATGGGTTATGTGCTAGTTCCACCCTTTCCTGGACCAACAATCCCTACTCATGGTCACTCACTCCCTACTCACCTCCCATCTTGACTATTGCAATGTGCTCTACATCTGGAAGCTCCAGTTGGTGCAAAATGCAATGGCCTGCATGGTTTTGTGCAGACCTTGGTGTACATATGTGTTACCTCTCCTGCTGGAGCTGCATTGGTTGCTGATTTGCTTCTGGATGCAATTCAAGGTGCTGGTTGTCACCTTTAAAGCCCTTCATGGCTTGGGACAAGGTCTCTTGCTGATCACATCTACCCGACCCACTAGAGCGGGGAGGCAAAAAATGTTACAAGTCCTGTCCCCTAAGGAGATACATTTGGCAGGACCCATAAGAAAGGCCTTCTCCATGGTGGCTCCCTCCTTCTGGAACATCATCCCACTGGAAATTAGACTGGCCCCCACTCTAACACTCTTTTGGAAGACCCTGAAGATATGGTTTTGCCAATGGGCCTACAGAACCCAGAGCAGGATAAAGCCATTAAGTGGCTTGTATGAATGTGTGTTGTCCCTGGGGTGGGGATCAGGGTGGCTGTTATTATTTTATTATTTTTATTATTTATTATTTTTATTTCTTTTATATTGTGCTTTTATGTCCTGTAAGCTGCCTTGAGTTGTCATAGGCGGCAATATAAAATTTCTAAATAAATACACAACTCCCTCCCACATTCTCCAAAAAGACTGATATTAAGAAATGGAAGACTCAAACATTTTAGAGGTATTTCCCTTTCAGTGAAATAATTACATTAATGTTTGAATGTTTTCATAAGCCATAAATGGCCTGCTTTCTTTTCCAATGCAAGCTCCAGAAGACAGATTCCCAGGAATAAACTTCTCTTACCACAATCCAAAATGCAATCAAATAATTGAAGACTACCTTTGGTGAGGGTCATTGCTGTTCAGAAAATTAGCACCATTTGCAGAGAAGACAAAAGGCAACAATACTTTATTTTTCATTCCAAATTTGGGAGAAGTATAGTATAGACACTTATCTCTTTATCTTGCTACCCATTTACAATATTTTGATATAAGCTTTATAAAGTTCTTGTACATTGGTAAACTTTAAAATCAATAGGATATTACACACAAAAGAGAAGGAATCATAGGAACAATGACAATAAGACTATCAAGATGAGCTTTAATGTCCAAAGCTTGAGCTAGTACGGTAATAGTAATTAAGAACTGTGGCTATGCCCAACTTTTGCAAAATAGCTAACCCATTCATTGATTTAACTAAAAATGTTAAATCCAATAATATAGAGGAATGTATGGCAAGCTTCATTTGATTAGCTGAAGGCAGCAGCTTTCCTGTGCTGAAAACTCAAATTATGGCCAACTATTTAACTCTTATTACAAATGTTTCAAAGATATTTACTCTTAATCTGAGACAGCCTGATTTGGTCCAAGTCATGTGGCAATTTTCCCATAGTGTTTATCAGGAAAATGTTATTAGAAAGGGAATTATACTAAATGTATTGAAAAAGGAGTACTATGCCTGGCTGTGCTTGGAAAATGTATGTGGGGTGGGGGACAGGGGTGGGTTCTACTTACCTTTACTACCGGTTCACAACGGGCCTGCGCAGGCACTTCTGCACATGGGCAGAAGCTTCCTGATGATGTTGGGGTCGGTGGGTGGAGCCTCCCGCTGGTTTTACTATCGGTTCTATAGAACCGGTCCGAACCAGGGGCAACCCACCACTGGTAGGGGGTGAAGGGTTGCTCTGGATTAGAAACAAGTCAATCAGATGCAACACATTGCTTTTTGACAAAGGTAGTGGCTTTTACTGTCTAATCTGGGGTAAAACTGGGCTGGTTGACAGAGAATATTTTGAGTCTAAAAATGACTGTCCTTTTTCAAGGGAGGCAGGGGTAGGATTGAGGCTGAGAGCATTAAGGATTTTTTTCCCCTAGCAAGGGGTGTGAAAAAGCAAAATGGCTGGCAAATGTCTTAAGTGCTCAGAATAGGATGCAGTATTTGAGGTAAAATTCTCCAGGGCAAAATAAAATAGAATGGTTATTTCTGATTTCTGAATGTCTGTGGAGATTCTCAGTCATCTAGATCATATTTTCTGAAATATGCTCTATCCAAAAGGCAACTGGACTGTTTTTTTCCTTGAGGAAGAAGAACAAAATATTTTGTTTCTTGTTCAAGAAACTTTGAAGAGCACTCGGAGGCTCCAACTGGTCCAGAATGCGGCCGCGCAGGTAGTTATGGGCGCACCTCGTTACACCCATGTAACACCTCTCCTGCGCGAGCTGCACTGGCTCCCAGTGGTCTTCCGAGTGCAATTCAAGGTTTTGGTCACCACCTTTAAAGCGCTCCATGGCATAGGACCAGGATATCTAAGGGACCGCCTTCTGCCACCAACAGCCTCCCACCGACCAGTTCGCTCCCACAGAGAGGGACTCCTCAGGGTGCCGTCGGCCAAGTTATGCCGGCTGACAACACCCAGGAGGAGAGCCTTCTCTGTCGGAGCCCCTGCCCTTTGGAATGAATTGCCCCCGGATATTCATAACATCTCAGATCTCTGGGTCTTTCGCTGTGCCCTTAAGACCCTACTGTTCTGACAGGCGGGGCTATCTAATTGAATGATTTTAAATTGGGTTTTAACTTTGGGTTTCAAAATTCGGCCAAAACTATTTAATGAATTTTAATGAATTTTAACTTTGATACTGTATATTTATGTTTTAATTGGCTGTACACCGCCCCGAGTCCTTCGGGAGGAGGGCAGTATATAAATAAAATAATAATAATAATAATAATAATAATAATAATTATTATTATTATTATTATTATTATTATTGAAACTTCATCAGTTCTGATGGTGAAGGGGATGGAAAGATAGGTACTGACACTAAAAAAAGTGACTTATGACCATTTTTCACTCTTCTGACCATTGCAGCATCCTCATGGTTATGTGATCAAAATTCAGACGCTTGGCAATTGACTCATATTTATGACGATTGCAGTGTCCTGGTGTCACGTGATTATCTTTTGTGACCTTTTGACATGCAAAGTCAATGGGGAAGCCAGATTCACTTAACAACCATTGTACTAACTTAACAATTAGAATTATTTACTTAAGAACTGGGGCAATAAAGGTCATAAAATGCGGCATAATTCACAACAACTGTCTTACTTAGCAACAGAAATTTTGGGATCAATTGTGGTTGTAAGTCGAGGACTACCTGTATTGTTGATACTTCAAAAACTTGATTTGTTTATTGTATTGGATTTTATTTTTTGTAGCCACATTATATTACTGAATGTCCTGCAACCAATGATAGTTTAAGATCTTTTTTTTCCAGATATGATTGGCAAGCCAGAATCCCTATTTGGTGCCAAGGTTTTTAATTTCTGCACTAAGGGATGGACTCTGAATTTGTTTCTTTTAATTTTAATTTCATTTTGTTATTTTCATCCCATTTCTGCAAACTGCAAACTAGATTTTTGTTTTATTTCTGTTGAATATGGAAATGAGGAGGGAAACCTTGAGCAAAGTTTCCCTCGAGTCCACCTGACAAGTGGAAAGACTGAAGGTTTAAACTGATTGGCTCCCGCATTTAGGAGGAAAATTCAAGGGAGCCTAGTGGCTGAGCTGTCCAACAGCTCCCCTTTAAAGGGAGCTGCTGGACGGCTCAACCTCCCTCTTGTTCCTGTACCAGCCTGCAATAAACAAGCCGTTTGCATAGCTGTGAGTCCTGCCTCTTGTTTTATCCGCACTTAACAATTTCTATCCTGCACAGTTATGTATCATTTGTACATCTGATGACCATTTTCTCTATCACATAATTCAGATCATTAATGAAAATATTAAAGAATGCTGGCTCCAGAACTCATTCTTGTGGCCTCCCACTAAATACCTTGTTCCAGTTTAATGAGAAATCTTTGAGAAATACTGTGTATAATTTTCAGGCCCTTTGTATATCCATTTAGTTGTCATATCCTCCAGCCCAAATCTAGTTTTCTAATCAGAAGGTCATGAGATTCTTTCAGAGGCTTTGCTGAATAACATTTGTTATGTTGTCTGCAGCATTTCCAAACAATGAAAAAAGAGATAACTTGGTAAAAAAAAATATGAAAGATTCACTTACCAAATCCATGTTCATTTCTGATAATTGAAAATGATAAGATCAATTCTCTTTCGAATTGAGCTTCACATCTGGTGACGATACAGAAATATCTATATCCAGGCAACAATACAAAAATGCCCTTTTTTAAGGCTCTTTTTTGTCTTCTCATTCTTCACTCCAGCCCTGGGATCTTCTAGTACTCTCCCTTTCAAGCCTTAACAATCTCCAGTTCAGCTTAGCTTTTGAAGACTAGCCAACATCTGCTGGATGTTCCTTCCTTCTCCCAGTTGTTTCTCCTGACATTTATTATGCTCTCAGTTTATTTAAAGCAAATATCAATAGTTTGAGCCAGGCAGAATTAAAATAGATAAACTTCAAATTCTCTTCCAAAATTTTTCATTCCATAAATTTGTGATCAATCCATCAATGGAGAAACTTCAGTGAACCAGTACCTGGCAAGGAAGAAACAGTGCAGTTCTGGTGTAGTGCAGCGCAGATATGGGATAACCCAAAGAAATACAACAAAGATGCAGCTTGGTAAAAGAGGTGGATAAGAATAAAAAAGACATTGAAATGAAAGAATTAGTAATAACAGCAGAAATGGTAGAGAAAAAAGCAAGGAAGATCAAAAATTGGTCAGCACCAGGTGAAGATGAACTACATGGTTTTTGGTTGAAATATCTAACTGGTGATACCCAGTTATTGCCAAGCAGTTTAACAAGGAGGTGAAATTGAAGAGGGACTAACATCTGGGAAAACCTACCTGATAATGAAAGATCCACTAAAAGGGGCAGTTTTATTTTTTAATATTGTAAGCTGCCTAGAGTTACCGTGTGGCAAGATGGGCAGCTAATAAATTTTACAAACAAGCAAACAAAAATTGATACAGAGGTTCGCCCCCCAAACCTTTCTGCTTTTTTTGAAATAATTTGTTAAATTAATATTACTTGTTCATTAAGTAAGCTTCAAACTAGGAACTCAGGCTAAAGCACTAACTCAGTCTCCTAAAAAAGACAGCTGTTGCAACTTTACTTTTCCTTTTTTATGGCAAAGACAATATACTCTCTATGACACCAGCCTCTATGAGCACCACATTAAAAATAAAAAACCCAAAATGCCCATGTAACATATTCAGGGAATTCTCATCACTTCACTCTGATTATAAAAAGTCTGGTAAAATTCACACTTTGAAAGTTTTACATACAAGTGCGTGTTTAACAGTTTCTCCAAGACCTGGCATACCAGGGCGAACTGTTCCTCCATGGTCTTTGTATAGATGAGTATATCATCTATACACCAGTACCCTGTTGTATAGGTGTTCATGCACCACCTTGTTGATAAGCTGCATGTACACTGTGGGGGCACCCTGCAGACCAAAGGACATAACTCTAAACTGGTAACTCTCCAGGGGGCAATTAAATGCGGTCTTCCACTCATCTCCTGCTCATATCCATACTCTGTAATATGCTTCTCAGAGATCTAGTCTGGAGAACACCTGTCCTTCTGCCAACCGGGCTAACATATCCTCCATTAACGGCAGAGGGTACAGGTGTTCGATGCACACTGCATTAATCCCCCTAAAATCTACACACAGATGTACCCCCCCCCAATCCTTCTTCTCTCTAAACAATACGGGTGCAGCCACCCGGGATCTCACAGGCTGGATAAATCCCTGTTTCAGGTTCTTCTCGATGAAGGTTCCCATCTCCTTCAGCTCAGCTGGAGTCATCGAATACATTTTGGGCTTTGGTAAAGTAGCCCCTGGGAGGATCTCTATCCTGCAGTTGGCAGGTCGGTGAGGAGGCAAGGCGTTGTATTCTTATTCGCTGAAAACCTCCCTCAGGTCAGCATACCCCTCCGGGTAGCCTAACTCCTGTAATCCTGGGGATACAGAGAGGCCTCCGCCATCCACCCTGGTCTATGGTAGGGGCTTGGGACCATTCCTCATGCCATGGTGGGGTCGGGCCCAAGCCTAATCGCAGGTGTCGACAACCATCCCCCACCAGATGGTTGGGCCCCACTTGTCCAACCAAGCTAAACCCAAGACTATGTCCTCCATTATCTTTGTCACAACCATGAACTGTAGGGTCTCCTGGCGGTGCCTATTTCCATGACCACCTCCTCTGTAACATGGATGGCGGGCCAACCGCCCAGCAATGACCCGTCCATCTGCTTGAATTCTATGGGTCGGGACAGCCGTCGGAGTCCCACTCCCAAACCTATGGCCACCTCCACGGTCATCAAACATCTGGTGCAGCCGGTGTCCACCAAGGCTGTACAATCCCTTCTCACCCATGCTTCTATCACTATTGGGATCATGAAGGGTTTAATGGGCATGCTTACCATTGGGTCCGGTTCTGCCTCCTCCTCACTGCTGCTGGTGATTGGCTCCTTGCCTGGTTTGACTGTCACCGCGCCCAAGGTCATCGGTATCGCTTATTGAGCCCCCCCTTAACTTTTCCGGGATGGCCTTGATGCTCTTTCTAGCCATCATTGTTCGTGCGCCAGTGGCCCTGGCTGACTTTTTCTGTTCCATGTCTGTGCACTCGGCTGCTCTATGGCCTGGCTTTCCACAGGAGAAGCATGTCAACGGTGGTCTGCTGGGTGTAGACATGCTTGGTTCCACTACCCATTGGGGCTTCACCATCGTAGGCAGGTTTCGGGCGTTGAGGTTGGGGGGAAAAACAGGGCTCTTTGAACCCAGATGGACCCTTTTGTCTGATCCTCCCAGAATTCATGTCCCAGTTCAGTAGCTGCCTGATACTAGGCTGTCAGGTGGTAAAGCAAACCCTGACACAAGTAAGCCTGTCGTAGAGTGCGGTCTAGACCTTCCCTAAAATGATGCACTGATAATTGTTCTGGCCAACCCCACACTTTGCCCGCCAGACACTTGAAGTCCTGAATGTATTCCTTTGCAGGCCATCCTCTTTGTCGCATGCCGAACATGTCCGCCTCCGCCTGCTGGGCCCTGGTGGTATCCTCAAATCAGTGCTGGAGTGTGGCCAGGAAAAGGCCTAGGTCTCCTAACTCCTTGGCATGCTCTTCATACATATCGGCTACCCAGTCAGCAGCCTCTTCCTCCATTACTGCCATAAGGGCCATCATTCAGTCCCACTGCAAGGTATATAAGTGTCCATACGTGTCCATATGATTCAGGACTTGTCCGATGAAAAGGGCAACTTTCTCCACACTCCCATTGAATGCTGACCTTATCATGGGTGGGTCCCAACATCCCACTGCAGGCTGGCCTTGGGCCAGCCCTGCAGCCATATGAGCCATGAGACTGTGGCCCCTGTAACCCTGAGCCCCCCCCATGTTCTCCTGCAAGGCATTTGTGCATGTCTGTTTGGGGCCTGTGAGCTTGCACTCCCAAGGGGCCTTGCATAGCATAGTTTTGCCCTTCCCTAGGTTTCTGGAGACAGCCAGGCACAGCCCCAAGATTGTGTGGCTCCTGTGGAGGGTGACCCATCACCTTGGAGTCCTGCCATTCCCTGCTCTGGTTTGTGCCCCTAAACCCCACAGCCCCGAACATCTCTTGCAAAACGTCCAACATCTGACTGCCAAAAGCTGTGGAGTAGCTCCAATTGTCATCTGGGATCCTTCTCTCTCTCCACTGGAAGAAAGGAATCCCGGAAGGGGTGAGCTGCTGACCAGAAGATAGTTGGGCCCAGTAGTCCCCCAGCCCCAGAGGCCTCAGCCACTAGTCCTGCATTCCACGCTGCCCAGACTCCAGACCCTCCTGGCCTTTCACTGTCCCTTGCCCTAAAGCTGGGCGTTCCTTTGACCTGACTGCTGGGGGAACTTCCTCTGCTGGTTCCACAGCACAGTCACCTCTGTAGCTGCAACAAACTCTTCCAAGTCTGCAGCCTCCAGCCCTGGCACTATATCTTCAGCCATGGTAGTTGCTGTGAGTTCCAACAAACTGTGAGGTTCCGATACACAATGAAAACTCCATGCACAAATGATGGTTTGAATCGTGTTTACTGGCATGAACTGATATCCATAAACAACTACAGGAAGGTATTGTTGGAGCTAATGCTCCATGCTCACCACCACTTTATAAAGCCTTACCACCCAGGTGATCCTTAATCCAGCTCCACCCCACTCGTTAGTCATTATGCAATTGGGTCCTTCTCACTCCCCCCTGCACTCCAAGCCAGTCGGCCACACCCCTGGCTCCAGAAACACGTGCAGGAGCAGCCAGGAGGGACAACTACTGCCCAGTCCACCCAGAGATGCCCCACTGCCTGTCCAGCTGCGGTGACGGTGCCTCGCAAAAGTCTGGAAGAGGCCACTGTGAACTTGGTGATGTCATCAGACAGCACCTGCAGCCTCTGGAGTGCGCCTCTGATGCCAACCTGTTCCCCCGTGGTCGGTGCACCTCTCAGCTGTTTCATGGCAAGAAGGCAGGCCAGGAGACAAAGAGGCAGGCTGAGAGGAGAGGCAACATTGCGAAGGAGGAGGCAGGCTGGGAGGTGAAGGAGGAGGCTGGGAGGGAGAGGCGACAGCGCCCCCGGTTACCAGGTGGGTAAGCTGAGGAGTTGGGGTGCCGCCGGGTCCACTGCACCGCCGGAACCACCACACCCACTGTAATGGCAGTTCTGACACGTGGACGTGCATCGGGGCTGACACAGGCCTTTTCCCATTCCTACTGGTCCCACCACAACAGGCCAAACACTTTCTCCTCACTTACCTTTTGAAGAGCTCCAAGGCCTTCCAGAGTACTGGAATTGATTGTTTCTTTGTGCAGCTGCATAATGCGGTTTTGGAAGTGGATGTCATTTTGTCCTACCCACAAAATGGTAGCTTTCAGATTGTTGCTGTGTGGCCCGGGAACAAACTGCTTTATTTTGCTGCCTTAACGAGGTCTGTACAGCTTTGCTTTCTTGACCTTTCATAGCGTGGTACATTCAGCACTAGCTGATTGCTACTGAAATAGCACTGGTGTCAGGGTTCCAAGTAACACCCCCAACCAAGTAAGGCTCCAAGGCAGGCAGTTCCTCAAAGTTCCATTTTATTAGAGATGTCATATTGGCACATCTGGGAAAACCCGAATCTGAAAGCTCCCGCGTTTTCCCCACCTAAAGGAAAGTCAGTCTCATCCCCTGCACCCACAAGTCTATCACATGGTCCAATCAATCCACCGTCCCAACTGGAGATGCCTCCCAGTCACGACTTTCCAGGTGCAGGCTGAACGTCCTTGACTCTCAGAGAAAAGAATGTTGTTATGGCTAAATGTCCCTACCATGCAACCCCCCTCCCACTTTCCCACAGCACTAAGTGTGGCAGCCCTGAAGATCCAAAGAAAAAGATGGCCTCCAGGACTTACAACTGGTTCTCCAAGCATAATCAAAATCCTCTATAAAGAAATCACACAATTCCTCAAGTGAATATTTTCTAGGGCTGTGAAAAAATGAACCAGGGTGAAGTAGATGCTTCTAATGCCATTATTTAGATACTGTGGAAATGCTTTTTTCTAACTCAGTTGAGACATCTGGATCAAAACATCTAAATCTTTAAACATCTTTATTAAAAATGAATCTGGAGGATAAGTAAGTCAAAAAGTATATGATTAGATGGGTGGAAAATGTATATAATATCACACACAATCAATGGGAAAATAGTGGATTAATTGATTTAAATTTTCATTGAATTACAATTTGAAATATTTTTTTAAATAAAAGGATGCATTGTTAGTATTTAACTCCTGAAAAATTGTCAGGATGAATAAAGGAATATCAAATAAGTGTTGAAAATGGTAATCAATGTGACAATACCTTTTATCATTGTTGGGGAACATGTAAGAGTGCCAAGATTTATTGCAATCATCAGATATGTTATTTGATTTGCAGCTGCTACTAAACTGGCAGGAAGGCCTTTGCACAATTGCGCAAAGACAAGCTAAGGAGCCAAAAAGATCTTGACAAACTTGAACAATGGGCCCTATCCAGTGGTGGGATTCAATTTTTTTAACAACCGGTTCTGTGGGCGTGGCTTGGTGGGTGCAGTTTGGTGGGCATGGCTTGGTGGTCATGTGACTGGGTGGGCGTGGTGTGGTGGTCATGTGACTGGGTGGGCATGGCCAACTCAGCATCACTCACCCCACTTGCGTGGCCTCCCAAGCTCTTCTGGTCTTTGTCTATTAATTTGTCTACTTCTACAGTGTCTGGTTGATTATCTAATGCCTGCCCGTCCTTCTGGATCTGGAACTCCTACCGATTCTTAGCTCTATTATTCCCCACAATCTTCTGTGGAAACTCCTTGATGGTTGGCTGGACAATTCTGGGAGTTAAACTTCATACATCTTTCAGCTGAGAAACACTGATCTACCGCTTGGGTTCTATCTAGTGTGGTAAATCCCTGTGTCTATGGATCTGGTGCTTAGTGCCTGTTCCTGTGCTGTTATGATCAGTGATTAGTGTTGCCTTTTACACACACATCACTTCAGGAATAATTATAAAAATGATGATTTCTCACTCATTTCTTTACTAGTAGTAGAAACAAAATAAACAGCCATAAATGTCACTTAAAGTTGGAACCTATATTTGGATTCTGATGCATATTTATTGTTGTATATGTTTTTGCAGAACGGTGGCTGGGAAGACTTGCCACAGATAAGTTTGCAAAGCACTTATTTCAAATAACATTTCTTAATTGTGTATTCTTACTTGTCCTCTTGTACTGTATCACTGCATTTTTGATTCAAATGCAAAAAAATATATTTTGCAGAGCACAAAGAAAGGAATGCTGCATCTGTTTGCAATTCTTTAAGGCAGCTCCATCCCCCCACCCCCCCTAGGATTATGCAGCTTCCTGGGATTATGCAGCTGCCTTTCTTCCCCAGAAAAGACAATATTTTGTTTAAAGAATTGCAGACAATTGCATCCCTGTCCACCATAGCAATGCACAGTCCTATGTTTATAATTTTTCTGCTTTTTCAAGACAGGTGGATGCACTTCTAAACAAAACACTGGCTGCAGATAGCTCTCTTTTTCACATTGCAGGAAAGTTCAGAAATGGCTCAGTGAGTTAACAACTGACTGGCTGATTTTAGGCCAGTCATTCCTTCTCTCAACAAAGCCTACCTTACAGGACTGTGGTGGGGAAAATAGAAGGAGGAGGGATATTTGGAATGTTTACTGTTATGTATATATCTAATTTGAGCAGGAGTTTCAAATGTTTGGGGTTCTGTGATTGGTTGACCGTTATTACTTGAAGTGTATATAAGGAGGGCTGCTGCCCTGAGTTTTTGCTGAAGTATCACCCTGTGTTAAAGAGCTGTTGTCACTAGCTTGCTTGTGCCTCTCGTTATTCCTGTGCTATAACATTGGCGATGAAGGTGGGATAGAGGCCACAAGAAGCATACCAAAAAGAGCTCAGAATTCAGCCAGGGTGACGACGGGGACGACCAAAGGCACACGATGGCTGCCTACATACCGCCCAAGCCGTTTGACCCAAACCGCGAGAAATGGGCATCGTACATGACCAGGTTCGAGTGCTCCCTCGAAGCCTGTGAAATGCAAGGACTCTCGGCAAATCGGAAGAGAGCCTTATTCCTAAGCCACTGCAGGCCAGATGTCTTCGAGATGGCTGAATCCCTATGTGAGCCAACCCCCGTCCAAACCGTTCCGTGGGACGTGCTCCAAGCCAACCTCAAGAATCACTACACGCCAGTACCATCAAAATTCGTACAACGTTATGCCTTCAGACAACGTGTACAAAATGAAGGGGAACCAATCAGCGCGTACGTCGCCAGCCTCCGCAAAGTCGCCACACGCTGCGACCATCGGGACCTGGACGACGCGCTTCTCGAGCAATTAATATGTGGCGTTAGAGACACGAGACTGCAGAGAAGTCTTCTTGCGAAGCCAGATCTAACGCTGGCGAGCGCCCTAGACGAAGCCAGGGCACATGAAGCATCTACGAAGGCTGCTGAGGCTCTGCAACGCCCGACGACCTCGAAAGGCGCTCCTAAATCGACACCGGTGCATCAGGAAGAAGTAAGAACCAGCACTGAGGAAGAGTCGGACGAGGACGTCTTCCACACAGAAAAGAAAAAAGAGCCAAACAGCCGCCGCGGAATCTGCTTTAGCTGTGGCGGGAATCATGAGAGACAATACTATAAATACCGAGACGCCGTTTGCAGGCGTTGTGAAAAGAAGGGCCACTTGGCGCGAGTTTGTAGAGCTATAATTCTGAGAAACTATCAACCACGTGACCACCAAAGCCAATCAGAATTGGCACACTCGAAGCCGCCAATCTGAGAGGGAGGCGCGAAAAAGCGGCGCGAAAATCAAAAACGAGACACGTTCAGCACTACCATTGCCCAAGCCAGCACTTCGGTGGAAGAAAAAGTCTACACGACGGTTGGAATAGAAGGGAGACCATGTGAGATGGAAATCGACACCGGGTCTGCCCTATCCATTATGTCATGGTCAACACTCAAGACCATCTGCCCAACTTCCAAAGGTCTCAACTAACGCGACAAAGGGTTCGTCTACTCGACTACCAGAAGAACCGGGTTCCAGTAGAAAGCATCGGCACATTCCGAGTCACCTACGGCGACATCCAGAGAAAACTTCCTCTAACGATCGTGAGAAATCCACTACCGAGTCTCCTGGGCCTATCGTGGTTCCAAGCCCTAGGCATGGGTTTCACCGGTGTCCACAGCATGAACAACTCATCACTGAAAGACAGCCTCTTGTTTGAGTTCCGGGACGTTTTCGGAGAGGAGTTAGGCAAGTACGGGGGGACCCCCATTTCTTTTAATTTAGACCCCAACGTGGCCCAGATCCGTTTAAAGGCTAGACGAGTGCCATTGGCATTAAAGCCAAGGATCGATGCGGAAGTGGACAAATTAATTAAACAAGGGATGTTGGTACTGGTTGATCACGCAAAATGGGAGACCCCAATAGTTACCCCACTTAAAGCAGATGGGTCTATAAGAATTTGCGCTGACTATAAGTGCACAATTAACAAGGCATTGCAGCAGAGCGCCTATCCTGTGCCGATTGTGCATCATCTACTACACTCCCTGGGGCCCGGCAAAATATTTGCAAAACTAGACTTACCGCAAGCATACCAACAATTGCCGGTCGATGATGCAACTGCAGAAGCCCAAATGATAGTGACCCACAGGGGTGCGTTTAAATGCACCAGACTCCAGTTCGGGGTTAGCGTGGCCCCGGGCTTATTCCAAAGCACCATGGAGTGCCTACTGCAAGGACTTCCGGGTGTGGTACCGTATTTTGATGACGTACTAATTAGTGCGTCGACCAAAACGCAACTGGGAGATAGAGTTAGACAAGTCCTATTGAAATTCAGAGAGGCAGGACTCAAACTTAAAAAAATGAAATGCATGATAGCTGTTCCCTCCGTTGAATTCCTGGGGTACAGGATTGACGGAAATGGCATACACCCCACAGAAAGTAAAGTGAGAGCCATTAGAAGCGCCCCCACACCTAAGTCAAAAACTGAGCTTCAAGCATTTTTGGGGTTGTTGAACTTCTATGCTATGTTCCTCAAGGGTAAGGCCACCGTGGCCGATCCCTTGCACAGACTGCTAGGAAAAAACGTTCCTTGGGTGTGGGGCAAAGCGGAATCTGCCACTTTTAATGCTGTTAAGACTCTTTTATCTGAGGACAGTTTCCTCATTCAATACAACACAGAAGTGCTGCTTGTACTTGTGTGTGATGCATCCCAGTTTGGAGTTGGCGCTGTTTTGAGCCATAGACTGCCGAATGGACTAGAGGCGCCTATAGTGTACTACTCTCGCACTCTGTCCAGTGCAGAGTGCAATTATAGTCAACTGGACAGGGAGGCCTTGGCCGCTGTTGCGGGAGTGAAAAAATTCCACGATTATTTATTTGGCCGGACATTTGAACTGATCACGGATCACAGGCCACTATTAGGACTTTTCGCAGGGGACAGGCCCACCCCCAGTGCCCTGTCTCCTCAAATGACGAGGTGGGCGATTTTCTTGTCAGCCTACTCGTACTGGCTAATCCACAGACCCGGACGGACTCTAGGCCATGCTGACGCCCTTAGCCGTTGCCCCCTACCTGACATTCTGGAAGACCCCACTCCAGAGGCTCCTGTTTTATTACTTGATGTTATGTCTTTGGGACTGATCTCCTCTTGCGAGGTTGCACGGGCCTCTGCTAAGGATACTGTCCTTCGCACTGTATTGGGCTGGGTATTGCGGGGGTGGCCTTCCAAGGTGGACTGTGAGGAATTTCAGATGTTTTTCAGCAAAAAGAATGAACTGTCAATGCAAGGGGGGTGTTTATTGTGGGGCGATAGAGTGGTTATTCCTTCAAGGTTACGCACGCGTGTTTTGGATTTATTGCATGTGGGACATCCCAGTATTGTCAGAATGAAGCGACTAGCAAGAAGCTATGTTTGGTGGCCAAAATTGGATTCTGACATTTCTGCGTGGGTAGGGAAGTGCAGGCCCTGCCAGGAGTCCCGCCCCGACCCCCCGGTAGCGCCTGTTCAAGAGTGGGAGAAACCAAAGGCACCATGGGGGAGGATCCATATTGATTTCGCTGGGCCATTCCATGGGCAAACATTCTTAATTGTTGTTGATGCATTTTCCAAATGGCTAGAAATTATCCTAATGTCTTCTACCACGGCTGAAGCGGTTATCAAGGCCCTCAGAAAACTCTTTGCTACACATGGGTTACCGGACATCCTGGTGTCCAATAATGGGCCCCAATTTACAGCAACTCAGTTTGAGGGCTATCTAGCCGAATTAGGAATTAGGCATGCCTTATCAGCCCCTTTTCATCCGGCTTCGAATGGCCTTGTAGAGAGATTCATGAGAACGGCCAAAGAAGCATTATCTAGATTAGATAATGGGGATTGGCAGGCCAGAATAGATCAATTCCTGGCAATTCAACATGCCAGCCCATGCCCGACCACCGGACGCAGCCCTGCTGAACTATTAATGGGTAGGAAGCTGAGATGTGTCCTAGATAGACTCCATCCCAACTACTCCCACGAGAAATTCAAGGGAGAGAGAATTGGCCTACAGCAATTCCAAATTGGGGCACCGGTACTGGCGAGAACTTATGCCAGCAGACCATTGTGGGTACTGGGAACAATCTTAGGAATCACCGGCCCTAAATCATACACGGTAGACATAGGACAAGGCAAGATCTGGAAACGACACATAGATCAGCTAAGGAAGCGGATAGATAGCGAGGTCTGGGAAAATCCAAAAAAGTTTGAACCTGAATTTAACAGTTTCTCCAAAACAGCTACCTCAAGCCCAAACAGGCGGGAATACTTATCTGACAAATCCTGGCTCCAGCGTTGCCCTGAAGAGCTGACACTCCCAGTCAGAGAAAACCATGCCTCCGAAGAAATCCAGGAGGTTCCATTGGCGGAGCCGGGAGAGACAGATGGTCCCTCCGACCGGCTCGACGCCTCCCCAACAACTGAACTGCGCAGGTCGACCCGAGCGAGAACACGCCCTGGTCACCTGCGAGACTTTGTGTGTAAATATGTAAATACGTAGTGTAAGTGCCTTCTGGGAATGGAGGGGTGTTATGTATATATCTAATTTGAGCGGGAGTTTCAAATGTTTGGGGTTCTGTGATTGGTTGACCGTTATTACTTGAAGTGTATATAAGGAGGGCTGCTGCCCTGAGTTTTTGCTGAAGTATCACCCTGTATTAAAGAGCTGTTGTCACTAGCTTGCTTGTGCCTCTCGTTATTCCCGCGCTATAACATTTACTGCTTTGACTTACTTACGCGAATAATGATGGAATATAAATGAATGAATGAATGAATGAATGAATGAATGAATGATTTTTCTGGAGGATGGTGTTTTGCTTTGTGGCAAGTCAGCTTCCCATTTTTTAAAAGTTTAAACATAATTTGAAGAATATATAAATACAGGTGGAGTAGATAAATTGCCCAGCAACTAGCGAGGTACATACAGGCATACATTGGCCCTCTGGTTGGTACAAATGGGGACCCCAGTGTCTTCCCGGCCAGTGCAGCCAGGCAGATTCTCAGCCAGGCAGCCGAGCATCTTCCTGGCCAGTGTAGCCATGCAGCTTCTCAGCCAGAGGGGTGAGTGTCCTCCCAGCCAGTGTGGCCATGTGGCTTCTTGGCCAGGGAGGTGAGCGTCCTCTCAGCCAGTGCAGCCAGGTGGCTTCTCAGCCAGATGGGCAAGTGTCCTCCCAGCCAGATGGGGGAGCATCTTCTTGGCTAGCACAGCCATATGGCTTCCTAGTCAGGGGGCGAGCATCCTCCTGGCCAGTGTGGCCATGCATCTTCCCAGCAAAGCTGGCGAGCGTCTTCCTGGCCAGTGCGGTCATGCAGCTTTTCAGCCAGGGGGGTGAGCATCTTCTTGGCCAGTGCAGCCATGTGGTTTCTCAGCCAGGTGAGCAAGCATCTTCTTAGCCAGCACGGCCATGCAGCTTCCTGGTCAGGGGGCTGAGTGTCCTCCCAGCCAGTGTGGCCATGCGGCTTCTCAGCCAGGGGGGATGAGCGTCCTCCCAGACACTGCAGCCAGGTGGCTTCTCAGCCAGATGGGCAAGTGTCCTCCCAGCCAGGTGAGGAATCATCTTCTCAGCCAGTGTGGCCATGCGGTTTCCTGGTCAGGGGGCGAGCATCCTCCCGGCCAGTGTGGCCATGTGGCTTCTCAGCCAGGCGGCCGAGTGTCTTCCCAGCCAGGCAGGTGAGCATTTTCCTGGACAGATGGGTGAGCATCTTCCTGCCCACCCACAGAGGGGTGAGTGTCCTCCCAGCCAGAGTGGCCAGGCGGCTTCCAGGCCAGGCAAGCGAGCATCCCCCTGGCCAGGGTGGCCCTGCGGCTTCTTGGTCAGTGTGGCCCTGTGGCTTCCCGGCCATGTGGGCAAGCATCCTCCTACCCAGGATGCTGGGAGTGAAGTGGTTTGGGAGAGGGCAATGGCAATGAAACGATGGAGCGCAGTACCTGAGGCAGTGTTGGTGCCCAGAGGCACTGTCTTGGGCAGCCAGAGAGGCTCCTGAGGACGTGCAAAGCCTTGCTTGAGCTGCTTTGGAGTCCCAGAACTGCCGTACCTGCCTCCGATTCCCAAGTGAGTCCTGCTATCCAGGGCCAATAGGGCACCACCTCCTCGGCCTCAACCAGCACTGGGAACCCAGTCAAAGCCATTGTCAGACATATCAGCCTCATCCGAGGTGAGTGGCTGGGAAGAGCAAGGGGTGTGGCTGGGTGTGGTGCTTTTCAGCCGGTTCACCAAACTGCTCAAAAAAGTATCTACCGGTTTGAGTGAACCAGTGCGAACCGGCTGAATCTCACCACTGGCCCTATCCAACAAAAAAGAATTTTAATGTGGAGAAAAGCAAAGTCTTACATTTAGGCAGGAAAAATCAAAGTTATAAGTACAGATTATGGGAGACCTGATTCAAAAACAATAACTGTGAGAGGGAGTTGAAGTCCAAGTCGATGATCACTTGAATATGAGCCAGCAGTGTGCAGCAGTAGCTAAAAAAAGCTAATACAATCTTGGATTGTATAAACAGAGGCATAGAATCAAGATCACATGAAATATTAGTGCTGCTTTATAAAACCCTAGTAAGACCACACCTGGAATATTGCAACCAATTTTGGTCACCATACTATAAAAAAGATGTTGAGACTTTGGAAAAAGTTCAATGAAGAGCAGCTAAGATGATCAAAGGTCTGGAGACTAAACCATATGAAGAATGGCTGCAGGTTTTGGGTTTGGCTAGTCTAAAGAAAAGAAGAATTTGGGGTGACAGGATAGCAGTATTCCAGTATTTAAGGAGCTGCCACAAAGAAGAGGAAGTGAAATCATTCTCCAAAGCACCAGAGGGCAGGACAAGAAACAATGATTGGAAACTAATCAAAGAGAGAAGCAATCTGGAATTAAGGAGAAACTTCCTAACAGTGATGACAATTAACCAGTGGAACAGCTTGCCTTCGGAAATTGTGGGTGCTCCATCACTGGAGATTTTTAAGAAGACCAGAGGTGTCAAACCAGTGGTGAAATGTAAAATTTGTTACTACCGGTTCTGTGGGCGTGGCTTGGTGGGGCTGAAGAGGTTGTAAAAAAAAATGCTTTTAAAGCCTCTGACAATCCCAGCTGATTTGCCTGATTGGCAGAGGCTTTCTTTTTCTTTTTAAAGCCTTTGACGATCCCAGCTGACTTGCCAGATTGGCAGAGGCTTTCTTTTTTTAAAAAAACCTCTGACGATCCCAGCTGACTTGCCTGATCAGCAGAAGCTTTTTTTTAAAAAGCCTCTGACGATCCCAGCTGACTTGCCTGATTGGCAGAGGCTTTTTTTCCTTTTAAAAACATTTTTTCTATAATCTCTTCAGCCAAAGAGGTTGTAGAAAAAATGCTTTTAAAAATAAAAAAAAGCCTCTGATGGGCTCAGCTGAGCATGGCTCAGCTGGGCAATGGGGGCAGGGGGGGGGCAGGAATTTTTGCTATCGGTTCTCCAAACCACCTGCTTCCATCGCTACCGGATCAGCTGATCCGTTCTGAACCGGGAGCATTTCACCCCTGTGTCAAACCCAATTGCATCATGGTCCATTATCGTGACGTATTGCACTGTATAGCAATGTATCCAGATGCATTTTGTCTTTGCAGAGCTGGGGTGGGTGTGGCCTGCGTGGGCAGTATGCGGCCCATGGACCGCCAGTTTGACAGACCTGGACTAGACAGTCACTTGTCTGAAATGGTATAGGTCCGTGATGGCGAACCTATGGCATGCGTGCCACAGTTGGCATGTGTAGCCATATCAGTGGGCACACCAGCTCAGCTCTGGCATGCCATCACTGCTATAGGTTCTTCTGCTTGAGCAGGCGGCTGGACTAGAAGACCTCCAAGGTCCATTCTATTCTATTCTATTCTATTCTATTCTATTCTATTCTATTCTATTCTATTCTATTCTATTCTATTCTATTCTA
>WNWU01000072.1:3752568-3822132 GCA_012654045.1 Ptyas mucosa
TATTCTATTCTATTCTATTCTATTCTATTCTATTCTATTCTATTCTAGTTTTTGTTTTAACTTAGAGTAAGAGGTTACTTATACCTGTGCTGAAGAAAGTCAGAAGATTGTTGCTTTTTTGGTCACTTTTTATCCTCTCTACCCCACTTTACTACTTTTTGTTATTTTGTATTTTATATATTTTTTGAAATTCATATATTTTTTTAAACAGGAGAGAAAGTAGAGGTTCACTTCCAATGTTATAAATATAAAATTTAGATAGGATTTGGACAGTGTTATTTGAGTGTCATAAACAGAGACTCCAGAATTTTCTGTTAAGGAAATAGTCCAGAACTAACATTTAAAAAGTGGCATGTGTAAAAATTAATTGCATTTCTCATTTTTTACTCACCCCAAACAACCGATGCATAGTCTTGTGGCAATGTGTAAAACAGAAAATGTTAGTTCTCCTTTCCTCAAAGGTGACTGGGAGGAGGTACTTTATGCAGAAAAATCTCATGTAAAACTAGAACGGAGGCAATGCTAAACTGTGACATCATCTTGCACACAGGGGCCAGCAGAAACAACCATTTGCTCTTTGAGCAAATCTGCTTTTCATTTACAGTTTGGGTCAGTGAGTGAGGAGGCCTTGATTGTAATATTAGAGACAATCCTGTTTTGAGCTTCTTCCACCAAAAGGCAGTTCAGTTCTTCACTGTGCCTACCCAGTTGGAGGGATTTGTCTTAAAAAAAAGAATACTGTTCAGAATCCCAACTTCCTCGCCTTCACTGTGGAGAAAAGCACCAGAGGGAACCAGGAACGTTTAGCAAAATGAGAAGTTGAGTTTAATATGCAAATAATTCCTTCAATAAGGTCCTGGAATTCTTAATTCTACATTTACTCAGGGGTAAGTACTTTGTTTTCTTTTTTTGTAGAAAGGATTTTTATCTAAGAATCTCTGTCAATTTGAATTGAATTCTATGGTTATTATTTAGATGGAGTACACTGAAGTACTAGGGGCAACCAGAAGAGAATGCCTGGAGGTGGGTGGGTGGGTAGGGGGAACAGTTCCATCTGTTGAGTTGACCAGAGGCAGCCAACTTCAACCCACTCTCAGTGGGCACTCACGATGGGTTGGTAGTTAATTGTTGTTGGGAGGGGGGAAGGTGCTCATTGAAGACTTTATAGTTTGAGTGGAGGAGAACAGAGAAAATCCTTACATTGGCATTGAAATGTACCTCTTTTCTACTGTTTATGAATGTATTGGTTTGGATCTTCTCTTTTACAACTTTATTCTCTGTTTTAAGGGGTCAGTTCTATTTGTGGTGAAGTTACATCTAGGATTTGGGCAGAAAGCAGAAGTGTGAGCTGATGAGGAATGATAGGATTGACTGCAGAGATACAGCAAACAGAGATACAGTCATTTTTCTAAATGATTGGGACTAAAAGGAGTGAAGGGAGATGATTCTCAGAAGGGACAGTACCAGATTCAGCACTGAAAATATCCTGTAAACAAGTGTGTAGCTTGACACCTCAGAAAATGGCACACTCCATTTTTTTTTTTTAGGAAAGCGATTCAGTCTTGAAACAATGCTGTGCCCTCCCCCAATGTTTTGTTGGGGAAGAAAATACAGGGGGTATGCAGATGGAATAAACATAGTAAAAACTAAGGTGAAACAATGTCTTGCCTTTCTAGGAAATATTGCTCCGTTTCAAATAGGGAGAGTTGGGGAATGCAAAGTTAAATATGTATCCAGGACTTACTTTGGTCTCTGTGGAGTATTTTCTGAGTGTTGGGCATGCACTTGGGCAGATGAAACCATGCCCAATTATCTTTCTGCACAGCTTTTTTTACTCTGCTGTCCCACCTCCATATGCTCTAAATTGAACCACAAATGCGTGTTTATTTCAAACGATAGATACTTATAAACATAGCCAGTGTCCATCTTAAACAATAACAGTCTCATGATGGACTGCTGAGAAAAGGTTTCCTATGCAAGTCTTTCATGTCATAGAGCAATATACCTCTTTTATTGCAAAATGAAGCGATCAGGCAGTTCTGCCGGGGTTAATAAGTAAAGATCTTCAAGATTAGCAGGAGGAAGAGACTGATATAGTTTGCAAGATCAACAGTGTGAATTCTTGTTTCTCTTGTGAAGTATTTCTAGTTGAAAAGTTTAATTAAACAAATTGGTATCTCTGGAAATTGTTGCAATCATACTGAAAAGAATCTGAAATGTTTTCAAGGGCGCTATTCTAGATCAATTTCTATATTATCATTCTTGTTAAGAATGTTTAATGCTTCAACTAAAGCTGCAGAGAGTTTTACATTTTATTATTTATAAATGATTTAAAACTTGCAGGAAGTTCAACTAAATTTACATTCTACAAAGCAGACATTTTTGAAAAGGAGATGTTAGTAATTAAGTGGCAAATCTTGAACTTGCAGTGGGTGGGGAAGTAACAAAAATATGTTCATATAGCCACATTTTTTAAAAAAAGGTAATGAGTTAAATCTGGAATTTTTATTTTTCAATGTGCAAATATAAGTAACATTTAATTATTTGATAACAAACTCATTTATGTTTTCGTATGGGCCTAGATAGGCTTTTCCTTTTCTGCCAGCTTCAGCCCATTCTATAGGATGGAGATAATACTGTCTGACCTAAATTGGCTGCTGCGGATGACTGAAACTATGTATTTAAAGTAAAATATGTAATGCCATGAACTTCATAGGAGAGAGAAATTGACCCAGAAGATATTAAACAGAAAAGGGCTGTGCTAGCAAAACTATTTCTTGGTTGCAAGCTAAATGGTAGAGTGTACAGTAAATAGAACCTTCAACAATGGACAATAACAGAATTGGGCTGCCATTCTTGATATGACAGTTTGTGCTTGCTATCTTCCTATTTAATTTGTCTGTGAAATGTTGGAAATTATGTGGAATATGGTATGAGAAAATTCAATGCTCTCTGGCATTTGTGATATGACCTGATCACCTTATACACATTTCTTATTCCCTAAGGCTGGTTCTAACCTAAGTATGAAAAACAATTTCTGTTGGTATTTGGTAGAACTGTGCAGCACTTTGGAATTAATTCAAAAAAAGCATTCAAAGTATACAGAATCCTAAACAGACCATCCATTTGCAGTTCTTCAAAGGAGCTGTGATTTTTCTGTGGCTGGGCTGCTGCTTTCTGCAGCTGTCACGCAATCGAAAAAAAAGACCCAGCTACTTTCAAGAGTTACAAACAGATGCTGGTTTGGCATTCCTTTGGCTTCCAAAAGGCCTTTTGGAACAGAATCCTAGACATGGTGAAGCATTCAGTAAAACATGCTAAATTGGAACTGAAACTTTAATTGGTTGATGTAGTTAATTATTTTATGTCCCTGCACAACATTGTTTAATTGTTTTTATGTCCCTACATGCCTTTCTGCTGTATTCCACTTTGTAAACAAGTCACATTTATGGTATAGAATTGTGGTGATGTTGGGGGGAATGTTGGTGAATGTGCTTCTTTTCTGTTAAACTTTATAGGTGATGTATAATGAAACAAACGATGGCCTGTTTTAGGAAGTAAAAAACATGTTTTGCTTATAGGACCTAATGCCCCAACTACTTCTTTGCCCCTGCTATGATTCATAATACAGCATAGTTAAAAGCCAGTGTTTTCATGATCTTGCACTAAGGATGGGGAACTGCTCTTGAGGACCTAATGCAGGGGTGTCAATCTCAAGGCCCGTGGGCCACAGAGTCGCACATGGCACCTGCTCCATTTCCACTGGCAGATGGTTGCAGGAGGCCATTGCAGCCAAAATCTGAGGTCAGGAGCCTGTTTTTGCTGGCAGAGTGCTCCAGCCATCACAGGCACCCATGACATGAGTGACGTCAAGCTGGCCACGCCCACCATGGCCACGCCCCCCACACCCCTGAGGTCAAACACAACCCTGAAGTGGCCATCAATGAAATCGAGTTTGACATTCCTCAGCGGCTAAGACACTGACCTTGTTGATCAGAAAGGTTGGCAGTTCAGCGGTTCAAATCCCTAGTACAGGTCTCCTGCGTGAGCAGGGGGTTGGACTAGATGACCTCCAAGATCCCTTCCAACTCTGTTACTGTTACCCATGACCTAATGCATTCTTACAGATAGGCCAATCTGGCTAATAAGACCTAGAACAAAATCCTTTGGCTTCCTCCCAAATTGTTCTCTCTGCTTCCTGTTTTCTGCTGCTCTGTGTCATACTTCTATGGAGGATTTTTACTGCTGTTTTAAAGGAACCTGACTGGCAGGATCAAGTCTGATTTATCTATCACACAGTTATCTATCACAAAGTATGAGCAAGGGAAGGAGAAGCCAATTTTGCAGATGTTCTAGCAACTACTGCCAGAATTAACAGAACAGAATAACAGAGTTGGAAGGGACTTAGAGGTCTTCTATTCCAACCTCCTGCTCATGCAGGAGACCTTGTACCCATGATGGTGAACCTATGGCATGCGTGCTACAGGTGGCATGCAGCACCCCTCTGTGGGAACGTGAGCCATCACCAGTTCAGCTCTGCTGCACATGCACACTCGCTTCCCACCAGCCAGCTGGTAGTCAGGTCTCTGCCACGCATGCACGGGTTGTGTGCAGTCCCCCGCGTGCACATATATGCGGGGGCTGGGGCGCATGCCCAGGGGCTGTGCGCACATTCGCATGCACACTTTGGGCACTCGGTCCGGAAAAGGTTAGCCATCACTGCCCTATACCATTCCAGTCTTTTCTTAGAAGCCTCCAGTGATGGAACACTTTCAATTTTTCAAAATATCAAATTTTTCAAATTTCAAAAATTTAAAATTTTTTAAGAGAGAAAGTCGGAGTGTGGGAGAAATAGTGTTTTTTTTATGACAGTGAACAGAAACAGAAATAGAGGAAAAGTTAAGCTTTCCAAGAGGAGATATGGAAAGAATGCTATCTTGCCTTCTATTGTGAGGGCAACACTATCCTCTCTGAAGCCAGGCTGTGATATAATTGTGCCCAGAAGGGGAAATGGGAAGCAGAACCCTTCAACTAGACTTTATGCCTCCCTATTGATTGGGGTGTCAATTACATGTATGTATGTATGTATGTATGTATGTATGTATGTATGTATTTATATTCCATTTCTATAGTCATTCATCTAAATGCAGTTGACTCTGGGTGGCAAACAATACCACAATTGAAACCATCAAAACACAAATAGGCAACAGAGAATTATCATAATTTGATAAACATTCACAGTTCAACTACTAGGTAATATGGCCCCTAACACTTTCAGGGTTCCAGGCTCATACATAATAGCTAGGTCTTTAGAGAAGTGTCTCCAAACTTGGCAATTTTAAGACTTGTGAACTTCAAATCCCAGAATACCTCAGCTAGCCATGCTGGCTGGGAAATTCTGGGAGTTGAAATCCACAAGTTTTAATGTTGCCAAGTTTGGAGACCCTTGCCTTAGAGCATTATGAAAGGCTAATGGGGTTTCGGTCATCTTCAAATGAAAAATGTTCTAGAGCAGTGATGGTTAACTGTTTTGGCACCGAGTGCCGAAACTGGAGGTGTGTGCGCACCAGATGGCCAGAACCTGGAAGAGAGCAGCTGGCTGGTGCGCATGCACAACTGGCCAGCGCATATGTGCGCGATGGAACCCGGAAGAGCAGCTGGTGACGGCGTGTGTGACCACAGAGAGGGCTCTGTGTGCCGCCTCTGGCATGCGTGTCATAGGTTCTCCATCACGGGTCTAGAGGGAAGGGTTTACTGCTGAGGAGACATATCACCTGAGCTAATATTCCTTGGTTGACAGGGCCCTTAGCATCCCCAATCTACTCAACTGAATTGGATGGGGAGAAACTATTGGAAGAAGATGGCTTCTTAGATAACCTGGTCTCAAGTTCCATCTTTGTGAGTAACAAAGGGAGGGGAGGGGAGGTGCTGTTGGAAAGGAGAGGAGCCATCGCTAAGGATTCCCCACATCAGTCCCTGTAGTTGGCATTCCTTTGATTTTTGGACCTTCAATGACCTTTTTCTTTCTTATTTCACTGGAAAGGCAAATTCAACCTGGAGAAGGTAACTTAAGAAATAATCAGGCTCAGCGCTTTAAAGATAGCAAGCACCATTTTAAATTGCACCTAGAAGCTAACTGGCAACCAGTGTGTTACATGGGCAACCAACATCACTGTTAATGGGTGACCATGGCTGCAACTGACATGCAAGTTAAAATTGTGCAAAGGCTGGTTTCCACAATGTTGTTCAAAAAGAATCTGTGAGTCTAGGAGGACCTCTGACAGTAAGCAAGCTGTATCTTGAGAAATACCAACTGTTATTTTCATTTGAGAACATTGAAAGCTGTTTCCTGAGATTAAAATTAGATCCAGGTGGATGCAGGAATTCTGTTTCTCTCATGCCAATGGATAACAGTGTCCTTTGCATAACTAAGACTAGTTTTATTGAGGCTTAGTTAGACAATGAAAGAGGTAAAGCATCAAATCCATGTATAATTTTAGTAAATCAACTGTGTGTTATAGAAAGAATAATAAAATACAAACTTAAGAGTGAAGAAGAATCTGTGAATAGTTTGGAAAGCTTTTCCTTGGGGAGATGTCTGTTATGACTAATCTTTGGAAAAACCAGGCCAAATGCCTTGAGGTTTTCTCTTGTACTCTCTTCCTGATGAGTTGCCTGGGTGAGAAATGTCTTCCTGGCCAAATATCATTTCCTGGCTATATGTCCAATTGCTCCTGACCAAAATTGGAATGGCTCAGATCATTCCAGTGGTTTCAGTGGGATTTTTCAGTTAGGACAGAGTTTCTGTCATCCATGTACAGTTCTTTTCCTTATGGTGATTCATAGACTCCTTACAAACATTCTAGGCCTGAGGAAAAAAAAGAGAGAGTCCTGTAATTTCCTTGCACTTAACTCCCAGGAATGGTTCCTATGAAGTCACCCTCGTTCTCAGTTCGGTCTCAACTCCCCAATCCTCCATAGCTGCCCCAAAGGAAAAAAAAATACCTCCCAAGATCTGTGCCTGAACCTCCTGCTACCTTTGATCAGATCCTGTCTGGAACTACTTATAGTCTTTGCATGGTTGCCACATTTAATCTGATGCCTTTATCCCTTGTCTGGAAGTTATTAAGAATCCTCTGCTTTGTTTGAGGGATGCTTTTTTTCCTATTTTTAGCAAGTATTTTAGATTCCTATTGGAATCCACTTTCTGGAATAAACTATTTTGATTTAGTTATTTTCCCCTTTTGATAAATTGTGTATCTGTTTAAATATGATGGTGAATATTGTTTATTCATATTTAACCTAGAATAATGAACGTCAGCAATTTCAAGACTGTAAAATTTTTGGCTTAGCTTACAGGGATAGAATTAATGACTGTCATTTTCATCCTTTAATTCCTCTGTATGTTCTGGCAGAATTGGAGAAAGGGTGGGAAAGGAGATAACATGTCACATGGTGTCTCGAAAGAGCCATAAATCTCCAGCAACTGTTGCATTCTGTAAAATGTAGCAATGTGACCCATTTCCCCAACCCCAAGTTAAGTATTTATAATGTTCATTTGGTTTTATTCCCAGAATACTTTTTCCTACTCCTATTCCTTTGGTGGTGGTATTTTTATTATTAATATTAATATTATTATTAATCCACTGATTCAATGAAAGCTATGACATACTTACCTGCATGGGTAGTCCAAAAATAAGATATAAGAGTTCATAATCTAACAAATTAGGGAGGGGATATCAAATGTAGTTTAGACATATCTCTGCACAGTTCTTTTCTCATAAGAACCAGCTAGGGCAGCTTTCTAGTCCTGTGCTCTGCATTATCTCCATCTCAATTTAGGCATAAAGGAGCAAGAAAAAGGTCATGTAGGATAAGTGGAAATAGACATAAGGAGCGGCTTTGTTAAACTTCCAATTTCTTGGGGTTCTGAAGTATTCATCACTGAATTACTGTAACCTCCTCAGTCCAGAAATTACCATCACTGAGACCTGAGGAGTAGCAAGAGATACTCCTTTATACAATGTTTCATTCACTAACCCTTGGACTCACTTTATCAGTCCCCTTTATCTAATTTGTATTAACCATAATGGAGAAGGGTCATGATCCTGGGGTAACAGGAGTTGCCATAAGAGTCTTACCCATGTTCTCAGCCACAAAATCTGAGGTGGATCCCACAAAAAAGGTAGGACAAGATGGAGGATTAAACGCCTAATCTATACCTGTAATAATTCCAGCAAATACCCACAACATTCAGGATTTTCTTATATTCTATACAAGTCCAATATAACCTATCTCAATAGCTTCCAGAGGGGTGGTAGTAGTATAGATTGCAAAAAATCAAACTTCACTGGAAAATAATCATATCTACCCAACTTCTGAGCTATGAATTGGCCCTGTAATTGAGATAACACATGGTTATTATAAAGATCATGAAATCTTAAACTGGCTTATGAATACTGAAATCAGAGTTTCCATGGGATTTACCAAGAGACTACCTCCTGGTCAGGGAGGCTGTTAAATAGCAGATGTCAGCTGTCCCAACTTGGTCAGTTGGAAAGCAAGACTCTTAGGCCATGGTTAGCCAAAAGCATACTTTACATACTTTATAAGCGGTTACAGAAGAAGCAAAGCTGGATTTGAGGGTCTCCTGCCCAAAGTATATAGTTAACCTTTCCATGTCCCCTTGCACCCTCTTGCTATCACGAAGTGTCCAATTAGATGCTAACAAATTGTTTTGGGAAACAGTCCCTGTCTGTGCAGTTGGCATTCCTTTCTTGTCCTTGAAGTAACCAGAGTTTCTCATGGGACAGTCCAAGGCTTGGTTTCATTTCCTTCTGGTACCCTGGCAATCCTCTCTCTCATTACACCCAATTCCCTCCACCCTCCCTATTTCGATGGCAGGCTACCAGCAGCAAGCAAGATGCAGCATAGCATAACGGCAGCCCTGACAGCAGGATGATAGCAGAACCAGTGGTGGGTTTCTACCAGTTCGCCCTAGTTCAGGCGAACCGATAGTGGTGGTGGCAAGAGGCTCCACCCACCCACCCAGATGTCATAATGGACACTTTGCACATGCACAGAAGGTTCTGTGCACGTGCAGAAGTGCCCCCGCGCACGCTCACAGTTCCGAACCAGTAGCGAAGGTAAGTGAAACCCACTACTGAGCAGAACCTATCATCAATGTCTCCAGTTTGCTGCTGTGGCTTAAGTGAAGATACAGACCTGCAGATTTCAAATGTTTTTCAGTCATGGACCAGCACAAAAAATTAAACATTAACATAAAGCAGAATTGAACAGAATCAAATGGAACAGGCCATAGTAATATATTACAATTGATGGTGAAATCATCAGTGGGTAACCAAGTTCTGCCTAATTTTACAGACAGTGTAACAAGAGTTAGCTATGTTCAGAGAAACTGAATCATACTGTTCCAACAATAGTAACTGTACATATAACAGATCACAGTTTCTGGATATTTAATCCGGCAACAGATTTAATCATCTGTTATGAGTCTGTGAGTCCCTTATAGAGGGGGCAATAAAACAGGATATGATCTGTAGTTTCACTTGGGCAACAGTCTCAGCTCATATGGAACTTTTTTTATATATTGGCCCTCCAGAACTGCTGTGGGCAGAGCATCACAACAGATGGATTTATTAAATCTCCAACATCTTGGCCTCTCCAAGGAGGAGTTCTAAATGATGGTCTATGAGCATGCTCTTAGTGCATTTATACAATGTATTAAAGATCAGGAGGTTTAACAGGACCTGTCTGTTTTATCCAAGAATATTTTTGGGACAACTCCCCCCCCCCCAACCAGTGAGATATTTATATCATGTAACTATCTCAAAATTTCAGAGGGTATTAACTTCTGTTGTAATGCTCTGCCTATAGCAGTTCTGTTGATTTGTAGTTACCCTCCATAAAGAAAGGGCTCAAACCTGTGTGGAAGAACAGTAGTTTCAGTCAATGTGTGATAATGCAGCTCCATGCTCCAGTTTTGACCTTGAACAACCCTGCCTCCTCCTTAGACCAGTGGTGAAATCCAAATTTTTTTTACTACTGATTCTGTGGGCATGGCTTAGTGGGTGTGGTGTGGCTTGGTGGGCGTGGCAGGGGAAGGATACTGCAAAAACTCCATTCCCATTCCACTCCAGGGGAAGGATACTGCAAAATCCCTATTTCCTCCCCACTCCTGGGGGAAGGATATTGCAAAATCTCCATTCCCACCCAACTCTGGGGCCAGCCAGAGGTGGCATTTGCCAGTTCTCTGAACTACTCAAAATTTCCGCTACCGGTTCTCCAGAACCTGTCAGAACCTGCTGGATTTCACCCCTGCGTTCTTGTATTTCCCAGCTGAGCTGTCATTTTTGGTCTAATAGGCTTACTGTAGTTTTGCCAAGTTTTGTTATCAGTATTAAGTGCGCAAGCGTGCATTCCTTTTCTAGCCTCCATTATCCTCCTTCTTACTCCTTTGTTCTCCTACCAAGAGGTGAGGCAGGAACGCTGGCAAGATGTAGCCAATTAATTAGATAGTAAGAGTTGTCTTTATTTTTACTTTTACAATAAAATGAGTTTTCATAGAAATACTTCTTCGGGTTTTATTTTCTTAATGTATACTTTCAAGGAAAAGCCACGGTCCAAACCTTTAAACCAGGGTGCGATTATCCCAGAGCCAGGATGGGATCAATCAACTCCCTGACATGCCTTAGACCTGCATTAGAAACACAGGGGTTACCTGCAATGTGACCTTTAGAAAGTTAGGATGAACCTTTTTGAGAGAGGCAAAAGAGGAACAGAGTCCTAGGTGGGCACTGAAAAATAGTTGTGCACATGCCATTGCTGAAAATAGCTTTGGTGCTACTGGCATATATTGTACTTTTCTAGTGAAATAGAAAGATTGGATTGCAGCCACTATTTTTGAGCATTTGATGTGCACCACATTTTCTGGTACTATGAAAATTCATGCCCAAATATTTGAAGATTTTAACTTGTTCGATATTCTGGTCATTTACTGTATCCTCCATGCATGTTTAGGTCCCTTTGGAAAAATCAGAATATTGATTTTACTATGATTGATTTTGAAATCTTCCTCTAAGCCCGTGATGGTGAACCTATGGCACAGGTGCCACAGGTGACACGCGGAGCCATATCGGTGGGCACGCAAGCTCAACTCTGACACTCATGCGTGAGCCAGCCAGCTGATTTTCGGGTCTTCTGGGCCCACCAGAAGTCAGGAAACACACTGTTTCTGGCCTCTGAAGGGCCTCTGGGGGGGTGGGGAAGGCCATTTTTGCCCTCCCCAGGCTCCTAGAAAGGCTCTGGAGCCTGGGGAGAGCAAAAAACGGGCCTATTGGGCCCACCATGCCATCACGTGCCAAAAGTGGGGGGAGCACGGGGGGGCGGGCACATAGAATTATGCATGTGGGCATGCCTGCATGTGACCCCACTGTGCTCCCCCTGCTTTTGGCATGCGATGGCAAAAAGGTTAGCCATCACTGCTCTAAGCAATACATGATCAGGACTCTTTGAATTCAATAAATATTTGTGACAAAAGTGCTATTTCATCTGCATATAACAAGTAGTAATATACTTGTTTAATAATTTTGGTGGGTGATATTCTAATTGATTGATTTTGGCAGCAAGTGAATTTATATATTAATTAACAGAATAGGTTGTAAAAAATGCTTTTAAAAGTTTAAAAAAAGCTTAACTGGGATTGTCAGAGCCTCTTTTTTATCTTTTAAAAGCATTTTTTAAACAACCTTTTCGGCCGAATAGGTTGTAAAAAAATTGTTTCTAAAAGTTAAAAAAAGGCTCTGACCATCACGCGGCTCATCTGGATCGCCAGAGCCTCTTTTTTTTTACTTTTTAAAAGCATTTTTTAAATTTTAAAATTTTTTTTATTGAAAATTATTAAAAATTACAGAAAAAATATAGCAATATCGATAGAATTGCAGAGAGTAATATAATACATATAGAATTTTAAAGCATCAATTTTTGCCTAGAGATAGTACAAACCTCCATTAAACCAAATCATCAAAAAAAGAAAAGATTATCCAAAAGAAAGAATTCTCAACTGCCATGCAATACTCCTATAAATATTTACCCACATTCACACTAAGATTAATATTTTACATTCTTCTTAAGATTTCTTTTTTTGCAGCCAAACATACCACCTGTCCCAACTCCTATATAACCCCGATTCTTGTCTATCTCGCAAAAATCTGGTAAGCTTGTCCGCTTCTGCACAGTCCATGATCTTTGTGGTTAACGTAGCCTCCGATGGGGTATTTTTGGGTTTCCATTCTTGCACAAAAGAGATCCTGGTTGCAGTGATGATGTGGAGAGGGAGATACCAATTAGATTTGTTTAAGTTCTCTGGTTTCATGCCTAGTAACCCTAGTAAAAACGTTTCCGAGTTCAATTCTATCTTACATCATATGATTTCTAAAATCCATTTTTGAATTCTAGCCCAATATTCTCTTGCTCGGGGACAGGTCCACCAGCTATGAAAATAAGTTCCCATAGCGGCATTGCATTTCCAACAAACCGGAGAGGTTCCCGGGAACACCTTTGATAATCTAGCTGGAGGCATTTAAAAGCATTTTTTAAAAGAAGCGGCAAGTGGGTGACCGGGCGATTGGGGGGCATGGGGGGGGGGCAGGGATTTTTGCTACTGGTTCTCGGAACCGCCTGCCGCCATTGCTACTAGATTGGCCGATCTGGTCCAAACCAGGAGCATTTCACCCCTGCTCTGAATAAATCTAGTCAATTAGTTTGTCATATAGATGTCTAGATAGTGCTTGATTATTAAGCTTAACAGGCTGATAGGCTGTAATTTGCAGGCAAATCTTGTGTGCCCTGTTTGTATGTGACAACAGGCCTGCATGGCCTACACCAGAGAAAGAAGATTTCTGGCAAGAAAGTGGATCCTAGCCACTTGTTTTCCTGGACCTCTGATCTAAATCAGAATAGCCAAGTTTATATAATCAACCTAGCCAGCCCATCCATGCAAGTCTTCATGAACGTGGCCCTTGGACATGACTTAAATCACCGATAACATGGAATTAACAATGCCAAAATTAATGTTAAATTAAAAACACTTTCTTCTCAAAATTAATATTTAAATGATAAATTCCCTTCTCCTTATTGCACGCGTATAAGGCATTTCAGTATAGGAGAGGGGAGGCAAATAGTGCTTGATCAGTGTTTTTCATCCTTTTTGTCTTAAGTTTGAAAATAATATTCTTTTAGAGCTACTGCTGAAATCAACCACAAAGCAGGAGCATTTTAACAATTAAGGAGCAACTATTCAATGTGAATAATTTTGCATCTAGATCTGAAAAGTTTTATAATGTTGTTTTCTGACAATGATTATCAATCTGGTTCAACTTTTCATATTCACAACCATACATTAATTTCAGTTGAAAAACAAGCAAAACTACTTCATTAAAATTTATTTTCATTCTACATACTGTACATATTTGTGAATGAATTGTCTCTTAATAGCATTGGTTGGAATTTTTCTCTAATAAATTGATTGGAATAAAAACAAATCATAATTGAAAATGTTGAAAAATGGAAGGATTCAGGCATAGATGTTGTAACTGGAAATATATTAAAATATGACTGTGGTTTACTTATGGAGTGAGTATCTGACTAGTTCCATGTGTGTGAAAATTCCATCTGTGCCTGATGAAAGAAAGAATGCCATTATTGTTTAGCGGGAACACTTGTCGAGACATTAAACATGTGCTGTTGAGGACATGAATGTACTCTTGCATGCAGATGATGGTATAGTATTGGCTATAGTTCTCTGCTTCTGGGATTATTTTTTATCCCTCTTTCCTGTTTTTCATTTTTCCTCAGAGCCATCTCCCTACTCCATCCCTCTCTCACACAGTAATCATTGTCAGTGCAAAGTGACACATTCTGACACTCAAAATGTTTGAACTTTCATTCACAATATTAATGGAATCTTAACAGGTAGTAACTGATGAAGAAAAGATTTTTGGATTTTATAAAAAAATGTAAATGCATTGTGCTTTAAAAAAAAGGGCATACTTTCAAAGTAATATGAGATGGAAAAAATGCAAAAAAAAAGGTTCTGCTTTCTACCTGCTGCCCATCACCTCCTTCTATCTTCTCCCATTACTAGACCAATAATTTCCTTGACTTTTTTCTTGATTTTTACATGTTGAAAGAAACTTAGTAAGACAACAGTAGTCATGTGCCAAAAGAAGGAGAAAGAAAGGAAAAGGCCCAGCATCAAATTACTTCTCTTAGGGTGACTTCAAACTCAGTAAAATTCCCAAGTCCATTGTAGAAAATTCAGAAAGGGTTGGAAGGAGGGGTAGATAAGGAATTGGAGATATTGATTTAACCAATAAGAGACAAGTCACTCCTCCCTTGTTCTAATACTACTTCTTCAGAGCAGTACTTTTACACCAGTACTATGGAAAATTACAAGTAAACAGAGAAAAGAGGATAAAGGTTAAAAAAAAAGTCCTAGTGGTTCTGTCATACAAGAGGGGTGTGTGTGTGTGTGTGTGTGTGTGTGTGTGTGTATAAATAGTACTATAAGTAAACTTCTGATACTGCAGTTTAAGCTCATAAGAGGAAAATGAATGTTTTGGGACAGAATAAGAAACCTTTCAGAACTCAATAAGCTTTTGTATGTAATAAAGAACGTTACCAACCACAGGTTCTCCGCCCATGCCACTCTTACGAAATACAGACTTCTAGGGTAAGGAAAAAATGATGGAATTATACTGCTGATCTTCTGAATTACAAACAGGTAACAGAAATCAGCTCAGTAGAAAACTGCTAGGGTTTGGCTCCAGCACAATTTGTACAATGGCACTAAGAATGATAGATGAATGGCTCAAAAGCAAGCCCTTATGCACAAGTCCAATTGAAATACATCTGCAGATGAAGCTAATAGACCATTTAGCCCAGTATTCTATGTTCCACAGTAATCAGCTGAAGGTTGGTCCAGGAAGGTCATTGTTTGGACAAGAAAGCAACAACCCCTTTTCATTGTCATTTAAGATATGCTAGCTGTGACTTAACAGGTAGTGAACAGTTAGCAAACATTATTACCTACAGTTAGTTTAATTCTCTCTAAATTTGTCTGTTTCCTTTCTTACAACAATCTAAATGAATTCCCATTATTACCTCTGGGCACAGGGAACTCTGGGTTCATTGGTAATAATAATAATAATAATAATAATAATAATAATAATAATAATAATAACAATAACAAAATAATAATAATAATAATAATAATAATAATAATAATAGCAACAACAACAACAACAATAATAATTTTATTTATATACCGCCCTCTTCCAGAAGGACTCAGGGCGGTGTACAGCCAATTAAAACATAAATATACAGTGTCAAAGTTAAAATTAATTAAAATTCATTAAATAGTTTTGACTGAATTGTAAAACCCAAAGTTAAAACCCGATTTAAAATCATTCAATTAGATAGCCCTGCCTGTCGGAACAGTAGGGTCTTAAGGGCACAGTGAAAGACCTGGAGATCAGAGATGTTACGAATATCTGGGGGCAATTCATTCCAAAGGGCAGGGGCTCCGACAGAGAAGGCTCTCCTCCTGAGTATTGCCAGCCGGCATAACTTGGCCGATGGCACCCTGAGGAATCCCTCTCTGTGGGAGCGAACTGGTCGGTGAGAGGCTGTTGGTGGCAGAAGGCGGTCCCATAGATATCCTGGTCCTATGCCATGAAGCGTTTTAAAGGTGGTAACCAACACCTTGAATTGCACTCGGAAGACCACTGGGAGCCAGTGCAGCTCGCGCAGGAGAGGTGTTACATGGGCATAACGAGGTGCGCCCATAACTACCTGCGCGGCCGCATTCTGGACCAGTTGGAGCCTCTGAGTGCTCTTCAAGGGGAGCCCCATGTAGAGAGCATTACAGTAGTCCAGACAAGAGGTGACGAGGGCGTGAGTGACTGTGCACAAGGCATCCGGGTCCAGAAAGGGATGCAACTGGTGGATAAGGTGAACCTGATAGAAAGCCCCCCTGGCTATAGCCGTGAGTCCAGGAGGACGCCCAGATTGCGAGCCCTATCTGTGTGGGGCAAAGATTCACCCCCAATAGTCAGCGATGGCACCAGCTGACTATACTGGGACGCCGGGAGCCACAGCCACTTGGTCTTGGAAGGGTTGAGCTTGAGCCTATTTCTCCCCATCCAGACCCGATGGATACACCAGAGTATAAGGTGCACATTAGTTTTTGGGAGGAAAATAAGAAAAAAGCTGATTGGTGGGTGGATCGGCTTCCCAGAATACCCTCAATTAGCTGTTTCCAGAGGTGAATTTCGGCAACAGGTTCATTGGTTGTGAGCTCTGTGCCTTGCTTTTTTTTCTGCCTCTGAAACTTCTGAAACTCCATTTCAGAAAAAACTTATTTTCAGCCTCTGAAAGCCCCCGAAACAGAACTTCAGAAAAAAAGGCTTTTTTCTGAAGCTTCTTTCAGAGGCTTTTATTCTGAAGGACTCTCTGTACTCTGTTCAATCCCCTTTCCATGGTATTGGTATGAAGATTAACCTCTTCTGATCTGTTGGTTATTGTGTCATTCTCCAGATTGTTAACATAGTTTGGTTAGAACTGATTCTTCTTTTGTTGCTTGCCATATTATTTTAGATAAAAGCCTTTCAGAGCCTTTTTTTCTGAAGCTTCTTTCAGAGGTTTCTTTCAGCCTCTAAAATCTCCATTTGTGAGGCTGGACGGGGTTACATTCGGAGTATAAGACGCATCCAGATTTTCACCCTCTTTTTTTGGGGGAGGGGGAAAGGTGCGTCTTATACTGAAAAATATGGTAATTTACTTAGACTTCAGCAGTCCTAGGCTGCATCGACAGAGGGATGGTATCAAGATCATGTGAAGTCATAGTACTGTTTTATACAATACTGGGAAGATCACATTTGGAATTCACATTCTCCCTAGTAGTGGGCTGGGTTGTGCTTGACATAGTGATTGTATTTGATGTGGTATGGTCTTTGCATTAACCATGGTTGGCTGAGTTTCTTCCCATCTCAAGAATATTTGGGATGGTCACGTTGGAACATTGTCACCGTTCCCTGAATTCCTGAACTCATCCTATCTTGAGCACCATTAGAAAGAGTTAGTGATAGAGCTGGTAAGGTAGCTGGTTTATGAATTGTTCAAATTGTACCTTCTCATTGATTTTATTGACTGTATCAGCTCCCATATGTACAGTATACAGCAGATATCATATGTACTTTTATATATATTACATAAAAATGTGCTAAAGCATAGCTGTAGTTCAGTTCTTTGTTGATGAACCTATAGTAAATTCATCACTGAATAGAAGACTGAAGACTGAAAAAAAAGATCTGGTGTATATTTTTAACCATCCTTATTAGTCATAAGCACTGAGTTGATGCACAAATTTATTTGAGTCTTTAAAAAAATCCTAGCATTTTAAAATACATCTTAATATAGTTTTTACAGAATTGGAAAAGCAATATGTTGGATTTACTATACAGCAGAAAGGGTAATTTTATGTGAGTTTTTCTCCATACAAAAATCAAATAATTAATATCATTCTTGTGCATAGGAAACAAGATTATCAGGAATTACCACAAACTAGAAATTCAGTTTGGGAAGAGCAACTATGTATAAGCATAATCTGCTCTATTATTCCTATATGAAATAATATGATAAAAAGTACTCTGGTTTTTCTTTCATAATTATTTTAATCATAGTAAATGCCATAACAGTTTACATTCAGTATGCATTATAACCTACAAAGGTTTTCTATACATCTTTCTTTAATTTACACAGCATAAATCTACATTATAAAATGTAGTTTATATCCATTTACTTTCCCTATATATACACATATTCCCAATATATGCTTTTTAAATATATATTTTCTTAATCTAAACTCTCTTTTAAATTACAAAATTTTGCTCTTTGCAATTAATTCTCCAATATATCTTTCTAGATACATTATTTGTACATTTTTGATTGGGAAAGTTAAAGGGCAGAGAGTTTGATGAGAACATTCCCCCCATTGCACAAATTGATTGAAACACAATACTCAAATTCACTTCCAGAAAACTTTCTGGCAGCATTTGACTTAGCATATGTAGAACATACAGGAACAATATTGATCATAGCATATTAATTTATTGCCCATAGCAAAATATTTAAAAGTTAATTTCAAATCCCAGCAGAGAATTTTATTTAAACATCTAAAACAGTTATTGAAAGTGTGAGTATCTCTTCCTCCCCCCTTTCATCTTTGAAAAACCTGTAGTCAATGGCAGCAGAGATGAAAATTTGACTACTGCTGATTGGCTTATGCACACACCAAGATTCTATGGCTTGGATGTTTTGTTTCGTTTTTATATAAAAAAGAAGCCAGACATTTGATGTTAAAATAGCCACAATAATGTGTTTTATTCAAACTTTAGAGCACCAGAAAAAATCATTTTGATATCAAAGTCTACCCAGGTAAACCAGGCAGGAAACATGACTAGATAAATTAAAGTTACTTTATTGTAAGGCTACATTAACAGAACCTTGCAAGACTCCCCCCTGCCTTTTTAAACTGCTTGATCCCTTAGGATGGGTCTTTCCTAAGTTTTTTTCTCCAACCTTTAAGCCACTCCTGCCAATCTTGTTTGACTATTTCCTAGGCAGCATCTCTTCCCCTCTTTCCCCAACATCATTGTTACATTCCATTATAAATATCCATTTACCCAGCGTGTGTAAAGAGCATGAATTGGTCATAGATTATTGATTGATTGAAAATATGATTATCATGCTGTTCAGTTAAAATGGTTTTCTGAGTGACTTATTTTAAAAATCTATGAGCTTGCAGTCTAAAAGTCATGACACAAAATGGATAGGGGAAAAGAGAAAGGGGAGAGGAGGTAGGGAACAGTCTGTAGTACCAGTTCCTAAAGCAAAATCGTTCTGTAATTGCTAGTCAATATAGTTCAGGAAAAGAAGAGATTTGAAGTTGGTTTTTCAGCAGCAGAAGTTTATGTTGCTCTCTGATTTCAATTTTATCTGGTGACACTGGTTTTAATCTACAACTATCTGGTGACACAAAAGACCATATTTGTCCTGGAAAAGAGAACACTGAATAGAAGATAATCTACTGTAATTAGTATCAGTATATGTATTAGTATTAGAAGAGAGGAGATAACAGACTCCTGGCATGGGAAATATAATAAGGGAAGATGAAGGAGAGGAAGGGAAAAAGGTAATTGGGTAGGAAAGGAACTTGCTCTCTGCATGTAGAGAGTATCTGAAATGGGGAAGGAAAGAGTAAAAACAGCACTTGAGCCTCTTTGGCTGGGTCTCCTTTACTATAAGAATTAAGGGAGGGATTCACTTCTGCTTGAATTCAGTTCAACCCAGACTGTCCCTCTCACTATTTGCAGAGAATCCTGCAAAAGCTTAGGCAGCTGGGTCAAACAACAATTCCATGTAAGCTTTTTTCTGGGTTCAACCCCCACCAGGGGCCCTGAATAGTCTCAGAGTGTTCTTTCCCTATGAAACGCCACTTTCATCACTTTGCACATCTGAACTTATTGGCACTGCAGCAGAGCATGTGTTTGTGTAATATATTTTTCAGCTACATTCTTGGAACGATATTAGAACATTTGAACTCCCTCCACTCAGAACACTGTTCTTTGGAGAGAATGGCTTTCCATGAGTTGCATGTGCATTCTCCTTCAAAGGAGAAAAAATGGCTGTCCTTGCCATATTTGTATAATTAAAGAAACAATGTGTTTGCTTAGATTACAGATCCTTTCAAATATTTATGGTAAGCACAGGAAGAGCTGCATATGAGACAGTTGACAGGCTTGCCTCAAATAAATGGTTGTAGGCTGAAAATCTTCCCATTGTGCTGGAAAAAAAGCCTTATTTGTCTTGTAGAAGGAGGGTTCTTCAAACATTCAGTTAGCCTCTAACCCTATTTCTTGGTATTTACATGAATCCCAAGTTTCTTCATCAGTTTCTTCATCATAATCCTCATCCATCCATATATGAAAATAGTTTCCTGACAGCAAAATTCTATATGCCCTTATAGAGATATAGGCATTTTTACAGCAAAGTCTTTGTTCCATTGTGGCCTGAATTGTTTGACATTCATTTTACTTATTCAAGAAATGTCACTCTTTCTGGTCTACCCTCAAACCAACACATAGCCACCAGAAACTGATAAGACATGGTTCCTGAAAGATTATGAGGCAAGAAGGTCTACTATTTTTGAGTAGAGCAGCTGGTTTTAAGAAAGAAAAAAGAAAAGAAAACTTTAAAATTTCAGTGATTCATCAATAGACTAATTGTTGGGTCGTGGGAATGAAGAGGCAGGAGCAAGGTAGTGACAATAGCTCTTTAATGCAGAGTGAGACTTCAGCTAAGGTTTCAGGCAAACAGCTCCCTTTAAATACTTTGCCAGCCAGGGAGCTGACCAATCACAAGTGACCTATTGTAGTTTAAATCTCCTGCCAAAACTATATACATAACACCCTTCCCCTCCCAGAAGGCACTTAGTCTATACATTTACATACAAAGTGCGTATCCGGACCCTGGTTGACCTGCGCAGTTCAGTCTGAGACATGGCATTGAGCCGGTTGGAGGGACCTTTTGTTTCTCCTGGCTCTGCCAATGGAACCTCCTGGATTTCTTTGGGGGCGTTGATCTCCTCGGCTGGGAGTGGTGTCTCCCTGGGGCGGCGCTGGATCCCGGGATTCACAGCTAAGTCTTCCAACCTTCTCGGGCTTGAGTTAGCTGTTGTGGGAAGATTTTGGTAGTAAGGGCTTGGAATTTCTAAGTATATTTCTGGTTCCCCGGCCGACCTTTTTCTGAGTTGATCGATGTGCCTACACCAGATCCTCCCATCTCCCACGTCTATCATATACAATTTTGGGCCCTTGATGTCAGAGATTACTCTGGCTACCCATAGGGGACCATTTGCGTAGTTCCTTGCGGACATCGGTGTCCCTATCTGGAACTCCATCAACTTCTGTTCGGCTCCTCTAAATCTGTCCAGGGAATAGTTGGAGTGTAATCGGTCCAGGGCACACCTAAGCTAACCATTAGGAGTTCAGCTGGACTGTGCCCCATGGCTATACATGGTGTGGCATGCTGGACTGTTAGGAATTTATCTATTCGGGCCTGCCAGTTTCCCGTGTCCAGCCATGAGAGTGCCTCCTTGACCATTCTCACAAATCTCTTAGCCAAACCGTTACTGGATGAATGAAAAGGTGCAGAAAGGGCATGTCTGATCCCTAGTTCTGCTAGGTACTCCTCGAATTGGGTGGCCATGAATTGGGGCCCGTTGTCTAATACAAGGGTATCTGGTAGTCCGTGGGTGGTATAAGTTTCCGAAGTACTCTGATTACCGCTTCAGAGGTCGTGGATTGCATCAGGGCAATCTCGAGCCATTTGGAGTAGGCATCGATGATTACCAGGAATGTTTGGCCGTGAAAGGGGCCTGCGAAGTCTATGTGGATTCTACCCTAGGGTCCTTGGGGTCTCTCCCATTCCCTGACTGGTACTGTTGGGGGATCTGGTCTGGATTCCTGACAGGGGTTACACTTCCCCACCCACTCGGTAATGTCGTTATCCATTTGGGGCCACCAGACGTAGCTTTTGGCCAGCCCCTTCATCCTTACAATTCTGGGGTGCCCTTCATGCAACATTTTAAAAACTTTTTCCCTTAAGCATAAGGGCACAATAACACGGTCACCACATAACAGACAACCCCCTTGAATAGAAAGTTCACTCTTTTTGTTTGAAAATGCTTTGAATTCCCTGCCCTCAGTCTTTGCCAGCCACCCCTCATGACCCAACTCATTACAGTTCTCAGCATGTGATCTTTAGCTGAGGCTCTCGCCACTTCAGTAGAAGTGAGGGGCCCCAAGTCCAAAACATCAATAAGGAGGACTGGTGCCTCTGGGGTTGGGTCTTCTAGAAGGTCCAGTAGCAGACAGTGGCTGAGGGCATCAGCATGTCCCAAACTCAATCCCGGTCGGTGGACAAGTTGGTAGGAGTAAGCTGCCAGGAAGATGGTCCACCGTGTCATGCATGGAGACAAGACAGCGGGGGTGGGCCAATCCATCAATACTCCATCAAATAAGTATTCATGAAATTTTTTGACCCCCGAGACGGCTGCAAGGGCTTCTCTGTCCAGCTGGCTGTAATTCTGTTCTGTGCTGGACAGGGTTCATGAGTAGTAGGCGATGGGTGCCTCTAGTCCGTTTGGTAGTCTATGGCTCAAGACAGCTCCCACGCCAAAAGGGGATGCGTCGCAGACTAGGACAAGCGGTAGTGTCGCATTATATTGAATTAGGAAACTGTCCGCGGATAAGAGTTTTTTCACTGTGTTGAATGCAGCAGCTTCAGCCTTTCCCCAGACCCAAGGTGCATTCTTGGCCAATAACTGGTGTAGGGGTTCAGTGATCGTTGCCTTGTCTCTTAGGAATATGGCATAAAAGTTAAGGAGACCCAAGAAAGCCTGTAGCTCTGGTTTGTTTTTTGGTGTGGGCCTTATTTTGCTTTCGGTGGGGTGTATGCCTGTTCTGTCCACCCGGTACCCCAGAAACTCCATTGAGGGAACTGCGATCATGCATTTGTTCCTTTTTACCTGGAGTCCAGCATCCCTGAATTTCCCCAGCACTCGTCTGAGTCTGTCCCCTAGCTGCTTCTCATCTGTTGTGCTAATGAAGACATCATCAAAGTAGGGCACCACCCCTGGCAGTCCCTGTAACAGACATTCCATGGTACTTTGGAATAGTTGAGGGGCTATGCTGACTCCAAATTGCAGCCTGGTACATTTGAAGGCACCTCTGTGAGTTACTATAGTGTGTGCCTCCGCGGTAGTGCCATCTACTGGTACTTGCTGGTATGCCTGTG
The DNA here is from genome assembly GCA_012654045.1 of Ptyas mucosa. NCBI lineage: Eukaryota > Metazoa > Chordata > Lepidosauria > Squamata > Colubridae > Ptyas > Ptyas mucosa. The sequence continues at coordinate 3,775,507 of WNWU01000072.1, forward strand.
CAAGATCAAGTTTTGCGAAGATCTTGCCAGGGCGCAGCAAATGGAGTAAATGATGCACGATTGGGACAGGGTAAGCGCTCTGCTGAAGAGCCTTATTTAACGTGCATTTGTAGTCTGCGCAGATGTGCACAGATCTATCTGGCTTGACCGGGGTCACTATTGGGGTCTCCCACTTGGTGTGGTCCACTGGAACTAACACCCCTTGCTTGATTAGCTTGTCCAATTCCAAGTCAATTTTGGGCTTGAGCGCAAAGGGCACTTGTCTAGCCTTTAGTCTGATTGGAGCTACGTTAGGATCTAGATTAAAGGAAATAGGGGTCCCCACGTACTTGCCCAGCTGGTCATCGAACATGTCCTGGAACTTCTACATGAGGTTGTCCTTCAGGGTGCTGCTGCTGGTGCTGTGGACACCAGTGAATCCCATTCCTAGGGCCTTGAACCAATCCAGGCCCAGGAGGCTTGGTAGGATTTCGCTGACCACGGTGAGGGGTAGCTCCTTTCGGTACTCGCCATACGTGACCTGGAACATGCCCACTCCTTCCACAGGGATGCGGTTTCCCTAGTAGTCTCGAAGCTGAATCCGCTGGGTCTGCAGCTGACTCTTTTTAACGCTGGGGAGGATGGTCTTCAGGGTGGCCCAGGACATGATGGACAGGGATGACCCGGTGTCAATCTCCATCTCACAGGGTTTTCTTTTGATCTCGACTGTAGTGTGGACCTTCTTTTTGATGGTTGCGCTGGCCTGGCCGATCCTAGTGCTGCAGGTCTCATGGTTTTGAAATTTGCGCCTTTTCCTTTGGTCGCCATCTTTTCTGGTTCGCTTGTGTTGCACTGGTTCTGATTGGCTGTAGCTGTCTCGAGGCTTGTGGTTGACTGGTAGGCTTGCCCTGCAGACTCTCGCCAAATGCCCCTTCTTCTCACAGCATCTGCAGATGGCATCCCTGAACTTACAGGCTTGTCTCTGGTATGACCCTCCACAGCTTGAGCAGCACCTGCAATGCTCTCTCTGCTCGCATGTCTGTCTTTTGGTTTGGAAGATGTCCTCATCCGACTCTTCCTGGCTGTCAGTCTGGGTGGCCTTTCGGTGTACCAGTGTTGACCTCGGGGTTCCTTGTGAGGTGGCTGGTCATTGCAGGGTCTTCGCAGCCTTGGTGAATGACTTGTTTGCCCTTGCTTCGTTGAGGGCACTGGGTAGAGTCAGGTTAGGCCTTGCGAGCAACCTTCTCTGTAGGCGTATATCTCTAATGCCACAGATTAGTTGCTGTAAGAGCGCATCATCGAGGTCTTGGTACTCGCAGTGCATTACGGCCTTATGCAGGGCAGCCATGTATGTGCTGATCGGCTCTCTTTCTCGCTGTACTCATTGCCAGAACTCATAGCGCTGAATGAACTTAGATGGTACCGGGGCATAGTGTGCTTTAAGCATGGCTTGTAGCACTTCCCACGATATGGTCTGGAGCAGAGTCGGTTCCAAAAGTGATTCAGCCATGTTGAAGACCTCCGGTCCACAGTGGCTCAGGAAGAGGGTTCTCTTTCGGTTGCTGGAGAGGCCCTGCATGTCGCTGGCTTCTTCTTTTTTTTTTTTGTAAAAAGTTTTTATTGGTTAAGAATATACAATATTATAGTTTACAATATGTTGAATTTTCAATATCTTTATAAAAAGATATTTCAATTATTATTCTCTTTTTTTAAGTTCTCACACAACAGACATTATTATGTTAAATCAAAACAAACAACCAGGTTGTTTAAAAGTTATATAAACAAAAAAAAGCAAATAGCCAAAGTGTTATACAAAGTACAATAAAAAGAGAGAGAGAAAAAAAGATGTCAAGTAAAAGACATTAAATAATGGATTCCCCTCCTTTCTTCATTTCCTGGTTCTAGCTCTTAAAACCATGGTCTGGCCTCCCCCCTCCTCCAGGGCCGCCACAGCTCCGTCCGCCCCCGCTCCTTGATCATCTAATACTTCCCCCTCTTCGGCTCCTGTACCTTCTCCATCTAGGAAGGATTTATGTTGGTCAAAAAAAGCCTTAGCTTCCACTACATTATTAATTTTCTTCCTACTGTCCTCCCAAAAAATCATCAAGCCCTCCGGAATCAACCACCTAAAACCTACTCCCTTAAGGTACAGCTTGTTTGATAAAAAATAATATTTTCTCCTTAATTCTCGTACCTGTCTGGGAATCTGCTTCAGGATGGTGACCTCCTTGCCCCTGTACACCAGCGCCCCCAGTCTTTGTTTTCTCAATATCTCATCTCTCAGTTCCCTTCTTACAAATTTAATATGAACCTCTCTTGGTAAACTATGTAAAATTGCAAATTGTGAGTTTACTCTATACACCAAATCCACATCCCTTCCAATGGACTCCAAATCTCTTTCTAGAAATTCACCCAACATTTTAACCATCACTTCTCTCAAATTTTCTTGGTCAAGTTGTTCCATGTTTTGAAACCTGAGAAAATAAGACATCTTATCCAATTGTAAAGTTAACATTGTGTTTCCTCTCCCTTCTTTCACCCTCTGGAGTGCCCGTACCTCCCCCTCCAGACCCCCCATCTTCTTCTTGTTTTGCTCTGCCAGCTGTTGAACATCATTTAAATCTTTTTTCATAAGTGTCATTTCAGATTTAATTTCAGATAATCCTTTTTGTAAATCATCCAACTTATCCAATTTCTGATCCAATTTTGCCAGTCTTTCCAAAAATTTTTCCATGTCAGCTGCTGTTGATTTATGACCCTTAGCCATCTTGCAGTAATAGAAGATGAAAAATCCCAAAAGACAAACCTCCAGGAAAGAAAGAGGGATTGACAGTCAGTGTAATTTTTCAAATATCCACCAGTGGGCGCTCACAGGAGCAACGAGTCCGGAGTATAGAGTAGGTCAAACAGGAAGCCTTAGAGGAGAATGTTGTCTTCAATCATAAATAAAGAAGCAGGAAGTCGGACCGCCGCCATAGCTCACCACCGGGAAGAGAGGCCACCAGACCTCTCCAACAAATTCTGATACAGCCATCCTCAGAAAAAAAGTCAACAAAGTAAGGGGTTTCCTTCCATTTCTTTCCCCCTACTTCTCAGCCACAGCACCTTTCCAGCTACAAGGGGGGGGTGAACTCCAACCCCCCCGTCACCTCCAGGATGCCTGCTCAACTCTCCGGTCGATCAGCTCGGTCTGCTGTGCCTTATGGATAAACGCCGGTCCCCTTAGGCGCTGTGGCGCCTCCGCGGCCTCAGAAAAGGCCGCCGATCGCCTCCCACCCCCTCTGGAGCCTCGGGCGCACCAGCATCGGCCTCCCGGCCCCTGGATGTGAGGCAGGGGACCCCTGGCGAGCCGCCCTCAAATGGCAAACGCCCCAAAAATTGGGGCGTTTGGCCCAAAGGGCCTCCAGATGGGGGGGATCAGACACTGGGGCCAGAGCTAGCCCGATCAGTGTCCGTCGCCCGCGGGACCGGAACCGGAAGTTCCATGTCGCTGGCTTCTAAGGAGCACTCGAACCGGATCATGTACGACCCCCACTTCTCTCTGGCTGGGTCGAAAGGCTTTGTCAGTACATACGCAGACATCATGGTAGTCCTGCTATGTACGGGCTCATCAGCCTGGCTGAATCTGCTGTTGGTAGCTCTTTTTTCAGCTTGCTTCTCAGTGCCTCAATCCCACTTTCATCGCCAATGTTGGGTCGTGGGAATGAAGAGGCAGGAGCAAGGTAGTGACAACAGCTCTTTAATGTAGAGTGAGACTTCAGCAAAGGTTACAGGCAAACAGCTCCCTTTAAATACCTTGCCAGCCAGGGAGCTGACCAATCACAAGTGACCTATTGTTGTTTAAATCTCCTGCCAAAACTATATACATAACACTAATGTCATAGTAGACCAGGGGTGTCAAACTCAAGGCCCAGGGGCTGGATCCGATCTGTGGGGTGCTTAGATCTGGCCCACAGGGCCACCCTGAAAACAGCAAATGACTGGGCTGTGGTGCTTCTGCCAGAAAAAACAGAGCTTGAGAGGGCCACCCTTCCCCCAAGCTCCATTTTTCCTGGCAGAGGGTTGCAGGAGGTTGCAGCTGAAAATGGAACTTGGGAGTCCATTGTTTCTGGCAGGGTGCTTAGGCCACCACAGACGCCCCTAACATGAGTGGTGGTGAGCTGGCCATGCAAACCCTGGCCATGCCCACCATGGCTACACCATCTCAGTCCCTTGAGGTCAAACACAATCCTGATGCAACCCTCAATAAAATCAAGTTTGACAACCCTGTAGTAGACCATTCCCAAGTATTACTCTCCCTACTACTACCCAACTGTTATTAGACGTATGAATTAGATAGTAACTGATCCTAAATAGGCACCTTAAGTATTATATCATTGTCAGGGTTCCAAGTAACACCCCCAACCAAGTAAGACTCTGAAACCAACAGTTCCTCAGAGTTCCATTTTATTAGAGATGTCATATTGGCACATCTAGGAAAACCCGAATATGAAAGCCTCCATCCAAAGGAAAGTCAAAGTCCCTTCCCCTGCACCCACATGTCCATCACATGGTCCAATCACTCCACCGTCCCAACTGGAGATGTTCCCCGGTCATGCCTCTCCAGGTGCAGGCTGAATGTCCTTGACTCCCAGATAAAAGAATGTTGTTATGACTATATATCTCTATGCAACCCCCCTTCCTTTTTCCCACAGCACTAAGTGTGGCAGTCCTGAAGATCCAGAGAAAAAGATGGCCTCCAGGGCTGACAGGCTGCCCTCCCTCAGCCGATGATTGTTTTCTGAAATGAGAGGAACGTAGGAGGATAATTCAGTCAGTCCTTAACCACCACTCCCCCAGGAGAGGAGTCCTTCTGGACAAGCACTGCTGCCACTGCTACATCACTGGTGTCGGCTTGGACGATATATTGTCTTTCAGGGTTGGCTCTTCAGCAATGAGCCGCTTCAATTTCTCAAATGCCTTTTGACAATCCAGTGTCCAGGCCAGCAGTTGAGTTGGGCATGGTTTCGAGGGGGGGCTGTAGCTCCGTTAGGGGTAGGGCCAGTTCTGCAAACACTGGAATGAATTGCCTGTAGAAGTTTGCAAACGCCAGGAAGCTTTGGAGTTGCTTGCACGTGTGTGGGTGTTGCCAATCTAGCACCACTTTCTTTTTCCCTGGATCCATCTCAATTCCCTCACTTGACACTTGGTAGCCCAAGTAGTCCAGGGAAGTCTTATGGGATTCATACTTAGGGAGCTTTGCATAGAGCTTGGTGGCTTGGAGTTTTTTCAGTACCTGCCACACTAATTTAATGTGTTCTTCCAATGTCTCACTGAATATGAGAATGTCATTCAGGTAAACTAGGATCCCCTTGTACAGGTGCTCATGCAGCACTTCGTTAATTAGTTGCATGAAGACATCTCCGAACTGCACAGAATCTTAGCTGGAGGTTCTCCCAAACCCCTGTGAACCCCCAGCAGCCCACTCCTGAACTACAGGCATTTGCAGATGACTTGGTCTTCATACTAGAAGATCCCATAGAAACTGGACCAAAAGTAATTAAAAAAATAGAAGAATATGGGGAAGTAGCAGGACTGAAAATAAACAGAGACAAGACAAAGATCCTAGTCAAGAACCTCACAGAAACACAAAAAAGAGTGTTAATGGAAAGAATCAACATACAGATAGTTAAAAAAGTGAAGTACTTAGGAATACAATTAACAACAAAGTGTGCAACAATCAAAGAGGATAATTACATGAAATTGATGAGGCAAATCAAGCTAGACCTGTAGAAATGGAAAGATCTACAACTTTCACTCTCAGGAAGATTAGCCACTATAAAAACGAACATTTTGCCAAGACTAGTATACTTATTTCAAACAATACCAATAAAGCTGGAGAAAAAATATTTTGAAGAACTAAATAAAATAATATCAAGATATGTATGGTTAGGAAAGAAAGCAAGAATAGGCTTGAAAAGGTTGTAGGAATTAAAAAATAAGAGGGGGATTTGGACTACCAGACTTGGAATTGTACTACCAAACCTCGATACTCACATGGGTGAAAGAATGGATTAGCTTGAGAAATGTAAGACTATTGACATTAGAAGGGCATGACCTTCAACTAGGCTGGTACACTTTCTTGGGAAGAATAAGATAAACAGCTACTTTCAGAGACATTATGTTAGGAATGCATTGTTATTAGTCTGGTCTAAGATAAAAGAACAACATTAATTGAAAATACCAATCTGGCTTTCCACCATGGAGGTATTGGTAGATCCTAATGTTATCAACATGGAAAAAATTGTAAGATACAAAGATATCTTAAATGACAGGGTGGAATTAAAAACTAAACAGGAACTTAATAGCCAAGGAATAGACATTACATGGTGGTCATATATGCAGCCTCTTCCTGGATTACTGCCTTGTTGTGGCGAAGAGGCTTGGGTAGCTCAATAAAGCTATGAGCTATGTCGTGCAGGGCCACCCAAGACAGACAGGTCATAGCAAAGAGTTCTGACAAAACATGATCCACTGGAGAACGAAATGGCAATCCCATGGACAGTACCAAAAGGAAAGAAAGATATGACGCCGGAAGATGAGCCCCTCAAGTCAGAAGGTGTCCAATATGCTACTAGGGAAGAGCAGAGGACTAGTACTAGTAGTGCCAAAAAGAGTGAAGCGACTGTGCCAAAGCTGAAAGGACGCTCAGCTGTGGATGCATCTGGTGGTGAAAGGAAAGTGTAATGCTGTAAAGATTTTTCTCCATAGGAACTGAAATGTAAGATCCATAAATCAAGGCAAGCTGGACGTGGTCAAACAAGAGATGACAAGACTGAACATCAACATCTTAGGAATCAGCAAACTAAATTGGACAGAAATGGATGAATTTAATTCAGATGGCCATCAGGTATACTACTGCGGGCAAGAATCCCTCAGAAGAAATGGAGTAGCCTTCATAATCAATAAAAGAGTAGGAAAAGCAATACTGGGATACAATCTCCAAAATGACAGAATGATCTCAGTTTGAACCCAAGGCAAACCATTCAATATCATAGTAATCCAAGTCTATGCCCCAACCACTGGTGCTGAAGAGGATGAAGTTGACCGGTTCTATGAAGCCCTATAGCACCTTATAGAATTAACATCAAAAAATGGTGAGAGACCAAAGAAGAAACTATCAATTCCTTACATCACAACTAAACAAATATAATGTCATGTTCCGTTCCATCATGTTCCATTGGCTAATACCAGAAGGTATCCTGATCTCCTGGCAGGAGAAAAAAATTAAGATAGATACACTAGATAAGGCTCAAGAATTTTTTGAACATCATTTTGCACTAGAAGAACAAGAGAGTAGAAATGAAGTCAAGAGCAAAAGTCACAAGCTGATATGCACAGAAACTCAAGATGGCTAAGCAAAACCACTTTGAACATGCAAACAAAACGGGACGATGGCTAACATACAAATTGAAAAAAGAAAAAGAGAAAAAAATGATACATCAGTTGCAAGATGAGAAAGGAGAGGTACACCATAGAGAAGATGAAAAAAATATATAGCAAAACCTTTTTTTCAAAACTTATACGCCCAAGAGAATATATCTGAGGAAGATATTAAACAATATTTAGACAAGATAAATATAGCCAAATTAGAGGACACACAAAGGAAGATATTAAATGGGTCAATTAGCATGATGGAATTAGTGGAGGTGAGGAAAAAACAGAAAAATAACAAAACACCAGGTCCAGACGGGCTTCCGGCAGAATTATATAAGACATTGCAAGAATCACTAGATGAAACTCTGTTAGAAATTTTTAATGAAGCACTCATGAAGGCCAGAATACCTAATTCGTGGACAGAAGCCAATATCATCCTTATCCCAAAAGAGGATACAGACCAACAACAAATCAAAAACCATAGACCCATTTCACTATTAAATGCAGATTACAAATTATTAACATTGATAATTTCGGAAAGACTAAAAAAAGTAATAAATGAATACATTCATCCTGACCAGAATGGCTTTCTGCCAAAATGGCAGATAAAAAATAACATGAGAATTGTAATACATGTATTAGAATATTATGAGGCAAATCCAGACAAACAAGCGGCATTAATATTTTTGGATGCCCAAAAAGCCTTTGATAACTTAAATTGGAAATTTATTATCTTGCAATTAGAAAATATGAAATTCAGAGATAAATTTGTAAATATGGTAGGAAGAATATACTCAATTCAAACGGCAATGATAATAAGAAATGGAGATACTACCGAACAATTCACAATAGCAAAAGGAGTGAGACAAAGATGCCCCCTATCCCCCTTACTATTTATCCAATGTTGGAAACACTGTTAATTAAAATTAGAAGTTAAAGTGAAAAAAAAGGACTGAAAATAAATAAAGAAAGAAGAGTATAAACTCCAAGCTTGATGATCTGGTTTTTATTTTAGAACAACCAATACAAACTGGACCAAAATTAATATCACAAATAGAAGAATATGGAAAAGTAGCGGGACTTAAAATTAATAAACTCAAAACAAAGGCATTAACAAAGAACCTTACCAAGAATCAGGAGGTAGAATTAGAAGAAAAAATGGGCATCCAAAGGACCAAAAAAATTGAAATATTTAGGAATATGGTTAACAAATAAAGGCTTGCCGATTAAAGAAGATAACTATGATAAATTAATACTACAGATAAAAAAAGATTTGGAAATTTGGAAAAAATTACTATTATTGGTTTTAGGAAAAATAGCATCAATTAAAATGAACATATTACCATGAATATTATTCTTGTTTCAAGTAGTACCCATAAAACTAGGAAAAAATTATTTAAAGATCTAAATAAATTAATAGCAAACTTTATTTGGCAGGGGAAAAAAATCAAGAATTAAAATACAATCGTTACAAGATAGTAGAGAAAGAGGAGGTATTGGACTCCCAGATTGGGAAATTTATTACAAAGCTACAACACTTATTTGGATCAAAGACTGGATGGAATTAAGAAATAAAAGAATTCTAACCTTAGATGGGCACAATTTACAGAGAGGGTGGCACACTTTTTTATAGGAAGGGAAAAATAGACAACACAGTTACTTTCAGAGACACATTACCACAAACTACTACTATTACTAATTACAGACACATTACTACAAACATGGCAAGGGATAAAAAAAAAATCATTACGATAAAATTCCAGAATGGTTATCTACAATGAAGGCATGGATTTATCCGAATGTTCTGGAGATCAACAAAATTAAAAGATACAAGGATTTATTAAATAGTCAAGGTGAATTGAAATCACAGCAAGAATTAAAAGAACAGGGTACAGACATTGATTGATAGCCTTACATGCAAATACTATCAAGATATAAGACAGATTTAATACAATATGGATTCCAAACAGAAACACATGAATTAGATAAAATTCTTCAAGGCACAAAAGAGAAATTGATTAAAAAATTATAATTATTTATTAAGATATAAAATGGAAGAGGAGGTAGTCAAAGAAAATATAATAATTTGGGCAAAAAAATTCAGATATAACATTGAATTAGATAAATAGGAGAATTTATGCAATAAACTTTATAAACTAACAATGTCTGTACCCGATAAAGAAAATATGTATAAAATGTTCTATAGGTGGCATTTTCCATCAGCATGATTGGCTAAGATGTTTCCCAATACCTCATCAACATGTTGGAAATGCAAACAACAAAGGGGCATGTCCTACCACATGTGGTGGACGTGCCCCAAAGCAAAACAGTATTGGAGTAAAATTAGATTACAATTAGAAGAGATAACTAAACAACATATTGAGATGAAACCGGAAACATTTTTATTAGGAATACTCCCAGGGTCTTATGAAAAATAAATACAATATTTAATTATTCATATTATAACAGCAGCAAGAGTAATATACACACAGAATTGGAAAAACAGTAACATACCGACCAAAGATAATTTGATTAGAAAAGTTTTGGAATGTGCAGAAATGGATATATTTACAAAGGAGATACAAGAAAAAGAGGAAACAGAATATTATATAGTGTGGGAGAAATGGTATTTATGGCTAGACGAGAGAGATAAAAGCAGGGGTGAAATGCTCCCAGTTTGGATCGGATCGCCTGATCCAGTAGCGATGGTGGCGGATGTTCGGAGAACCGGTAGCAAAAACCCCTGTGCCCCTCCATGCCCAGCTGAGCTGCGAGATCATCAGAGGACAACCTTTTCAGCTGAAAAAAAATGCTTTTAAAAGTAAAAAAAAACCAGCCTCTGATGATTGCGTGGCTCAGCTGGGATCATCAGAGGCTTCTAAAAGCATTTTTTTCTGCAACCTCTTCAGCTGAAGAGGTTGTAGAAAATATGCTTTTAAAAGTAAAAAAAAAAAAGTTGGCCATGCCCACCCAGTCACATTACTCCCCCCCACCAAGCCACGCCCACAGAACTGGTAGTAACAAATTTTAGATTTCACCCCTGGATAAAAGGCAAGGAAAGATCAAATAAGGAAGATATAGGAATAGAAATGTAACAACAAATAAGCGGAAACAGAAAAATTGCAGTTTGTAGAAATGAAATTGTGTACACTGTTATTTATATGTATATATGTAAATAAATCAATATTAGAGTTGTATGTATAAAGGATACATTGAAGTAAGGGAGAAAAAATAGATAAGTAAGAAATGTTTAACAGTTGCGAAACTGTTGGAAAGAAACTATTGTTTAAAGAGTCTTTTTTGTTTTTTGAAAAAATGTTTAATAAAAATTATTTTTTTTTTAAAAAATGATGTCCTTATCATCATGGGGGATTGGAATGCTAAAGTAGGAAGCCAAAAGATAACTGGAATAACAGGCAAGTTTGGCCTTGGAGTACAAAATGAAGCAGGGCACAGGAATTTTGTCAAGAGAATACGATGCTCATAGCAAACACTCTTTTCCAACAACCCAAGAGATGATTCTACACATGGACATTACCAGACGGTCAACACAGAAATCAGATTGATTATGTGCTCTGCAGCCAAAGATGGAGAAGCTCTATACACTCAGTAAAAACAAGACCAGGAGCTAACTGTGGCTCAGATGATGACCTTCTCATGTCAAAATTTAGGCTTAAATTGAAGAAAGTAGGGAAAAGCACTAGGCCACTCAGGTATGAACTAAATCATATCCCTGATGAAGATACAGTAGAGGTGACAAATAAATTTAAGGAATTAGATCTGATAGACAGAGTGCCTGAAGAACTATGGATGGAGGTTCACAACATTGCACAAGAGGCAGCAACTAAAACCATCCCAAAGAAAAAGAAATGCAAGAAAGCAAAATGGCTATATGAGGAAGCTTTGCAAATAGCTGAGGGAAGAAGGGACGTGAAAGGCAAGGGAGAAAGAGAAAAATATACCCAATTGAATGCAGAATTCCAGAGAATAGCTAGAAGAGATAAGAATGCCTTCTTAAGTGAACAGTGCAAAGAAATAGAAGAAAATAATAGAATAGGGAGGACCAGAGATCTCTTCAAGAAAATTGGAGATATGAAGGAAACGTTCCATGCAAAGATAGGCATGATAAACAGTGGTGGGTTGCTACCGGTTCGCACCGGTTCGCAAGAACCGGTAGTAAAAATTTGTAGTAGTATTTCGGAGAACCGGTAATAACATTGGCTGGCCACACCCCCGAATCGATCCCCGGCTTAGTCGCCGCTCACTTACCCCGTCCACCTCATCAGAGGCTTTTTTTAAAAAAAACTTTTAAAAGCATTTTTTCTACAACCTCTTCAGCCGAAAAAATGCTTTTAAAAATTAAAAAAAAGCCTCTGATGATCGCGCACCTCAGGTGGGATCATCAGAGGCTTTTAAAAGCATTTTTTCTACAACCTCTTCAGCTGAAGAGGTTGTAGGAAAAAAAATGCCTTTAAAAGCCTCTGGTGATTCCAGCTGAGTTGCCTGATCATCAGAGGTTTTTAAAAGCATTTTTTTCTGCAAACTCTTAAGGTTGTAGAAAAAATGCTTTTAAAGTAAAAAAAAAAGTTGGCCACACCCACCCATTCACATTACCTGCCACCAAGCCACACCCACAAAATAACCCATGCCCACAGAACCGGTAGTAAAATTTTTTAGAACCTACCCCTGATGATAAAGGGCCAAAATGGCAGGGACCTAACAGAGGCAGAAGAGATTAAGAAGAGGTGGCAAAATTACACAGAAGAACTATACAAGAACGAGCTTAACATCCCTGATAATCATGATGGGGTGGTCACTGACCTCGAGTCAGACATCCTAGAATGTGAAGTCAAATGGGCCTTAGGAAACCTGAGCAACAACAAAGCTAGTGGAAGTGACAGTATTCCAGCTGAGCTATTCAAAATCTTAAAAGACGATGCAGTAAAAGTGCTACACTCAATTTGCCAGCAAATTTGGAAAACTCAACAGTGGCCACAGGATTGGAAAAGGTCAGTTTACATTCCAATTCCAAAGAAAGGCAATGCCAAAGAACGTTCAAACTATCGCACTATTGCACTCATTTCACATTCACTGACCCGGTGCCGATCTCAATTGGCTCCTTGGTTGTCCGAGGAGCTGAGAGAGTTGAAGCGCCGGAAAAGATGCCTAGAGAGTAGTTGGAGGGCCAGTCTTTCTGAATCTGACCAGACACTAGTAAGATCCCATATTAGGAATTACTTAGTGGCGATAAAAGCAGCAAAATGTAGCTATTTTGCTGCTCTTATTGCATCATCAGATAATCACCCGGCCGCCCTCTTTAGGGTGACCCGCTCTCTGCTCCACCAGGAAGCGCGGAAGGACCCCTTGGAGGGGAGAGCCGAGGATTTTGTTCAGTATCTGCATGACAAAATCACTCAGATTCGGGACGGTCTGGGATAGTCTCAGGGGGAGGGACTTGGGCAGGTTTTGAGAATGTTATCTGGGATGAGTTTGATCCTGTGACCCCTGAGGACGTGGACAGGATTCTGGGCAGACTGAACGCGACCACTTGTTTATTGGACCCGTGTCCTTCCCTGGCTAGTGCTGGCTTCCCGGGAGGTGACACGAGGCTGGCTCCAGGGGATTACAAATGCTTCGTTGAGTGAGGGTGACTTCCCCACCGCCTTAAAAGAAGCGGTGGTGAGGCCTCTCCTCAAGAAGCCTTCCCTGGACCCGGCAATGTTGGTAAATTATTGTCTGGTCTCCAACCTCCGCTTTGTGGCGAAGGTTGTTGAGAGTGTGGTTGCACAACAGCTCTCCCAGCACCTGGATGAAACAACGTATCCGGATCCGTTCCAGTCGGGCTTCAGGCCTGGGTACAGCATGGAAACGGCATCGGTCGCATTGGTTGATGATCTCTGGAGGGCTCGGGACAGGGGGTGCTCCTCTGTCCTGGTCCTATTAGATCTCTCAGCGGCTTTTGATACCATCGACCATGGTATCATGCTGCACCGGTTGGAAGAGTTGGGGGTGGGAGGCACTGTGTTGCAGTGGTTCTCCTCCTTTCTCTCTGACTGGTCTCAGTCTGTGTTGACAGGGGGGCAGAGGTCGACCCCGAGGCCCCTCATATGCGGGGTGCTGCAAGGGTCGGTCCTCTCGCCCCTCCTATTCAACATTTATGTGAAGCCGCTGGGCGAGATCATCCGTGGTTTTGGGGTGAGATACCATCAGTACGCTGATGACACCCAGCTGTACATCTCCACCCCAGACCACCCCAACGGTGCCCTTGAAGTGATGTCCCGGTGCCTGGAGGCCGTGCGGATCTGGATGGGGAGGAATAGGCTCAGGCTCAACCCATCAAAGACCAAGTGGCTGTGGCTTCCGGCGTCCCGATATAGTCAGTTGGTGCCATCACTGACTATTGAGGGCAAGTCATTGGCCCCCACAGAGAGGGTGCCCAACTTGGGCGTCCTCCTGGATTCACGGCTGTCTTTAGAAGAACACTTGATGGCCGTGACTGGGAGGATTTTTTATCAGGTTCGCCTGATTCACCAGTTGCATCCCTTTCTAGATCGGGACTTCCTATGCACAGTCACTCATGCCCTCGTCACCTCTCATCTGGACTATTGTAATGCTCTCTACATGGGGCTCCCCTTGAGGAGCACTTGGAGGCTCCAACTGGTGCAGAGTGTGGCCGCGCGGGTGGTTATGGGAACGACCCTTAGAGCGCTCCATGGCTTAGGACCTGGCTATCTATGGGACCGCCTACTACCACCAATAGCCTCCCACCGGCCAGTACGCTCCCATAGAGAGGGGCTCCTCCGGCCCCCGGGGGAGAGCCTTCTCTGTGGGGGCACCTACGATCTGGAACAAGCTCCCCCCGGAGATACGGACGATCCTGGATCTGCGCACCTTCTGTCGCGCGCTTAAGAATTTTTTATTTCATCAAGCTGGCCTGGCCTAAATCTTTTCCCCTATTTAATGTAAATTTTAATTTGTTTCTTAAATTATTGGGTATTTTAAATTTGTCTTAGCCAAATTATTTAATTCGCTTTTATTCTATTTTTAAATTTTTGTATCCATGTGTTTTATTCTGTGGCTGTCACCGCCCTAAGTCCTTCAGGAGGAGGGCGGTATACAAATTTAATAAAAACAAAACAAAACAAAAACAAACAAACATGCTAGCAAAGTTATGCTTATAATAACAAGCTAGGCTCCAGCAGCATGTGGACTAAGAACTACCAGAAGTGCAAGCATGATTTCGAAGAGGCAAAGGAATTAGAGATAAAATTGCCAACATATGCAGGATCATGGAGAAAGCTAGGGAGTTCCAGAAAACCATCTACTTCTGCTTCATTGACTATGCTGTGGGGGCCAGGCACTCAGACACTTGGTGACTGTGTTGGCCACATCAGAAATACTTAATCATTCCTGGTGCTGCTGGTTGTGGCATTTCAGCTGGCTTTGCAGGGCCTCTGCGAACCAGGGTTCTCTTGGCTGGCTTCTCTGGGGTAGGCTTCTGATGTGGGTGAATCTCTAAGTCCATTGCCATGACCAAATTCTACCAGTCCTGTATACAGTATGAAACTCCCCTAATGCTGCAAGCTTGCCTGAGGTCCTGGTCTAGAGCCTCTTTGGAATGGTAGATGAGAAGACGTTCAGGCCAGTCTGGATAGCCTCCAGAATTCCCAAATAAAATCCTTTGGGGGTCAGCCCGCTTGCTTCAGGGCTTTAATCTGAGTTTTGGCCTCCTGCCTGTGGGCTGTATCTTCAAATCAGACCTGGAGCAGCTGCACAAACTCATCAGTATCTTCTAGCTCTGGGGCTCCTTCATCATGTAGTTGGGCTATCCAAACTGCTATGTCTCCCTCATTCAAGTTGTCACCAACACTATGTCTTGATCAGTCTGATATTGGTCCCCATAACGATCAATATGGGACCAAATCTGGTTGAGGAAATAGGTCAGCTTCCCTGGGGTTCCATCAAACATCACTCTGAACCATGGGGGAGGGGTGGCTGGTTGTGCAGGTTGCATGGCTGGTGCCGGCAGTGGGACCAGGGCTGGCATCCACTGGCACTGCACCCACCCCTGACCGGGGTAGAAGGCCCAGCCAGGGGGGATTTGGTCAGTGGGAGGCAATCTGATGACTGGTTGGTGAGGGAGGGGTGTTGGATCTCAGCAGCCCCAACAGTTCTCCCCGCAATGCCTGGCTGGATTGGCCTAGTGGCCCTTGCTGTTGTGCCACACCAACTCCTGGACCAGGCCCGATGGGAGAGACTGAGGCGCGATCTGCTTTGCACCAAGTGAAATGAAGCTGATGCTCCACTCTGGATGGTCATGACTCCTGGGCCCGGGAAGGTGAAAATGGATTGAGCCAGAACTGTGCTGGGTCAGCCGGTGGGGGGAGGCTGTGTGATGTGCCCATTCTGAGTTGATCAAACTGCTCCGGAAGACCTGCTAGCAACTGGCTCTGCAACGGTGGTGGGAGATTCCACTCTCGGGTATCGCTGGGCTCAGGAGGCCTTGACACTCTCCATTCGAAGGCATGGACATGCTCCGCTCTGCTCATCCCCATCCGAGGTTCCTGCAGTGTTGCCTCACTCACCAATTCCTGAGGTGAGGCGGTTCCCATGGATTCACCCCATAAAGAAGGATCCGGCTGAGCAATCTGCCAAGGCATTGGCTCTTTGGGCTGAGCACCCCCTCAGCGCACAGCCTCAGTGGCCTCCGCTGCTGCTACCACAGCCTTGGAAGTGGAGTAAATGGTCTCAAGGAGGACCTCCAAACCAGTCCCGGTAGCTCCCTCCAAAGTTGCCATCTTTTCTTTCATCTTCCCTGAATCTTTACACTGCCCAGATCAGGATCCCAGACAGCACCCTGCTAAGCAGGAAGCTGGGTTGAGGTTTTGAAGGCAATTTGGGTTAATGTCAGGGTTTCAAGTAACACCCCCAACCAAGTAAGACTCCGAGGCCAACTGTTCCTCAAAGTTCCATTTTATTAGAGATGTCATATTGGCACATCTGGGGAAATCTGAATCTGAAAGCCCCCGGGTTTTTCCCACCTAAAGGAAAGTCAAAGTCCCTTCCCCTGCACCCACATGTCCATCACATGGTCCGATCACTCCACCATCCCAACTGGAGATGCTCCCCGGTCATGTCTCTCTAGGTGTAGGCTAGAGTTGACAATGCTACAGTTGGAATAATTCTGTGAGACTTGAGAGGAATCAGCATGTTCTGTGGTTTTGCCAGGATAACAATCTCCTCTTGAGCTCAATGTAACTCTGTTTCTAAGCTGATAAAGAAGCAGCACAATTCAAATTGACCATCATATTCAATTTCTCCTATTTGAACTGAATCTAATATTCTTGCTGGTAATTTAAGCATATTGAAGGCCTAAACTTTCCTATTTATTTAATCATGGTCAGGATTTAGCAGCTCCTTTTATTTCTGATCCTAACAAAAGAATTTTCAAATGTTTTCTAAGAGAAATCATCAAAGAAATTTTAGCCTTGATTAAGATCATGTACTTTGTATCAATTAACTTAGATCTCAGTAGTATCTCAGATAATACTAAGTTTCTTACTGTGTCATGAACTGGAACTCTTTATTGCTAACTGGTGTGTCTTTGACAGTTTATTTTTCTTACAAATGTGGGGCCGAATTTCATTAATAAACTCAGAATTTGAAACGAAGTAAACTGAACTGAAACTATGAAACACTCTCAGTTAATTGTAAAGAGACCATTCCATTTGCAAGTAGTGTAACTCATGTACCAACCATAATTGGGATAAGCAACTCTGTTGCTAAGGTCACAGTTATAAAGTGAAATGTCATGTGTCCATACCAACCTATGGCATCACTTCCAGTTGCAGCCATTAAGTGAATCACCCACAGTTGTTAAGCATGACATTATGCAACTGTGACTTGTGACTTTCAGCTGGCTTTCCCATTGACTTGGTGTTGGTCATAAATGGAGATCACATGAC
Organism: Ptyas mucosa; assembly: GCA_012654045.1. NCBI lineage: Eukaryota > Metazoa > Chordata > Lepidosauria > Squamata > Colubridae > Ptyas > Ptyas mucosa. Next base: position 3,792,867 of record WNWU01000072.1, read on the forward strand.
TGTGGGATACTATGACTGTTGTAAATTTGCACCAGTTGCCAAGTGCTCAATTCACAATTATGTGATTGCAGGGAAACTGCAGTGACTGCAAGTGTGAGGATTGTTCATAAATCTCTTTTTTTTGGCACTGTCCTAACTATGGTCACTGAAGTAATGGTCGGTAAACAGAGACTTCCTGTATTTTGGGGAGAGGAAGCTCATGAAGTACTGGATACAGAATGGCATGGCCAAGTTCTTCCTTAATTCTAAACAGAAAACTTTTAACTGAATATCCTAAGCCAGTAGCTGAACTGGGTGACATTGAGGTTACAACATTGGGAAGGTATTCAAAGGTGTGTCTTACCTAGCAAAGTCCAAGGGGATAATTATTTTGGAAGAGGTGAGGGAAAGAATAGGAGATGCCACTTGGCTCAAATTTGGTTATTGGTTTCATTGGAAGATACTTGAATCCCAGCTAGCATTAACTGGTACCAGAAAAGGTGAGAAAAAAAGTCTTCTTATGAACATCAATGAGATATTTTATAGTGAAGAAATTACACTATTTTACTATATAAAAACAAAAACAAAGTCAGCTTTATTATGAGGATATATTATTGGTTTCTGTATATCAAATTTCAACAGGAATATTTAACTGACAATATTTCCATTTCTTTTCAGATCTAAAACGGATGATTTGAAAAGCTAACAACTCATAACCAAACATAATGAGGAAGTATCACCATTTGATTTTTGCAACAATCTGTTGTCTTTTACTCTTAGGCAATCATGAGGCTGATGCACAGCTCAAAGAAACTAGTAAGTGTCTTCTATTTTTAAATGATTCGGTATTTAAAAATGAAATTTATCCCAGGTTTTCCTTGGAAATTTTGAAGGGAAAAATTTATTGCTTTGTATATTGCTGTAGTATCAATTGCCAATATCTATCCTTGAATCTTTGCCGTGTGAACATAGACATATTTACTGTATGTATCACATCTCTTGCATGCCTGCCTTGGTGAACAAGCAGTTGGCTCTGCTGTATCTACCCTTTTCATCCTTATACAATGGGTCTGCTGGAATAGATCAATGTCATTTGTGGTATAGACACAGCATACGAAAAATTGTGAAAGGGAGCCAACTTTCAGATCTTACATTTCTAAAGAGATAAATGTTCTTTTTCCAACGATATAGATGATTTATTTTATACTTGATTCTTCTTTTTTGCAGTAAAGAATTAAGTAATATTACAAAATATTTGGGAAATATTGCACATTGGTACAATTTTCAATTAATTTTAATTGGACTTTTCTTCTGTCTGATGAACAAAGACAGCATCATGTTCTTATAATATTGGTGCTATACAAAGGTATTTAACATGAACCAGAGTAAGAAAATGTAGAACAAGTACTGTAACAACTTATTTCAGAACAACTTATTTCAGAATAAATCTGAACATTCTCACAAAAAAACTGTTCCTCCCAGCTGCCCCTGAACTCTTTCTATTACCAAGTCATCGTCCACCCCCCCCCCCACACCAGACCTCCACTTTTCCCTTTTAGTATCTGCCATTTAGTATGGGGTAGAGAAGGAAATATGCTCCTTCATTTCTTCCTTCTTTGTTTCACTGACTTGCTGGTAGCAATTAAAACAGAAATTTCAGGGAACAGAGGGAGGGACTTTTCTCCAAAAAGGAACTGGACTGCTGAGTATCCTGGTGAAAATCAGTTACTGATTATTCTAAAGCAACTGAGCTCTCATAAAATGCTAAGCCATAAACTATGGTTTATAACCCACATTGGTTAGTTTCATGCACTAAACCAAAACTAATAACTTTACAGCAGGGATTCCCAACCCTCAGGCTGCGGCCCGCTACCAGATGTAACTTGTTTGGAACAGGGCTGCACGAACGGTGGGCCAGCGCACACACATGCGTGTGCAGCTTAACTTGCACATGTGGTGGGCTGGTTCATGCATGGGCCAGTTCCACTCTCCCTTCCAGGCTGCTGAGCTTTAAGGTGGGAAACCACTGCTTTACAGGATATGTGAATTAGAGGGGTGAGAGAGAGAGAGAGATGGAGGAAAGAAGCAGAAAATCTCCTGCCACTCATTAGGAAGTGAGCGATCCTGTTCAATGGAAACTCATCTATGGAACTTCAGATGGGCACATTAAGTGCTGTCCAGATTTACTCTAGTGCTGGGTTGCTCCCGGTTCGGCCCTGTTCTGCTGAGCCGGTAGTGGTGACAACGTGACATCACCAAACCGGTTCTCTTTGACTGGGAGCTGGGCCCTTCCACCTGCCCCTGCTTTATTCCTACCTTTATTTCTGGTTTTTTAGCCCAGCTGCTAGGTGCGGCAGAGTTGATTGCCACATCTCAGCTGGCCAGAAACCTAACGCGATCGCGCGGAGCAAAGCGCGTGCACCAAGAGAACCGGTGGTAACACCAGTTGGAACCACCACTGATTTACTCCCTTTCAATATCTCTTGTCTCCTGGATTAATCTTGGTATTCCTCAATGAACTATTGAGTCAATATATTTTTAATATACTCCATAATTTGTGAAGTCTCTGTAGAAGAAGGAACCAAGTATATAAAGAGCACACTTGCTTTCTCTTACCTAGGCAAAGAAATCACACTAAAATCATACAAAATGTTTAGATTAGATTAGATTAGATTAGATTAGATTAGATCAGATCAGATCAGATCAGATGAGTTGGAAGGGACCTTGCAGGTCATCTAGTCCAACCCCCGCCCAAGCAGGAGACCCTACACCACTTCCGACAAATGGCAGTCCAATCTTTTCCTGAAAGCCTCCAGTGATGAAGCTCCCACAACTTCCTAAAGGCAAGCTGTTCCATTGGTTGTTTGTTCTCACTGTCAGAAAATCCCACCTTATTTTCTAGGTTGAATCTCTCCTTGGTCAGTTTCCATCCATTATTCCTTGTTGTCCTTGCAAATATTGCAGTGGTAACAGTTCTAGCTTAGTTTAGCAAGGAAAATGCATTTCTGCAAGCTGCTTTAGAAGTTTAAAATTTCCACATCACTCAATGTGCGTTAAAAAAAGAATAATTTCCAGGATTTGAAAAGTTTCCATCTGCCCCAGTGTAAATGAACTCAGTGTTGTTGGTGATATAAAAGAACAGCCTGGGTATTAATGTAGGACAAGAACTTTCTCCCCACCATAACCTCTGGAAAATCATAAATCAATGTGTTTTTTTAAAGATGTCAAAATCGGTGCTGCTGCTGATATAATATTTCTAGTGGATTCCTCTTGGAGCATTGGAAACGAACATTTCCAACTTGTTCGGGAGTTTCTGTATGATGTTGTAAAACAATTAGATGTGGGTGGAAATGATTTTCGGTTTGGTCTGGTCCAGTTCAGCGGAAACCCACATTCAGAGTTCCAGTTAAACACCTATCATACTTTGCAAGATGTCCTCTTCCATATTTCACACATGCCTTACATGGGGGGAGGAACCAAGACCGGACAAGGATTAGAGTTCCTAATTCGGAACCATCTAACTAAAGCTGCTGGAAGCAGAGCAAGCAATGGCATTCCCCAGATTATTATAGTGTTAACGGATGGACGATCCCAGGATGATGTGGCTCTACCATCATCTATACTTAAAACTGCTGAGGTAAACATGTTTGCCATTGGAGTGCAGGATGCAGTGGAAGGGGAATTAAAGGAAATAGCAAGCGAACCCCTTGATATGCACCTATTCAACCTAGAGAACTTTACTGCTCTCCACGGCATTGTAGGCGACTTAGTTGCCAGCATTCGCTCATCCATGGCTCCAGAAATGGCTGGAGTAGAAGGAGGGATTAAAGACATCACAGGTAACACTATCTCCTCTGCCATTGCAATATTTGTGTCTGAGGGAATTATTTGCTACTTTTCCATAATCTTAAGCATTTGAGCATTTAAGCATTTGATATGTAGCGCAAGGGCATTTCAAGGTAACAATAATTAACTTTACTTCTAATGCTATACTAATATTTTCTGTCTGTATGATGTGTGGCTAATACTAAAATAGCATGCAGTGTAGAGAAAGAATGCAAGCAAAATGATAAGGTGAAAAGATGTTGAACAGAATATTGTTGCAAATATTTTCATTACTGTCAGTTTTTTTTTAAAGTACTGCATGAGTTATTCCATGCTTGGATGCTTGAATGCTCCTGCCAGGGAGTGTGTAATATCCAGACAAATTAAATTATACAATTATAGCACTTACAATACACAGAATTTTAAGATTTTACAAAATGTCATAGGCAGTACAAAGAGTAAGACATCTGTGTTTATCTGATTACTGTTACTGGTAGCTAGAAGAGAAGCCCCTTTTCCCCACAATGTTTTGCAATTTATTAATTGTGGGATGTTCTCCTTAGTTGTAAGAATTTGCCTGGAAAAGCCCTAAGATGCACATTCAAAGGGTTCAAAACAAAGGGTCTCCCCCCCCAATATAATGCTTTTCTGCCATTATATGTGATTTCCCTGCCAGCCTCCTCAGGCTGTGCCTCTCCATAGCTTTCTAATGATCTCTGCCCTCTTGGACACACAAATGGACAAAGGGAAGAAAGGGAACCAGAAGTCATTGACTCCCAGCTGGATAGCAGAATTAAAGAGGAAATCTCCTGTAAATCCCACCTTTACATTAAGCAGAAGAAGAGGGGAGGAAATAATCTGACTGGAATAAAAATTGTTTTATTTAATTAGTAAAAATGATGAAATAGAGCAGGAAATCTTATTGATTTAAATTTATCAATTATTATTCTGCAAGCCTGCATTCTTAGCCCTTTGCTTTTATCCCTTGAAATGCAGGAAAGGAATAATGTTGCAAAAAACCAAACCAAACCAAACCCAAAAGCTTTATAATATTTGCCTTGTTTTATTACTTTTTATTCACTTTGGCTCAATTACGTTTCTTCATGATTCACAACCAAATGTTTTCATAAATAGGGCAAATAATGAGAGTCCTACAGGAAATCAGGAAGTACTCTTCTCTGCTAAGCTATTCCATTTTATCATTTTATTTATTTATTAGATTTAATAGATTAACAGAGTTGGAAGGGACCTGGTAGGTCATCTATTCCACCCCCCTGCCCAAGCAAGAGACCCTACACCATTTCTGACAAATGGCAGTCCAATCTCTTCTTGAAAGCCTCCAGTGCTGAAGCTCTCACAACTTCTGAAGGCAAGCTGTTCCATTGGTTGATTGTTCTCACTGTCAGAAAATTCCTCCTTATTTCTAGGTTGAATCTGTGCTTGATCAGTTTCCATCCATTATTCCTTGTCTGGCCTTCAGGTGCCTTGGAAAATAGCTCGACCCCTTCCTCTTTGTGGCAGCCCCTCAAATATTGGAATACTGCTATCATGTCTCCCCTGGTCCTTCTCTTCACTAGACTAGCCATGCCCAGAATTATATGCTACCCATCATGCTATCTATATTTAAGTATAACTTAAAAAAAAAAGCCTATCTGAGAAATCTGTACTGATTTTACCTCCTGGAAAAAAAAATCTCATTTTTAAAACAGAATAACCATGATTTCGATGTAAAAAAAAATCACATTGCAAAAACAATGGAGTGAATGGAAGATGCATCATTTTGAATATCCTTAGAGAATTATGGGAGCCAAGGTGTAAAAGACTTATTACTGGATGAATGGAAACTTCCCTTTTCTGCAATTACTTTCCTGATAACTACTTTCATCCCTACGGGACTCTGCTGTCTGGCAGCTGGTCCCTCCCCTCAATGAATTAAGGTTCTGGGAGCTTCATAAGATGCTGAGCAGGACATCCTAGCTAGCCTTCATTAACAGAAGACTCTTGAGCCTTGAGGCAATAACTTATCAAGAGTTCATAAGCACTGCAAATGATTGTTCTAAAAATGGATGTTTCTTTCTACATGCATTCAGATATGATGCTTGGTTACTTGTGCCCAACAATAATGTGAAGAAGTATTTTTCTCTAACAATAATTAGGTGTTTCAAAAATTTAACAGGTTGGCTAATTAATTAATCTTTTTGCATGAGTTGAAATGACAATTTATGAATTTAACAATGCCCCCATATTAAACACTACAAGCAACTATTTTCAAATGCAGAGTGGAAGAGATGTTCACTATTCTAGTAACTGCAAGTGTTTACTCTTCAATAATATGGTCTGTGTAATTGGAAATGTTAACGCTGAAATTGCCTTGATATATATTACACACTACCTTAGTTACTGCTTCCTCTTCAAGCCATTGGTTCTTTGCTGTTCTGAAACTCTAAAAAGCATGCTTTAATCTGTTTTTCATCAATACTTCAACCCTTCGTTGTATTCTTTGGTATAAAGATTCTTCAGCAGTGACAAATTATCCAACTATTATATATATTGTCTTCCTGTTTCCTTGCAATTTGCAGTATTTAACAGAAAGTCTATACATTTTTTAAAAACTCTAAACATTTTTAAAAAGTTAGTCCAATTTGAATTTTTTCAAACTTTCTGAGTTTCCAAGAAATCTTCATCACAAACAGTAGTCAAAAAGGGGTGGCTGCTCTTTGAGCTATACCTTTACCAGTGAATAGGCTTAGAAGAAATGAGAGTCACTGTATATTCAGACAGGCTCTTACGAGGTATTATATAACAGGCTGTCTCAAAAGCATCCGGAAAGAAGGAACATAACTTTATAAGTCCTAGTTTTAGGAATGTATTACTGATGTATAGTCATATGGCTAAGAATCTGATTACTAAAATAATAAACAGGAAATTTTGAACAAAGCTTAAATTAATATATATATATATATATATATATATATATATATATATATATATATATATATATAATGCATATATATTATATGCATACAATATATGCCCATATAATAATATATACATAATATACTATAATAGTATATTATATACAGTATATACATATAATATTATATATAATATATTCTTTTGATTGAAATGTCTGAGAGTAATTAACCCAGGATTAGATTATGGTAAATGAGAAAATTTAGGCTACTAGATTATGTGAACCATTCCATGTATCTCCTTACATAAACACAACTAGGTTTTTCATTGCTCTTCCTGAGTGATGGGTGCACAGATTTGTGCAAGGCAGAGGAAGAAACAAATTCAGCACTATGGTATATTTATTCCACCAGCAAGCAGAAATATTATAGAGACGTGATGGCAAATCTATGGCATGTGTGCCACAGGTTGCACGCAGAGCCCTATCTGTGGGCATGTGAGCTGTCACCCCAGCTTAGCTCCACTGCGCATGTGAGCGTGCCTCCCACCGGCCAGCTGGTTTTTGGATCTGCCACGCATGTGCGGGGCACACACATGCGTGGGGGAGAGGCACATGTGGGGGGGTGCACGCATGTATGGGGCGGGATGCACACAGGAGGTTGTGCATGCATGCGCGGGGCAGGGTGCACACAGGGGCGTGCGTTTTGCATTATGGGCGTGTGTGTGCACACACACTTTCAGCACTCAGCACCGAAAAGGTTAGCCATCAGTGTTATAGAGTGATTGGATATAACTTTAAAAATTCTACTCAACTATGAGAGACTTGAAATAGATAATCTACATGATCATAATAATATTAAAAATCTATCTTCTCAGTTGAAAAATACATTCTCCATGCAATTATTAGGTTCACTATTGTGGATCCAGAAACAGGCATAGCATATGTGGTTGGATAATTGTTGGACTGGATTTACTGCTTTAACACGATTCTGCATTACTTGATTGAATATCCAGTGGTAATATGTGAACAATTAAATCAGAAGTACATTTTTATTGTAATGTTAACATTATATTCCCATAAATGACATATGCAAGGATACTTATATATGCTTACTTTCTTTTCTTTTGCACTTTGGTTTTATGTAGATTATAATTAGAAAATATGCAGACAAATATAATCTAATAATCCTTAGATACAGAAAGTATATATACACACAAACATTTGGCTTTTGAATGAAGGATTTATTTGCTTCTTAATTTGTTTAATAAATTAAAACATAAAATTTTATAAGAATTTTATAAGTTCCCAAAAATTCCTTTATTTATTATGTTACATTTTTAACACGATAGGCCTTTAAAATCTTTTCTGCTTCAAAAATATTTTTCTTAACTCCTATAATGTTATTATTCCATTGCATTTATTATCATTAGCCACTTGACTCAAATTTGTATTTTGAAAACAAATGCATGATTGCTTCATTTGCAATTCCATTTATTTTTCTCTGATTTAAGACCCTTTGAAGTAAATATATAGAGAATTCCAAATTAAACTGTTTCTTATTTCTGATCCATGTTGAATCTCAAAATGGAAACATTTTCCATTTATATTTTGTCACATTTTATGGGAGTAGGAAGTAAACCCTGGACTACATATAACTGAAATGTGGCATAAGAAGGCATTGTATATAGAAAAATGCTTCTCCCGCCATGTACAAAGTTCACATTTCTTTGATGATGAAGTTGTTTTAGAGCCTCATTCTATTTTAATGTGAGAATGGCCCATCAGTGATTGCAAAATATAGTAATTTGCAAGAATATACAATACAAAAACTGTCCTTGGGGCAATTTTTCTAAAGACTGATCATTCATATTCAATCAGAATGCAGAACTGGCAGGCAAGTTTCATTGACTTTGGTCACCACATGTTTTTTCCCTCCATAATCGTGTTTCTTGCTGTTTTTCAAAGAAACATGTCGAACACTATTCAACTTGCATGGATTCACTTGGTTTAATGCTTTCACCTGTTGCATTTCTCTTTTTTTCAAGCACAAGAATCTGCTGACATTATTTTCCTTATTGATGGATCAAAGAACGGCGCTGTCACTTTCTCAGCCATTCGTGATTTCATTGCAAATTTAATTGAAAGACTCTCAGTTGGAGCTGAGCTCATACGCATTGGGGTGGTTATGTTTAGTGATGAACCCAGAACTGTATTCTCCTTGAACAGCTACACCCAAAAAGTTGATATTCTAGAGGCAGTGAAGGCCCTTAGCATTCTTGGTGGCGAGGAAGCTAATATTGGAGACGCTCTTGATTTTGTCATGCAAAACCACTTCACCCACTCAGGAGGCAGCAGAATAGAGGAAGGTGTGCCACAGATTTTAGTGCTCATAAGTAATATTGAGTCTAGTGATGACATAAGAGAAGGAGTTTTAGCAATGAAGCAAGCTAGTATATTCTCATTTTGCATTGGGGTCCAAAATGCTGACAATGCAGAGCTTCAGCAAATTGCTACTGATGCAAGCTTCGTATTTACTGCCCTGGATACACGTAACCTTGGTGAACTTCAAGAACTCTTACTGCCAAACATTGTTGGAGTGGCCCAAAGGCTCATTTTGTTAGATGCCCCAACCATTCTTACAGAAGGTATGTATTTTTCAATGAACTGTTATCTTCAATTTAGTTATTTTTGCTCTTATATCAAATGTTATTTGTTTGACAGTAGCCTGAGGATTGAGAATGATGGGATTGAGGCAGTGGTGGGTTTCAAATTTTTTTACTTCTGGTTCTGTGGGTGTGGTTGGTGGCCATGGCATGGCTTGGTGGCCATGGCTTGGTGGGTGTGGCAGGGGAAGGATACTGCAAAATTCCCATTTCCTCCCAATCAGCTGGGACTTGGGAGGCAGAGAATAGATTGGGGTGGGTCCAGTCAGAATTTTTACTACTGGTTCTCTGAACTACTCAAAATTTCCACTACCAGTTCTCCAGAACTGATCAGAACCTGCTGAAACCCACCTCTGCATTGAGGGCAGATGCTTATGTGTAACTGCATAAACATAGATACCATACTGGCATGACTATATGCCAAGGCACATGAAATGCTGTTATCTTCCCACCAAAGTAGTACTTACTTATGTACTTTGCCATTTAAAAAATGCACTAAGAAATAGCAGTTATGTTACTACTATTGCCATTATTATGACCACAATCATGAATAAGAGTTGTGAAATTCCTAATGGCATTGCCAATTTTAACAGTTTTGCCTGAAATTTAGGAATTTATCTTCTTAGTTTTTTCAGGGAAAGAATAAACATCAGAGTGAAGGATGAGAAGGGGGGAATCTTTGCTCGTAATAGTGTCAAATATCTATAGCTCGGGTGTAGGATGAGGGTGGAGATTCATTCTCTGAGTTTGTTGGATGGTTTCCAAACGTTTCATTACCAGGCTAGGTAATATCTTCAGCAGAGTTTAGGGGATTTCACTGTCAGTGTTCCTCTGTTTATAAGGGCTTCAGGTGTGGGTGTATCAAGTGAGGGTCTTGTGACAGGACTTGTGATGGATCAGCTGTGAGTCATCAGTGACTCTTGTGATGGGTCTTGATGAGTCAACTGTATCATCAGATCAATTAAAAACCAAGATCCACAAACACCAGCTGGCAGTCAAATGCCATGATCCCAAATCCTTAATCTCTACCCACATCAACACCAAACAGCACCAGTTCAATTGGAGCAACACAAAAATCATTGGCCACACTACCACCCGCCATGCTTGTGAGTTCCTCAAAGCCTGGCATTCCACAAGTAATTCCATCAACAGACACATTGACCTACAACCAGCTATGAATCCCCCAGAATTCAAATCAGCTACACAGTCAACCAGAGACAGCACTGACCCTCAATCAATCCACACAATTCCTCCACCACCACCCCCAGCAGTTCACCTCCCAAAGACCCTGACCTGAGGTAATCTTATCACAAGACTCATCACAAGACTCATCACAAGACTCACTGATGACTGACAGCTGACCCATCACAAGACATGTCACAAGACCCTCACTTGACACACATCCATACCTGAAGCTGTTATAAAAAGAACACTGACATCAGTGATGAAATGCAGCTGTCTCTATCCGGCTCGTGCATGCTGGTAGCACTGGCAGTGGGTGGTTTGGCTGCATGAGGCTGTGCTCTCCCAAACCAGGACATCATCCTGTCCCGGTTTTGACCCTCTGTGCATGCGCAGACAATGGCGCATGCAAGTGAAGCGAGCCAGTAGGAAAGGTAAGTGCATTTTACCCCTGACTGACATCCCCTAAACGCCACTGAAGATGTTACCTAGCCTGGTAATGAAACGTTTGGAAACCAACCCACAAGCTCAGAGAATGAACCTTTACTCTCACCTTTGCTTGTCTTAAAAGTTTTGGTCTTCATTCTACGCAATGCACGCATTTATACATATCAATGCTGTTTGTTTAATCCACACATACAAGTCTGCCTGGGATTTCTACTTCAAAAAGGTCCACCTTTTTTTATACAAGGCACCAACTTGGCACTTCCTCTAGGTCAGTGTTTTTCAAACCTGGCAACTTTAAGCTGTGTTCAGCTCCCAGAATTTCCCAGTCAATAAGCTCTAGGTCAGGGGTGTCAAACTCGCAATGACATATCGTTGTCATGTGACGTATCACAACTTTTTCCCCCTTTGCTAAAATGGGAGTGGGGTGGCCAGCGTATGACAGCCACGAGTTGGACACCCCTGCTCTAGGTTCTTCCTCTATTCCAAGTTTCAGGGTCTCAGCATTCTCAGGCCTTGTCTAGTGCAATCTTGGGGGTTTAGAAGAAAATAAACAGTCTACTGCAATTTAAAATGTTCAGATCCTGCTATGGAACAGCAGGATCTGAAAGATAAAAGCAACTCATAGAATGAAACTCTTAATAATCTTTTCTGTCACTGAGATTCCAGACTGAAAAATGGTACCCATCAGTGTTCTGGTGATAGGTCAAATAACCTGATATTTTTCAGTCTAGAATCTCTATTTTATAAATCTGTCTCTCTATTTTTCCAAGTTGAATGTTGCAGTTCTGGAGATAATGAAAATGAGATCCAACCAAAGCCCTGTTTCCAACCCTGTTTCAAACTTTAAATAATCCTAGGAACAAAGTGGGGTAGGTGGGTTGAAAAGGCAAGTAGGGTGGAAAAAGCTACATCTTCTTGCTTTCTAACCTCCAGGTTATGTGGGTGGTCTTTGAAAATGTTAAGGCTTTCCCCCTGGAAATCTGGATTAGAATAATAGAATTGTCTTGTCTTTATGATTTAGTATAATTTACAATGGATTATGTATGAATTCAATGCCGTCTGTGTCCCATAACCAAGCTTGAAAATGACTGGAGAGGGTCCAGATAAACTGCCTCCTGTAGGGTAACTTTGTAGTAGAATACTTCCTCAGTTGGACAGTTGGAGGCCAAGTGCTATTTTTTTAGGACCCCACTCCCAAATCCATACAGGGAGGATCTCTTAGGAAGGATTGTACTGGCAGTCCAGGTGGTCACACTTATCTGCAGCCCCAGGAAGGAACCAAAAAAGAAAAGTTCTAAAACTACAGACATTTATTATATTCAACCGTAATGTTTAATAATTAAATGACTTTTCAATCACTGTGAGCTGTATACAATATTTTATGGCAATATTACGGCTCTAAAATTAAACCTGCTCTTAAGATTGTGAAAACACAGTTCCTGAGTGTTTATCTAGTTTCTGTGCTGGACAAATGAAAGTATATATATGAAAACAGGAAAGATGCATGTTAGCCTCCTTTCAAGTGCAGGAGTCACTCTACCTATCATCTCAAGATTTGAAAGTTGAATCTTTTTATTAGTATGTTTACATCCCAGAGTAATAGATCTTTTGGAGCTAAAAATGATTGATGTGAATTTCACATCTGAGTCATAATCATGTTTGTCCTAAGATCTATTATCTCCCACATCACCATTTTTGGACTGATGAGGATTCAAATGATCTGCTTCATCTAGGATACTCTGTAGTTGACTTGCTACTACTATCTTAACAACTTCCTTAGTAACTTGCTGAGTTATTCTTCTATTGGGGCTTGATATGTATAGTCTGAAATACATATGTATATTATTTATTTCTTATTGATGCCAATGGATAATTAGTTTGCTTCCACTCAGTGCTGAGTTCACTCTTCATTCATTCATTCATTCATTCATTCACATGCTGACAACCTATCTTCTGGCTTAAGGTAGCATACAAATGTCTATCTACAGTAAAATTAACTATAGCAATTAAAACAATTTTAATCCCCTCAAAATATTTTCAGCCCCATCCTAAAGTGTAACAGGGAAGTTGGGTGATGAATCAAACTAACCTATCACAGCATGTTGTTCCATATTTGAGGAAAAGTGAAAACTATTGTTGAAGTTAAGTGTGTCTGTGCCAGACTGGGCAAAAGGATCCCAGTGGAAACTCTTTGGGATAGTTTGCATAGAAGTACATGATCTTGCAATAATAAAGCTTTCTTCACAGTTACATTGGAGAGCCATTACATTTCAAGGTGATAGGTTAATTTAATTGATTTTTAATGGGAATATTACCAAAGTAGTATGAAATCCCTTTAACTTATTCTTGGAATTGTGTGCTCATTCATAAAGCGGTTCACTTACTGATGCTGGTTTCCTGCAGGTTTTGGACCTAGGTATGTTCTGCTGTTATAAAGTTGTTTAGTTACCTTCTCTTGGTCTTTCCATGAATGGAAGTGGGAGGGGAGGCAGAATTTTATAGGCTTTGATGTTATTCTACTGTAAAGCCAGAAAAATGTAGTTGTATGAATATTACCCATGAATTTTAAGCAGAAATACGGAAGTGCAAAAAAATCATAAACATAAAGTTAGATTGAATATACTGTAACTCAACAATTAAAGTAAATGTCTTGTACAACAAATAGGAATGTTTATCTAATAATGCTTGCACCGATTCAGAATTTATTCATGTTCTTCAGTGAGTAAGCACACTGACTGCTTATATATTGTTGCTTACAGTTGTTGAAGTCAATAAGAGAGACATAGTCTTCCTGATAGATGGTTCTACTGCATTGGGAACTGCCCCCTTTAATGCAATTCGTGATTTCGTGGCCAAAATCATCAACAGAATGGAAATTGGACCAGATCTCATTCAAGTTGCAGTGGCACAATATGCAGATACTGTAAGACCAGAATTTTATTTTAATAGCTTCCAGACAAAAAAAGATATCGTCACCAGTATTAGGAAAATAAAACCAATGGGTGGTGCCACACTTAATACAGGCTCAGCATTGCGGTTTGTTAAAAACAACTTCTTCACCAGTGCCGCTGGGGCCAGAATTGATGAAGGTGTCCTTCCCATGTTGATTCTGATCACTGGGGGTGTGTCCAGGGATGATGTTCTCCAATCAACACAAGAAATTAAAAGGAATGGCATCATGGTCATTGCTGTGGGAGCCCGAAATGCTGATCGTACTGAACTTGAACAAATTGCCTACAAAACAAGCATGGTTTTCACCCCACCAGAATTCCGCACAGTTGCACTAACAGCCATCATTCCTGATGTTTTGTTATCTATAAGGACATCCCCTGAAAAAATTGTGGTAATACCATCAACAGAAGGTAATTTTTGTTAATTTTATTTAACACTTTTTTAAAAAAAAGAACAACTTATATATGTATGCATTTGTTTATTGATTGATTGATTCATTCATTCATTTTGCTGCTTGATTCCTGTCACTAGCTGGTACATACAGGTAGCTCTTTTTTAGTGACCACAATTGGGGCTAGCAACTTGGTCATTGCAAAATAGTCACTAAGTGAAACTGCAATTTTACTTCAGCTTTCCTTTGCATTACTAACCTGTGAAAGTTATAAATGAGAGGATTGGTTCTTAAGTTGCTTTTTCATCAATATTGTAACTTGGAATAGTTACTATACAAAGCAGTTGCTAAACAAGAACTGCCTATAGAGTCTATTCATCGCTTGAAGTTATTTATGGATAGATTTTTATTGTTTGTATTTAACTATATAATTTTGACAATTAAAAGTTGGTATAGAAAATATTGCATACATTGTAGCTAACATTTGAAAACATTGTGAGATATATTTTTCTATATATTTCTTTTGCCTTACATGTAAAAATGGCAGGTTCAAAGTCATTAACATTGTCCATTTATTAATTTGATCACAATTATGTTTCTGCTAAATTGAGCTAGCTGGAATCAGTTATCCCTTATTCAGTTTCCATACTGTTTAATTATTCAGTGATTACTTAGTTCATTTACAGCTATTAGCTCTTTATTAATAGCCATAAGATATTGCATAGATTCATTATTATTTTTTCTAAAGGACTTATATATCCTCCTTCAAAGTAATATAAATACTTTTTCTCTCCCATCAAAGTTAGAATTATATAATAATAAGGTCATTAAAAATTTAGCAATCTGTAATTTATTTTAAGAATTGAGGGAAGGAGATTTTTTAAATAGGAAATTTAATCCCTGAGATGGTCAATCTACTTTCTTCTCCATCATCTATCCATCTGGTAATGTAACTGTTTACTCTAATCTTATCATACAATACACAAGGAAAATGAAAACATTAGTTATAACCACAAAATGTTAGTTTTCTAAATGGCCTCCCCTATAATGTTGAATGCTCATAACCACTTTGAAGTTACAGTACATCATCCTTAATTTGCTAATTTTGCAGATATCACTTAATTATCCTTAAATTAGAATATAGTAAAATCTGCAACTTAAACCTTTTTCAAAATGTACATTTCTTACTAATATTTTCTTGCATGGTACATATCACTGATGACATTTTTATTTTAGAACTGAAATTAAAAATGCTCTTAAATGTTGCTATATTTGTGAAGATACATTTTCTTCCTCTCCCTTTTCTCTTTGTAAATATGTAATATGGATGTACAGTACATTCCTCCTTTTAAATAAATGTTCATTTCTGTAATTAGGTTAATCCAATTCTACATGGAAACAAATTGCCCCATCCCACACACCCAATCTTTTGAAGCCTCTTCAGTGGATTGGAAAAAGTTGTTGAACAGTGTGGATGGGGTTTTATAGGGCACCAATAGGTACTAATAGGGAACATTTGATAATAGGCAGCAAAAGATTTTACTTTCACTTTTTCCTTTGGTAGCATTTCTAAACATTACATTCTAAACATTTCTAAACAAGATCTCCATTTATGGAGACATTCCTACAGTTTTGATTGAAGAACATGGAATTCTCTGTACCTATATATTACTATCTCCCATATCTGTCTGTAACAATTGACATTTTGTCAATTGGACAAAATGGTGCATCACTGGACAACAATTTTTTCAACCAAGATACTTCAAAAGGGCTAAATTATAGAATGCCAGCACCCATTACTCCCTTGGGAAGGAAATTTGGAATGGTTGTGGCTACTGCACTGCTGCAGCCAGACATCATTATATGATCATCATCATTTCAAACTCCCTGCCAGTTTCTCAAAAGTCACTGGAGAACTTGATCATGATTGCAAAGAAAAACTTCGCTTGTGGGAAGCTGATAGGGAGTACTGGCAATTAAGAAATTGGCAGGGAGGATCATAAATTTATTAGATAAATCTCCCACAGCTGTGCAATCTGCTAATCTGCACTCATACTACACTGGCCACTCGGGCACCCCTATGCACCCTTCTTGAATGAAGACACACCAATGCACTGACCCCTGATCCATAAAGCACCTTTCCCACAACCACATTAATCCCCACACACCATTCCCAACTCATTTGACACTTCTCACGCACTGCTGCACATCCTTCCTGACTTGCATTGCATCACCACATGCCCTCCTTGAACTGTACAGTACCTCTGATGCACTCCCATATACTGTTTCTGACCCATGCTGCACTCAACCCCCACATGCCTTCCCCAACCCATGCTACATCCAAATCCCCCCTAACCTGCGTGGCACCTCTTCTGCACCCTGTGCATCCCCATGCACCCTTCCCAACTTGTGCTGCATTCCCATGCATCCTCTGCAACCTTCTCAAAATCTCTTGCATACCCTCCCTTCTTGATCCACAGGGTGCATTGCATTCCTCCCCATTGAGAGTGGTATGCAGAGATGTGCAAGAGGTAGCACTCAGATCAGGATGGTGCATGGGATTGTGTGAAAGTTGCCATGCAGATTGGGGAGGCTGCACAATAGTATGCAAAGGGTGTCATATGAATCAGGGAGGATGCACAGGTGTGTGCAAGATGTATGAGTCAAGGGTGTGGTGTGGGTTGGGGAAGGTGCATGAGAGTGCACAGAGGTGCACAAGAGTGTGACAGAGTTGTGGTGAAGGTCAGGGAAATTGCATGAAAGTGTGCAACTGTTAGGTAAGTTACATCTCTGAAATGATGACCCAATGTTGCATAATTTCATCTAAAACTCATCTGTTAAAATTGGATTAATTGCAAATTGAATTCTTTAGCTTTCTATGCCATGGTCCATGACTAGTAACATGGTTATAGGCTCTCTTGTTATCTAAAAATTTCTAGATAAAAGTCAAGTTTTCAACTGATTTGAAAGTTTTCAAGGGAAAGTTTTCAAGGGAAAGTTTTCAAGTTTTCAAGGGGTAGAAATAGGCCCAGTTCATGGCAGGAAATTTAGCCCTTTGAACATTAAGTGGTCAAAGCAGAGCACTCCATCCTGAAAAATTCATGTTGCCAACTTACATTTTTTCTTCCAAATCATGTCTGATTTTCAGAGGCTGCCTGGATAAGTCCCTGCGGTTTTCCTGGCAAGATTTTTCAGAAGTGGTTTGCCATTGCTTCCTTCTTAGAGCTGAGATAAAGTGATTGGCCCAAAGTCATCCAGCTGGCTTTGTGCCTAAGGTAGAACTAGAACTCAAAGTCTCCCAATTTGTAGCCTGATGCCTTAACCACCTATATCAAACTGAATCAAATATACAGGTGAAGATTTTCCAATTAATCTATGATCAGAGTCTTTGGAAGACTTTCTAGCACACATGCATTGTCCACTGAATTCAGGGAAATAGAATCTTTACACAGTTCCACATGCACACACGTAGCTAGCAATCATTACTTCAAATGGAAATCTGAGAAATATCATATTTTAAAATGTAGTTGGTGTGTTTTGATTAATCACATGGTGGATGGTTCTTGATACTCCTCTCAGTTCTTCTTTTCTTCTTTTCATGGCTGTGATGTCTTGCCTTGTCCTGTCCTGTCCTGTCCTGTCCTGTCCTGTCCTGTCCTGTCCTGTCCAATCTTGTTGTCTCTTGAATGAGGTATACATGTGTGTACCGCAATTGCAAATGCACACATGACCAATACTGGTATGTTTTTCTATGAAGTCTCATGTTATTTTCTGTGCTCTACTGCAGTTGTAACCAAAAGAGATATCGTCTTTCTTTTGGATGGATCAGTCAACGTTGGAAATACCAACTTCCCATATGTCCGTGACTTTCTTGTGAACCTAGTTAATTCCCTTGGTGTTGGAATTGATGATGTACGAATCGGCCTGGTACAATTTAGTGAGAACCCCAAAACAGAATTCTTTCTAAACTCCTTCCTAACCAAGGCAGATGTACTTTCTCGTCTGAGGCAGTTGAGACTGCAAGGGGGGTCAATTCTGAATTCAGGAGCTGCACTAGATTTTGTGCGTTCCAATCACTTCACTGAAGCAGGTGGGAGCAGGAAAGATGAGAATGTCCCTCAAGTGCTAGTCTTCCTTGCGGCAGGGCCATCTGCTGATGCCTTCCAAGATGCCGCCAATGCCTTAGCTCGTGCAAGAGTGCTCACCTTTTGTGTTGGGGTTAGGAATGCCAAACTAGCAGAACTTCAGCAGATTGCATTTAATCCACAAATAGTATATTTTAAGGATGAATTCAGCTCTCTGCCAGCTTTACCACAGGAAATGATTAGTCCATTAACAACATATGTTAGTGGAGATGTGGAAGAAATTACGATCACATCAACAGGTAATTTGATTTTTTTCATATTACATTGACTTTTATCATGCAGATATGTTTTATTGATTGATTGATTGATTGATTGATTTATGGTGCCCTTCTCCGGAGACTCAGGGCGGCTTACAATGCATTAAGCAATAGCCTTCACACTTTTGTATATACCTGCTTAGTAGGGCTTTCACCCCCCCCCAAAGCGGTGTTCTTTTTTATACAAAGTCAGCTTATTGCCCCCACAATCCGGGTCCTCATTTTACCTACCTCGGAAGGATGGAAGGCTGAGTCAATCTTGAGCCTGGTGAGAATTGAACTTGCAGTAATTGCAGGCAGCTGGCAGCTAAGTGCTACTTTAACAGCACTTTAGTCCACTGCGCCACCAAGGCTCCATTAGTATGTTTTGAGTGACATACTAATTTTATGAGCTATTAATTATATCTTAATTATTCTATATTAATTAATTAACATTTTATATCTTATATTAATAACTAGAGGCAGTGCCATGGCTATGGTGCTGGGTCAGGAGTGGGACAGCCAGGCTCTGCTCTGCCTTTTAGGCACAGATGGCACAGTGGATGACTTTGGGTCAGTCCCTGATTTTCAACTGTGGTCCAGGAAATTGAAAAACACCACCCACTGGTCCAGCATCATATACGTTTTATTACTGTTGTTATACACATACACCCCTCACAAGCGGAAGAGTGATTGGCGACATTTTCCTAGCAGAAAGAAGCGGGAAGGCCCAGCAGCAGGGGGATTGTCCAGTGGGAGAACACAACAGCCTGTTGTCCAGACTGAATATCTCACATGCCATTACCAAAATGTCTCAGTCCAGAAAGTTTTTTCTTAAACCATCTTAGAATCAAGCCTTTTGAGCAAGCGACAGGAGGAGCTTAAATTGTAAATATAGGAATGACAATAATATTTCCATTTCTTATCAGAATATTAGGAAGATCATTGCTTGCAGGTCTCTTCCCATGTAGGCTTCTTGCCACTCAGCACTTCTGGATTTATATGTGGACATACAAATTAAAGAAATATTCTGAAGTGGAAGTTTTATGATAAGTTTTATGAATGGGGCAAGTGCTTTCAGGGTGATTTAAATATTAAGAGAGCGAGAGAACAAGAGATTTCATATCATTCCCTTAAAAATATGGTCCCTTGTCCCAATGTGAAATATTATGCAGCCTGTCTGCAAAAGAGCCAAAAAACAATTGTTTTTTCAGAAGAAAAACTTTGCAGAATGAATACTATTGTTCAGTATAGTAAAGTGGTGATGCCTCATTTTCAAATGCAAATTTACCTATTGATGTTACTGTCAAGGAAATTATGTGCATATATGAATCAGTTCTTGGAAATACTGTATCTGGAAACCTTACTCCTTAAAATACATTAGGAAAATGTAGATAATGACCAGATGCCAACAAGTAAAGCAGTATATATCTTTATTAAGGACAACAAAGTATATTTATATGGAATAGGTATTTCTTTTTTGTATTAATATAATACTGTGAGAAGAACCTTATTCCTTCTTCTGAAACTTAAGGTGATAAAGGTCCCAACTTTTTATATTACAGCCTCCTTGATAAAAAGCAAACAGACTTTTAAAAGCAAAAAGTCAAGGGGCTTATTGAAGCATTGGAGAGGTGGTAGAGTAATGCGCTGTCCTATATCATGAGTCTCACCAGAAATGTAATATGCATAATCCTTTAAGGAGCCAAGAGTTCATTTCCCCCAAAGTTGTAAATCACTCTATGATTCCACAGCAGGGGTGAAATGTTCCCGGTTCGGTCCAGTTCGCCCAAACTGGTAGTAAAAAAGGCTACTGAACCAGTAGTAAAAAGTGCTTTAAAAAGTAAAAAAAAAAAGTTCTGAAGATCATGCGTCGCTCAGCTGATTGTTGGAACTTTTTTTTTTAACTTTTTAGGCATTTTTTTACTACTGGTTCTCTGGAACCAGTTCTCTACTGGTTCTCTGGAACCAGTGGTAAAAATGCTTTTAAAAAGTTTTTTAAAAGGCTCCAATGATCACAGCTGTGCCGCACGATTGTCAGAGCCTTTTTTACCTTTTAAAAGCATTTTTTACAACCTATTCGCTCAAATAGGTTGTAAAAAATGCTTTTAAAAGTAAAAAAAAAGGCTCCGAAGATTGCGTGCCACAGCTAATCACCCCCACCCTCGTACTGTTCTACTTACCCCATGCCTCCTTTTGGGGTGCATTGCACACACGTGCACACCTCGCATGTGCAACCAGCGAACCAGTAGTAAACAATTCAGATTTCACCACTGTTCCACAGTTCCCTCTGATGCCATGTCAATTTTTTTCTTCAATTGTGGAAGCTTGTACCAAAGATGTAATCAAAGATACCAAAGCAATCACCTGAGTCAAATTATATTCCTTACTAATAAAATGTGATTTGGATATCTTGTCACTTATATAAACAGAAATTCTGTAATACAATGATACATACTGAATATTTTTACCTCACTTCATTCCAGAAAACAAGATTGATATTTTATTTTTGATTGATGGCTCAATGAACGTGGCTGGCCAGTTTCCTGCTGTTCGAGAGTTTGTGTTCCAAATTATTTCTGACCTGAATGTGGGGCCAGATGCTGTACGAATAGCTGTAGCACAATTTAGTGACAATGTAAATGTGGAGTTCAACTTTGACATCCCATCCAAGATAGAAATCCTTCAGAAAGTGAGAAAGATGAGGATGAAAGGAGGAAGGCTACTGAACATTGGAGCTGCATTAGATTATGCTGTAAAAGAAATCTTTGTAAAACATGCTGGGAGCAGGATTGAAGAAGGCGTGCCACAATTCCTGGTTCTTCTTGTGGCTGGGAGATCAGATGATACTGTGGATGAAAGTGCTGATACCCTGAAACAAACTGGTGTGATTACTTTTGTTATCCAAACCAAGACCTCGGATCCAGTTGAATTAGAAAGGATAGTTTATGCCCCTCAGTTCATTCTAAAGGTTAATACCCTTTCTCAAATTGGAGACATACAACCTGAAATAGTCAATCTGTTGAAAACCATAGAACTTAAACCTCAAGGTATATTTCTTTATTTTTATTTATCACTTGATGTTCATTATTTTTTTAAATATTCAGACTGACTGACTGACTGATTGATTAATTGGGGTGATGTGATTAATTGGTTACCCCACTGCAATCAAACAAATGTTCAGTCATTTGAAAGATCTGATTTTCTACAGCTTACTAAAACCAGTCAGAAGGTGACACATAGGCAATCAGATATAATTCTGAAACCAATACACTTTGGCAAAATTGCAAACACGTTCCTCAGCTGAAAACTGAGAAACCATTGTGGGCTGAACCCAAATTTAGAACAAAGTTCAGGACCATTTTTCATGGTCAATAAACTTGGAATGGGAAAAGCTAGCTAGTTCTCCTTTTAGGAATTTTATTCTGGGAAATTTCCAGGGACATGTTTTGCTACAGAAATGTATCACCCATGAAACCCGTAATAATGTCATCTTAAAATAATAATAGAAGATTCAATCAGGGCTTCACAATATCACAGAAAAACCCCAGTTGTGCAAGTGCAAGAAGCGAAAACCAATGTGAATAAAGATTCTAGTGACTCTAGGAGTCTCAGAAATTAAAGATTTTTCAGCCCTGAAACTTGTATTTAGTGTCAATTTATTTGTCAGGGCTGTGGAAATACAAAATTATTTGGGGAAAGGGAATCTCATTACCAACTCTCCCAAGGACTCTTTGTAAATAAACTGTTTTACTCTGACCCTAGTAATGGAAAAGCAACATTCCTTAGGAAGTATTTCAGGGTAGAAATGTACCACCTCTACCCTCTTTGTGATCCTGCTGCAGATGACATCAGGAAAGCAACAATCCAGAGCATAGTCATTGGGAAGTGATTATACAATGTAGAAAGCTGAGAAAAGAAAATTTGAAAATATCAAAAAAACAATTGTATTATGAAGGACACAATGTTATTTCAAATCTTTAATTTCATAACAGAAGATTCCTCTGAGAAACTAGTAGGTCTCATACGCTCCTTGTCTATCAGCAAATTCTGAAATGAACATCTTTGGGTTTCACATCATTGTTCCTTTATGATGCCTTTTCTTTCGTTGTTTTCCCAAATTTTTTAACTGGGTGAGTAGAACAAGCAAAGTTAATTCACTAAAATATAAAAATGAACACATTCTAAGAAATGATTGATGTGAAGATGAATCTCATTTTTTCCTTCTGAATCTGTGAATCTGAAGTTCAGAAGAAGAATGATGTATTTCTGATAGATGGTTCAGATGACTCCAGACGTAGTTCCACAGAATTTAATACTTTTGTACAAAGAATTGCTGATAATCTGGATATTGTTCCTGATAAAGTCCAGATTGCTGTGGCCCAGCACAGTAATACTATCAGCCTGGAGTTCCTTCCGAATGAATACTCTGTGAAAAGATTGAGATGATCAAGATCACCCAGAGATTATCTCCTATGGGCTCTTCACTTAACACAGGGGAAGCCCTAAATTAACTTGTTAGGGATGCGTTCCTGAGTCCACCTGGAAGCAGGATATCTGAAGGTGTCCCATAGTTCTTGGTTTTGCTGTCAGCTAAAAAGACAAGAGATGATGTCAAAACAGCTTCCTTGGATCTGAAGATGATCCTTTTAGCATTGGCATTGAAAATGCAGATGTCACTGAGCTGCAGACAAATTCTTTTGTTTCTGAAATTGCTCTCCTTGTTTCTGGTATTAGTGAACTGAATACCTTACAGCAACTCATTTCAGAGTCACCCAACTGACCAAGGCAAAAATAGAAGCTTTGGCCACTGAGCTGATTTTTCCATCATTTGGCTCAGGAGATTTTTTTTATTATTATTATACTGTAATTTGCGACTTAAAATAAACAAAGCAAATAATGAACATGGGCTGGCCAAAATTAATTGCTGCTGCTTTTCAAAAATCACTATTTTCAACAGCCTGCTCACTTCAGAATTCTGAATGAGACAGTCACATTTCTAGAACCATATAATTAATAAAACCAAAATATATCTTTATGAACATTTCTTAAGATTTTATTTTTCTCAATCCCCCACCTCCCATTTCCATAAATAAGGCCAGTAAAGAATTTTCCTTTTTTTAAAAAATACCATCACCATTTCTTCCCTTAATGCCCAGAAAGGATAACAGTGCTGGTCATTATGAAAAATGATAACTGGCAGGTATCCACCCAATTGCTGTTCTTCCAGATGCAGTGGGACAGAATGAAAGAAGACAGTTGAAGGGAGGGAGGAAGAAAACAAGGAAATAATTTTATCGCTTCAATAGCCATCAATGAACCCCATCCACAAAATATTGGATAACCTCTTCTGTTCCTGGAGAAATTTACTGAAGAGTTTCCCCACTATTTCCCTGCTTATAAAGGGGGCAGAAAATGTTGAATAACCACTGATAATCAAATCATTGGAGTGACTAAATAATTCTAGGTTACGTTCCTAGGTCACATTTCTTTTTCTTTTCTAAATATTTTTTGAACACTGAGTAGAGCATGCTTGCATGCATTTATACAGTAGATACAAAAATTATGCATTTAACTTCTGTGTTACTTTACTAGTGACCCAACCTCCCATGCGTATTGACATAGAAAAACAGGCAAATACCCTTTATAATGATGATAGTCTTCTATATATTTAATATGGTAGTCTTCTGCATATAGCAGTAGAATAGCTGATACTATGTGGTATTCCATTTCAGAGAGATTCTAGACTAACAGGAGTTGCACATCACCACAAACCATTATTTATTCTTCTAAATATAGATGTGTAAGATTCAAGCTATTATATAGATTTTTGTTAATATTTTATTCAATCAGCATCTTTGTTTCTATGATACAAATGCTCTGGAAATGTTTTAAATACATTCAATTCTAATAAACATACATTACATATTTCAACAATTGCATAGCTTAGTAAAGAAAATAGTATATATGGGTATCCTCTATGTCTCCCTCTGAGAATTTTATGGAAGAAATGGGCAATAGAAGAAAGTAAGTAAAATTTATAAACATCATGTATCAATTTAATCAGAAACACTATTTTCCAATCAAATTTTCAGAATTTATTTTCTATAGCTTTTTAATAATATTTTGTACCGTGTGGCTGTTAATATTAGCTAATTAATTTCTTTAACCATGTTGAATTTATTTGCTAGTATAATTTTGACTGTCATCTAATATCATTTTTTGTTCTATAGCAGATACAAAGAAAGACGTCGTTTTCCTTATTGATGGCTCTCAGTTTGCAATTTCTGAATTCCCTTCAATTCGTGAATTTATCGAACGGCTTGTAAACAATATGAATGTGGGTTCAGATGCTACTCGAGTAGCTGTAATTCAATTCAGTGATAATCCCAAACTTGAATTTTTGCTGAATGCACATTCTACCAAGGAGGAGGTGCTAGCTGCAGTGAGAAGACTAAGTCCCAGAGGTGGGAGGCAAGTGAACCTTGGTTCTGCCTTAGAATATGTGTCAAAGAATATCTTTACAAGGCCTTCTGGGAGCCGCATAGAGGAAGGAGCACCTCAGTTTTTAATCCTTCTTTATTCCCACCAACCTCATGATGATACAGAGAACCCAGTACACCAGATCAAACAGATTGGTGTGGCTCCGCTTCCTATTGGAAAGAATGTAGATCCTGAGGAAATGACCAAAATAGCACTTAGTCGTGATTATGTATTTCAAGTGTCAACTTACCAAGATCTACCTAGTCTGGAACAGAAAATGTTAACCCCTCTTACAACATTAACTACCCAGAAAATTAAAAAAATCATTGCTGATACAAGTCGCCCTCCAGGTAAGGTGATTTGTAGGATTGTCTGCATAGAACATTTCCCCATCATCTGCCTATCTTTCCTGCTTCCTTGTTGCAGTGACTAGCAGAGAGGTTCATTATTTTTGGCATTTGGCAAGACAGAGCTGTAGTATTTCTTTAGGCCCAAGCCAAGTTTTATTTCTCTATTGGGATCAGGATGACAACCATCTCACTTGGGAACCAGGGTTGCCACATTTTCAGGGATCCAAAGCACCAAACAGAATTGTAAGAGGTGTTTTTGATTTAAAAAAAAAAGCAGAGGAAGATAAAGTGTAAGTTCTGCATTTGACCACTGGTCCTTTTGGACCAACTTTACCTCTCAACTGACAAGACTTTAAATTGTCTACTGCTGCTAACCCAGATTCTCTTCACTGAGACAGGAGCTAGCCAGGGCTTGAAGCTGCATATTAAACATGATCTCCTTTCTGTGAGAAAAAAATGGTCTTATTCTGTTTTCCCATTGTCCCCACCCCTCATTGTAGGCATTGACAGTGAAGCAATGGACATCATCTTCCTTGTTGACAGCTCTGATGATGTCAGACCAGATGGACTTGCTCACATTCGTGATTTCATTTACCGGATTGTCCAGCAACTAGATATCCAACCAAGTAGAGTGAGAATTGCTGTTGTCCAGTTTAGCAATGAAGTGTTTCCCGAGTTTGACTTAAAAGCCTATCCGGCTAAAGAGAGTGTGCTACAAGCCATACGACGCTTAAGGCACAAAGGCGGTTCTCCCCTGAATGTTGGGAAAGCTCTGGACTTTGTCATGAAGACTCTCTTTATCAGATCAGCAGGAAGTAGGCGAGAAGATGGAGTCCCCCAGCAGTTAGTCCTCTTGCTTGGAGGGAGATCCCAGGATGATATCAGCAGGCCTTCTATTCTGGTGCAGAACTCTGGGATTACTACTCTGGGAGTTGGAACAAGACAAATAGACAGTGCAGAATTGCAAAGGATCACCAACAATCCTCAAACTGCATTTATTGTGAGAGATTTTACTGAGCTCCCAGCATTAGAAAAAAGGTTCCTTGCAACACTTTTGACAAGACAAGTACCAACTGAACTACCTACTGATGTTATCGCTGGTCAGTCTTTCATTTTTAAATAAAACTGTGGAGTTGGAATAATATTCAGGGGGATTTAAAGAAATAGGTGTATGAAAATGAAACTTGCTTTCAATAGTATCTATAGCTGGAGTCAACACACTGCTTTGTATAAATAATTAAATAAAAATAGACAGTTTGCAACAGAGCTATTGCATGAAAAGGCAAAGTTAAGAAAATAGCATTCAATTTTCTTTATAACTTTCAAAGATCAATATAGTTTTCACATTGTACATTTTTGCATATTTAATTAGAGGTTCAGTTTAGAACTTGCTTTTTTGTAAACAAGATGGGATGAAATTACCCACCTCTAATCAACAAATCTAGACCTCTTGGGTAATTCAGCCTTGCAGCCTAAACTGCTTATCTCTGATATAGCTCCTGGTGACTCTCAAACCAACTTCAAAATTTCCGGTCAAAATTTCAGTGGGTTGGCAACAGGGCCAGAATGTTCTTAGTCTACCTTTGGCTACTTATATGACCTGATTGGTCACACTACTGCTTCTGGCCCTTCTCATGCATACCAGAAAGGCAAGCCTTGGTGCTTGGCAATTGGGTAGCTGAGTCTACTTCTGCCTTCCTTTTCCTTTTATGGTTTGTTTTCTTCTAATGAGCTCCTTTCCTTTTCTTTCCCAGATCTTTGCCCACACAAACACCTTCATCTCTGCTTCCCATATTATTTCCTCTGTCATCAGCACAAAACCCTTTCTTTTTCTTTTTCCCTTTTATGGTATCATTATATCCTCCCATGCTACCATAATTAAAGCAATAGCGAGTGAGTTGTTCTTTTGTTCAGGTGCCCCTTTACTGGTCCATGCAAGCTTTGTTAACAAGGAAGAACTGATTGTTCAGCTTCATACACATAAAGGAGTAACTTTTAAAATAAAAGGTGTTAAAAATTAAAGAAGTTTTAAAAGGTAGTAAAGAAAGGGGGAAGGGAATCTTTGTAGTACTGTGGGCAGAGGATAGAAAAGTAAGGAAACATGCTTCACCCAGCCTGGGCAGAAGCCAAAATGGTGGATGGGCTGAATGGAACATGAACTTTGAGAGGATCAACTGAAGAGTATAGGAAAAAGGTGGAGAACATATTCAGTGCTGCAATTCAAGCTGAAATGGCTGCCTAGGGCAGTGACCAGTCATTGGAGGGGAGGGGCCTTGATACTAGAATAGAATGAAGTGCCAGAGATCATATGCTCTGGAGAGCTTAAGACTGCTTTGCTTGGGGAAATAAATAGCTTTGAATTGTATTTAGAAAACATAGGTAGGGCTAAATCTGCAGTGGGTTAGGAAGGGAAGAGGACAGCATCATGTGTTCCTGCAGTTAGAAAGAGGTTGGGGGCCTGCACCTGCACTGATGATGAGCCAAGCAAGTGGGGATCTGCACCTTGGCTATACACCAATTTCATCCCGTGTTATATTTCAGTTTTGTCTGCAGAAATTGAAATCAATGTATAGTACTTGGGAAGGCGGACTGGACTGTTTATTTAATTAAGATAGATGCAATAGTTTTTAAGGAAGGAATTTTTCAGAAGGCAAAATTATTAAAATGAAAACTGTTGTTTATTGATTAATAATGTAACAACAGACTGCCATTCCACTGGACAAGAATGGAAAGAAAATAACTCTTTCCCCACAATCTCAAACCCTTTCCACTCTACTTTACTTTCTTCTTCTTTCTGTACCATCTATGGATAATAAGTCGCTCCTAGGCTTACATCCTCAGAACTGGATTTGATCTATTGCCTTAAATGGAATGTGGATTCCAGATCCTGAAAATTTGGGAAATTTATCCTTTATATAGAACAGAATGGAATGGAATGGAATGGAATGGAATGAAATGGAATAGAAAAGAAAGTTTATTGTCACTTTAAATGTACACTAACCAGCATACATTAAAATGACATTCAGCTTTCAAAAGATAACCATTTTGCATATAACCACATACACACATATATGACACAGACAAACATCACAGTCTAGTTCGAATGTATACATATACATCGCGAAAAAAAAGAATCCTGCGAGTTCACAAGATGAATGGCATAGGGAACAAAGCTGTTACAGAATCTAGTAGTCCTGCTATAGATACTTTGAAACCTCCTCCTAGAATGGAACAACAGAAACACCATGAAGTGGGTGTGTGGGGTCTCTAACAATGCTTTGAACTCTAAGCACATAATGCTTATAAGCAGTATCCTGAATAACTGGAAGCGAGCTTCCTATAATGTTCTCGGCTGTCCTTACCACTCTCTTTATGGACCTTCTATCAGTGGTACTGCTGCCACCAAACCAAACAGCAGTTTGTTAAAACATTCTCAGTTGTGCCTCTGTAAAAAGTGGCCAGGACAGAAGGACAGAAAAATGTGTTTCAAAATAGTGTTAGAATAGAATGGAGTGGAGTGGAGTGGAGTGGAGTGGAGTGGAGTGGAATGGAGTGGAGTGGAGTGGAGTGGAGTGGAATGGAATGGAATGGAATGGAATGGAATGGAATGGAATGGAATGGAATGGAATAGAATAGAATAGAATAGAATAGAATAGAATAGAATAGAATAGAATAGAATAGAATAGAATAGAATAGAAT
>WNWU01000072.1:3822142-4069073 GCA_012654045.1 Ptyas mucosa
ATAGAATAGAATAGAATAGAATAGAATAGAATAGAATAGAATAGAATTTGAAGGGACCTCGGAGGTCTTCTAGTCCAACTCCCTATACCATTTCAGACAAATGGTTATCCAATCTCTTCTTAAAAACTTCCAGTGTTGGAGCATTCACAACTTCTGGAGGCAAGTTGTTCCTCCTCTTAGTTCTAGGTTGCTTCTCTCCTTGATTAGTTTTAAACAACAACAGATTAAAAGAGTTGGAAGGGACCTTATAGGTCATCTAGTCCAACCCCTGCTCAAGCAGGAGACCCTATATCATTTCTGACAAATGGCAGTCCAATCTTTTCTTGAAAGTCTCAAGTGATGAAGCTCCTACAACTTCTGAAGGCAAGTTATTGATTGTTCTCGCTGTCAGAAAGTTTCTCCTCATTTCTAGGTTGAATTTCTCCTTGGTCAGTTTCCATCCATTTTTCCTTGTCTGGCCTTCAGGTGCTTTGGAAAACAGCTTGACCCCCTCCTCTCTGTGGCAGCCCCTCAAATATTGGAACGCTGCTATCATGTCTCCCCTGGTCCTTCTCTTCACTAGACTAGCCATGCCCAGTTCCTGTAACCGTTCTTTATATGTTTTAGCCTCCAGTCCCCTAATCATCTTTGTTGCTGTTCTCAGCACTCTTTCTAGATTCTCAACATCTTTATTACATTGTGGCAACCAAAACTGGATGCAGTATTCTAAGTGTGGCCTCACCAAGGCATTATAAAGTGGTATGAACACTTGACTTCAGGGCTGTCAAACTGGTGACCCGCGGGCCAGATATGGCTTGCACAGGCCATGCCTACCCCGGCTCTGCAAATAGAAAAAATATTGCAATATATCACAATGCGATCAAGTTTGACACTCCTGCTTCACGTGATCTTGATCCTATCCCTCTGTTAATGCAGCCTAGAACTGTGTTGCCTTTTTTGGCAACTGCAGCACCCTGCTGGCTCATATTTAAAAGACTGTCCACTAGGACTTCAAGATCCCTCTCACAGTTACTACCATTGAGCAAGGTACCACTTATACTGTACCTGTGCATTTTGCTTTTCTTGCCTAAATGTAGAACCTTACTTTTTTCACCATTAAATTTCATTTTGTTAGATAGTGCCTGAATGTTCAAGTCTATCAAGATCCTTCTGTATCGTAAGCCTATCTTAATCATAATCATAATCATAAGTTAATTTGTCAAGCATATATAAGATAACAGGTAAAAGTATAAACATAATTTGAATACATGAAAAGAGTAAGTAAAAAGGAATATTAGGACAGGGACGATAGGCACGCTGGTGCACTTATGCATGCCCCTTACAGACCTCTTAGGAATGGGGTGAGGTCAACAGTAGACAGTTTAAGGTTAAAGTTTTGGGGGTTTGGGGAAGAAACTACAGAGTCAGGTAGTGCATTCCAGGCATTGACCACTCTGTTACTGAAGTTATATTTTCTGCAATCGAGTTTGGAATGGTTTACTTTGAGTTTGTATCTATTATTTGCTTGTGTATTGTTGTGGTTGAAGCTGAAGTAATCATTGACAGGAAGGACATTGTGGCAGATAATTTTATGTACTATGCTTAGGTCAGACTGAAGTCGGCGTAGTTCTAAGTTGTCTAAGCCCAAAATTTGGAGTCTGGTGGCATAAGGTATTTTATTGCGATTAGAGGAGTGGAGGATTCTTCTCGTAAAATATCACTGGATTCTCTCAATTGTATTTATGTCCAATATGCAGTGCGGGTTCCAGACAGATGAGTTGTATTCAAGAATTGGTCTAGCAAATATTTTGTATGCTCTAGTTAGCAGTACCACATTATCAGAGAAGAAGCTACGCAAGATTAGGTTAACAACTCTTAATGCCTTTTTGGCAATGTTGTTACAGTGGGGTCGGGCACTTAGATCTTTAGAAATGAGTACTCCAAGGTCCTTGACAGAGTGAGGGTCATCTACAAGGTCATGTCCATCTAATTTGTATTTTATGTTTTGATTTTTTTTGCCAATGTGTAAGACAGAGCATTTTTGGGTTGAGATTTGAAGTTGCCACTTGTTAGACCAATCTGACACATAGTCAAGGTCTTTTTGAAGGGTAGTTGCATTGTTGGTGCTGTTAAATAATTCAACATCATCAGCAAAGAGAACACAGTTGCTTTTAATATGATCACAAAGGTCATTTATGTAAAGTATGAAGAGTGTTAGACCAGAGACACTGCCTTGGGGAACACCACTATTAACATGTACAGGATTTGATAGAGCGCTTCCTATTTTGACCACTTGTTGTCTTTTTGACAAGAAGGCAGCTATCCATTTATGTAGGAGTCCAGAAATGCCATAGGATTTTAGTTTTAGAAGTAATTTGTCGTGTACCACTGAATTCAAAGCTTTACAGAAGTCTATGTAAACTGCGTCTATTGCTTTGCCCTGATCGAGATGTGTAGTCCATATGTTTTTGCAATGTAGTAGTTATAGATTACAGGATAATTTTTTTCTGAAACTGAATTATTTGTTAGAAAATAGGCTGTTTGTCTCTAGGTGTAGGGTAATAGATTGGTTAATGATTGATTCCCTGACTTTGTAGGTGATGCAACATAAAGAGATTGGTCTGTAATTTTCAATTAGGCTAGGGTCTCCCTTTTTGAAGATAGGGGTGACCCTGGCTTGAGACCATTGGTAGGGCAAGGTGCTGGTACTGAAAGATTTTTCAAAAATTATGCTTGGAAGTTCTGCAATTGCAGTGGAAAGCTTTTTTGAGAAGTATGCACATAGTCCATCAGGTCCAATAGATAGAGATGGTTTTAGATTGTGTAGTGCCTTTTCAACATTGTCTTCTGTAAAATCAATATGTATAAGATCACTGTAATCGTTGTAATTGTCTGTAGTATGGCTGGGAAATATTGGGTATGTGTTGTTGCTGTTTACAAAGATTGAGCTGAAGAAGGTGTTAAAGAGATTGGCTTTAATGGTTTCGTCAATACAATCTTCATTGTTTGGTCCTTTTAGGGATCTCAAGTCTTTTAAGTTTGTTGTTTACAAAATTATAGATGGCACAGGTGGATTTTGTGTGTAGAAGGTTTTCTTCTTGCTTGATGTGATTATTGGTGCATTCAATCTTTATTTGTTGGCATAAGTTTTTGTAGCGGTTTTTGAAGTTAGCTACATACTTTGTTTTGTTTTTTCGCCAAAGAGATATTTTTCTGGATTGTAATTTCCTTATTATTATTGGTAGTTTATTTTTTCTGGTTTTGTGGGGTATTAGTGGTACATAAAGTTTAATGATTCTTTTGACTTCACGCAAAAAAATGTTATAATGGTCGTCAGCAGTATTACAGCCAGAGAATAGATTTTGCCAATCAAGATATGAGAATTCATTGTCTATGAGATCATAGTTAGCTTTTTTAAAGTTATAACTGGGAATCCCATCATTATGATGATTTTTGAGAGGGCGTAAGTTGAGACAAAAGTCAATCATGCTGTGGTTGCTGTTGAAGAATGGTTCTTTTATTTGTAGTCCATAAATCTTCTGGAGTGTTGGCTATTCCTGCCAACTTGGTGTTGTTTGCAGATTTGATGAGTTCCCCGTCTATCCCCTTGTCCAAATCATGGATGAAGATACAGGGCTTAAAACAGAGCCTTGGGATACCCCACTGCATACTTCCCTCCATGTAGATGTAGTTCCACTGAGGACTACACATTGAGTGCGGTTGGTCAGCCAGTTATGAATCCATTTGGTGGTGATGCTGTCTAACCCACATTTTTCTATCTTATCCAGTAGTAGGTTGTAGTCTACTTTATCAAATGCCTTACTGAAGTCCAAGTAATGCTCTCCTCATCTGACACAGGAAATTGAAACATTGATTTGCACGCTTCACTAAAGATAACGTATAAAGAGACCAAGTCAGATTGTTAGTTATCTGCACCCCCAGATACTTAATACTATTGACCATCTCTAAAGCTGCAGTCTTGATACAAAGCAGAGTATGACTATGCTGGCTCTTTTTAAAATTAACAATGATCTCCTTTATTTTGTTAACATTCAAAACCAGGTTATTTTTATTGCACCAGTCTACCAGCCTGTTTGTAAATTATCTGGTCTATTTTAAGTGGGGCAAGAGATGTTTCTCTAAATTGCTCTTTTCCTTTTCTCTGCCTGATCTTGAATTGCTGTAGCTTATTACTTTCTCTGGATTTAATTTATGTACTTGATCATCTTGACATAATGTTTTAAAAATGGGATTCAAGAAAATTTTGCACGGTAAGAGGTTGCTATGTTCTTTTCTTCTGGTAATGCAGAGAATTGGTCCCTTGAAATACAGTTTTAGCTTATTCACCAAAAGCTGAGAGTGAGGGAAAGTGCTATTCATTGTGAAAGTGCTTATTCAGAAAATACATTATGATTGCTTTCAATAACAATGACTAAAGTTATATTTGATGAATTCTGTGAATACAGAAATCATGCACATTTCTAGTAATACTGATTAAAGCAAAATGCCTTAAAATGAACTAATACCTGGTTTTTTCTTTTAAATCTTTTAGTTGATAAAAAACAAGGTGATATTGTCTTCTTGCTGGATAGCTCTATCAATTTTGGGAGAGACAATTTCCCCAATGTTGTTGAATTTATACATGACTTAATTGATGCTATTTATGATGAAGGCGATTCCATTCAAGTTGGTTTAGTACAATACAACTCTGATGTGAGTGATGAATTCTTTCTGAAGGATTTCTCTGACAAAGAGCATATCTTAGAAGCAGTGAAGAAGATAGCCTACAAAGGAGGCAGAATTGCCAATACAGGAGCAGGTGTCAAGCATATCCAAGCAAAACATTTTGTGAAGGAGGCTGGCAGCAGGAAAGACCAGAATGTCCCTCAGATTGCTGTCATTGTAACAGCAGGCAAGCCAGAAGACGATGGGGAGGCAGCAGTCTTAGGGCTGTCTCAGTCGGGTGTCAAGGTCTTTGCAGTTGGTGTGAAAAACATTGACCAGAATGAAATTATGAAGCTCTCCAGTGACAGCACAACAGCTTTTAGGGCTCCAACTCCCCAGGTCCTCTCAGAGCTCAATGAGGCTGTTCTAGTGACTCTGAATGATGTCATGAGAGAACAATTATGTCGTGGTGTGGTGGAAGTCTCCAGAGGTAAAGAAAATCTTATTCAATTTGTGTTTCTGGTTGGTTTTTTTTGAGGGGGGGAATTGCTTTATTTTACATTTAGAGATTTACATAATACTGTACTGTAATTTATATATGCAGCAATCCTTTGCTTTTGTTTCTCTTATTTTAATATTCAATTTCATAATAGCAAGTATAGGTGGTATTTTTATTTTTACTTATTTGTATTTAAGAAAATTTATATGGCCACCCAACTCACTCTCATTGACTCCAGGTAGCTTACAAAGGTAAAAACCAATATAAAAAATAAAATAAAAAGCAATAACCACCATCTGGTGACAACAATTAGTCAATCAAAAAGTGACTTGATGGGATCCATCCCACTCTGGTTTCCCAGGCTTGTTGAGAAAACTAGATCTTCAGGGCCTTGTGAAAGAATGTCAAAATGGGGGGCAATCTTCTCTCTATGAGATGATGTTCCACAGAGAAGGCCCTTCTTCTTGGTCCTTGACTTATGCTCACAATTGAGTCCAAAATTTATGTTGCCAAGCAAGACAAGTTAAGTAAGTTTTACCACATTTTACAACCTTTATTGCTGCAGTTGTTAAGTGAATCACTGCAGTTATTAAGTTAATAACGGTTGTTAAGTGAATGTGGCTTCTTCATTGTCTTTGCTTGTCAGAAGGTCACAAAAAGCAATTACATGATCTCAGGACACTACAACTGTCATAAATACGTGCCAGTTGCCAAGCACCAAATTCTGATCACATGACCATGGGGATGCTGCAATGGTTGTAAATATGAAAACAGCTATAAACAACTTTTTTCAGTGCCATTGTAACTTCCAACAGTCACTAAACAAATTGTTGTAAGTCAAGGACTACCTTATGTTATGTAGTCCAGTCTTAAGTGTAGCTATTTATTAACACTCAAAGTTCTGTGTTAATACAAGTTTGGGGAAAAATAACTCAAAATGGTCAGACTGTCTGGTTTTTCATAGAAAGCTGATCATAGTTTTGGATATTGGATCAAGTAATGTACTACTGGATATTAATGAACAGTGCAAACAGAACAGTTATTCTTGACTAGAAATCCAGAAATCACTTTTATATACTTATTTTTATATGGTACAATTTAACAATTGGTTGTCTAGCTACCATGCCACTTTCCCTTTCCTTTATGTATGTTAGAGTTGCCATTTTTTCTATTCTAGATTGCAATCTGGATGTTATACTTGGATTTGATGTCTCAGATACTGTACAAGGGCAAAACATATTCAGTGTACAAAGAATGCTGGAATCAACAGTTGAAGATATTCTGAACAGGATCAGTCAAATGCAGAAAATTAGCTGCACTCCCAATCAGGCACCCACAGTGCGTGTAGCACTTCTGGCACAGACTCCCTCTGGAATTGTAGAAGCCTTTGATTTCTCAGAGTATCAGCCGGAGTTGTTTGAAAAGTTCCAAGCCTTGCGAAATGATGGACCATATGTGCTCACAGCAGACACCCTCAGGTCTTACCAGAATAAATTTAAAACAGCTCCTACTGGAAGTACAAAGGTAAATGTTGACTCCATTTTCATTTTTGGAAAACAAAATCCATTTGCTGCATCAAAATATTATTCTACGGAACCCTCCCCCCCTCCCCGGTGATTGCTGTGTGATGTACATGTATATCCTGCTGGAATAGTGAAAGTAAAACAAATAGTTGTGAATATCTAGGCTACATTGATGCAAATGACCCGCGATAGCGCAGTGGTTAGAATGCAGTACTGGAGGCTACTTCTGCTGATCACTAGCTGCCAGCAGTTTGGCAGAACAAATCTCACCAGGCTCAAGGTTGACTCAGCCTTCTGAGATGGGTAAAATGAGGACCCAGATTGTTGGGGGCAATAGGCTGTCTTTGTAAACCACTTAGAGAGGGCTGTAAAGCACTGTGAAGAGGTATATAAGTCTAAATGCTTGTTGCTTAAGTGCTTATATGGTATGTGACTTTGAGGAGTCTACACCTGCAGGGCTAGACCAGTCAAATTGACCAGCTGAACTGATCTACTGGAATCACAGAAGAAGAGGGGAGGGTGTATGAAAGAATACACAGTATAATAATTTGCAGCATGTGTATTTAAAGAACTGGGCTTAGTGTGTTGCCTTGCAAAAAGTAATTGTGTCAGCAGTGTATAAGTGTTAATTGCCTACTTTTAAGAGTCCTGAGTCTCAGGCCATTCCTGGATATCAACTCGGTGACTGGCTGATGTTTTCACTGAGGAGCACTTCACAACTTATCTTTATTAACATGAAGCTCTTTTTCAATAGGTGGTGATCCACCTAACTGATGGTATTGATGGTGCTATGGGACCACTGGCAGCTGCATCAGCGAATCTAAAGAAAGAAGGTATGTTTTGTAAAGCTTTATTTTCATACTGACATAAAAATTCCTTTTAGTTGGGATTTCTGAGACTACATACATATATTCACACTGATCAAGTCTTGTAGATAAATGAATATAGAATAACCGTAAAGCATATTCCCAGTGTTTACAACCATTAACACAACATGACTCTTTAGTTTTTTATCCTTTCATTGAAATATTAAGGCCAGAGCCTTCCTTATAACCACGTTCATAAACATTGACAGAAGTGATTTTTTTTCTTTTGCAGTTGTTTTATCATTAACATGTCCACAAGATATTTCTCCAATTTCATTGTTAAGACATTCTTGATAGTTTAAAATGAATGTTCCATTCTTTTCTCATTTGAAGCAGCCCCAAACCATTGCAAAATTTCTTCTTCCTACATAAAGAATGGTGGTGGGTGGGTTATTGAATTACTTGTTCTTTTGGCAAACAAATACTGTTGTTGCTGAACTAGGTTTTCAATCCAAGATGTTCTAAGAAGTAGGCTCAGACAGTGAAAGAAAAGCACAGAATAATGGAATGTTGCTATAAAAAAGTGGTATCCCTGATATTGTCAAATGCTCAATTTATAAAAACCTCCAAGATCATTGCTATGATTGAGTAAGATGGGAAACTGTTCCTGAAGATAGAAGCAAGAAGAATGTACTCCTAAACTGTTTTACATTTTAGGAATATTTGAGATTTCACTTGTAATTTGGTGCAGTTTATTTTCAAAACAGGACAAATCTTGGAAATAAACATTTGAATCAAAATGTAATATTGGCTGCCATCATCTATATATTAATGGCACCATATTTGTCTGTGGCTTCATTCAAAGGCTTAATATATGTTAAAGATGAAGATGTGTATTTTAATGTGACTTTATCTAAACTTATTTATTATTTACATTTATATACCGCCCTTCTCCCGAAGGACTCAGGGCAGTGTACTACCAGAATAAAACCCACAAATAGAAAATTAAAAAAAAACAATTTAAAACTATATTAAACAATTTGGCCCATAGCTAATTAAAACCCATTTTAT
Organism: Ptyas mucosa; assembly: GCA_012654045.1. Taxonomy (NCBI): domain Eukaryota; kingdom Metazoa; phylum Chordata; class Lepidosauria; order Squamata; family Colubridae; genus Ptyas; species Ptyas mucosa. Next base: position 3,830,686 of record WNWU01000072.1, read on the forward strand.
TTAAGGCAATTAAAAAGTTAAAAGAGTTAAGCCAGCCCGGCTAGTTGGAATAAAAGAGTATTTTTAAATACTCTTTAAATATATTTTTATAGTGGGTCCATAATGGAATGAATATAGCAATAACAAAACTCAGCTAGGGCATTCCTTCTTTTGGGGTATGGGTGGATAAAATAGGGAGTGCAGGTGGCTGGAGAGAGGTTTGCATATTTTGAAATTCACAAGTTGGATGGAATTCTTATTTTAACTCTTAAGAAGCTTTGGCTAGAAGAGTAGGGACCTCTTCCACTAAGCTTCGTTGGAATAAGCATATGGTCACACAGAGTCACATAGTAATCTCAGGAAGTATTGAGTAAAATACTTTATTTTCAAAAGACCCAGACATTGTTCTGAGTGCACATTTTTTAAAAAAATCTTTTTCCAAAATCTATTAATTTTTACAGACTAATCTAAATTTTATGTGTTTCTTCAATAAAAACAATGGATAAATATGAATGTATTAGGAAAAGATGTACATGGATACACAGATGTACAATCTAACAATGGAGAAAATATTTGCCAAAATACATATTTAGGCAGTCCTTGACTTACAACCACAATTGAGTCCAAAATTTCCATTGTTAACCAAGACAGTTGTTAATTGAATTTCCCCCCATTTTACAACCTTTCTTACCACAGTTGTTACGTGAATCACTGCAGTTATTAAGTTGATAACATGGTTGTTAAGTGAATCTGGCTTTCCCATTGATTTTGTTTGTCAGAAGGTCGCAAAAGTTGATCACATGAGTCTGGGACAATGCCGCAATGATTGTAAGTGTGAAAAACAGTCATAAGTCACTTTTTTCAATGTTCTAGTAACTTTGAACAGTCATTAAAAGTGGTTGTAAGTCAAGGACTACCTGTAATATAGACTCAGTTACTTTTTTAAAAAGCATAAATTAAGAGAATAATGTTGACTGTTTTAAAAGGGTGGCCTTTTGGAGATTATATAATAAAACAGATTTAAGATTGAGAAAATGAGGGGGAAAGAGAAGCTAAATAGAACCAGCTTATTTAATCTTTTCTCAGATAGATAACAGGATAGAATTCTATAGGATAAACATTATCCTTCAGGGATTATGAACAATCATTCAAGATGTATTCCCCCCCCCTCCCCATGTTCTCTAGGTGTCAAGGCTCTTATTCTTGTTGGGTTGGACCGAGTATCTAATTTTGAAGAAGCAATGAAGCTGGAATTTGGGCGTGGCTTTACTTATAATAGGCCTCTCCAAGTGAATCAACTGGATTTAGATTTTGAAGTGACAGAACAATTGGTAAATAACTGAAGTCTATACTTTATTCTTAATGACATTAAAAAATAATGTTAATGGATATATATTTGCAAGTACCTGTTAGGTAACAATATTGCATTTTTGAAGAAATGTAACCATGGTTTTTTTATGATACGTAATGTACATTTTGTCCATAAAAATGTAACTTCTGTGAAGTTTCAGAGATGGGAAAGCAAAAAAATTACAAAGCAGTTGCCCTCAAAGAGGAAGGGGTTTATGTAAGCCATGTTATTTGTTCTTCTCACATAACATTTTCTATATTAGTGAATGGCCTGATCGATTATCACCCAGATACTGTTTAAACAGCCTCTACTAGCCTGTCACATCTTTCTGGGCATTGCAAAGGCTATTTGTGGCTGCTGTCCTTGAATGAATCATGATGAAAATTTCATCCCTTGTCCAGAGTTATTGAACTGGGAAACTGCTGTGCCAAATCAATATCCCAGATGGATCAATCAATAAAGCTAATTTGAAGGTTACTATACAGCAAACTAATGTCTGCTAAATTCCTGAATTTGACCCATATTAGAACTGAGACATTTTGTATATTCTTACAAATCAGTATAGTACATCACTGTTGTTAACTCTATAATACAGTTGAGGAAAAGGGATATTAAAGTTAAGAGAGAAGTTTGCTAAAAGCTGCCTGATGAGACTGTGGTAGGGGTAAAATATGAACCAGCAGTTTTCTGATTTGTATGTCAATTTCCCATCTTTCATGCTGCAAGAGCGCTCTGTGATATAGTTTTGTTAGCATGATTGCAATTTATCTAACTATATACTAAGGTTGCATAGTATTTCAGATTTGAAAGTGAAAGCATTCTTTGAAGTTACTTGGCATCTCCATGTTCTCTGCAAGATCTTTGACTCTTCCAAGCAGAAGTGTGCACAGCCCCACTAAATATTCCAGGGGTTTAAGGCAGGGGTGGGTTCTACTTACCTTTACTACCGGTTTGCAATGGGAGCATGCACATATGATTGCTTCACTCACATGCGCTTCTGTGCATGCGCAGATCAACCATTATGACATCTGGGCAGTTGGGCGGAGCCTCCTGCTGCTTTTACTACCGGTTTGCAAGAACCGGACAGAACCGGGAGCAACCCACCACTGGTTTAAGGTTTCTTGGATTCCTGACTTTCCCCTTAATCTTCCCACACAATGTATTCTAGATTAGGGTGTATCCATTCTTGAAAGATTGGTATTGGCCATTTGCGGTAAACTAGAGAAGTGTCACAGTCTGATGAGCAAATTCTACTTTATTATGAAATTACATTGACAGAATCTTCTAAGTATGAAAGTACAACTACTGCCACCCACTCCCCAGTCTCCTTTATAACCAGAAAAACTAGAAAACATCTTATTGATCTCCTGCCCTGCCCACTAGGGTTTTGTGGAGGAGTCCTTAATTGGCTCATATATTTATCTTTCAGCCTGTTTTAGCACTGCTGTCTTTGAGAAATGTATTAGTTTTTCAACATCTGATCAATTGCTATATTAATAATGTTTCTTCACCTTGTTTTCAGTACTTTTTTCGTTCTCTAAGGTATTATTTCAGTTAAAGCTCAATATTGCACAAATGTAACTGGACAACATCAAGTGCACATATGTGCATTTTAATGATCTATTTTTTACTTAATTAGTAGTTTGTTTTATTCAGGACAATATTGCAGAAAGATCATGTTGTGGAGTCCCATGTAAATGTTCTGGACAACGGGGAGATAGAGGATTTCCAGGCACAGTTGGACCAAAGGTGAGATGTTTAACATGGGTTTTACAGTTTATAATAAGGCATCTATAGTATGGGAATGAGGTGGTTTGTTCCAAGGAGAAATACAAAAGATGCCCAAGGTTTTGAACTCACTTGCAATGATTCTCTGGATCCCAGCACTTCTTGTATAGTGATCTCTATATTGTACTCATGATGTCTTATCTAGAAAGCATGTTTTCATCTATGATGTCCATTTTATGTACTTAAATTTCTAGCGTTAAAATTGATATGAATTTCATTTCAGCACCTTGTTTAACAAAAGATTTTGGTTCAGAATTTGGAGTTTCTAGAGTTAGTTTTGATACTCAGTATCACATTTCACCTGTGCTTGACAGTACTTGATGAAAGATTTAAATAATAGAATACAACTCTATAGTTGGCTTTGCTATGTAGGCGAAACTCTATAAACAAATTATATATTGATCTGTGCATTAGAGATATAATTTTAAATGAGTGAGATAACATGAATGCTCTCAATATATATAAAATTAGAAAATCATACCAGTGGCTGGAAAGGGTTAAATTTAAAAGGTAGCACTAAGGCACTGATCATAGCAGCATGAGAAAAAGGCTTGAAGCATCAGGTCTTTCGGAGCACAGGTCTACCATATTAGACAGGATCCAAGGTGCAGACTATGCAGAGGGACCCCAGAGACAGTCCAATATCATACTGGCAGGATGTAAGATGCAGCCAGGAACAGCATACACTAAATGGCACAACCATGTTGCTGTATTTTACATCTGCACAATGTATGGGCCCAAACCCAGATAGGATATCCCACAGAAGAGCATGAACAGGGCTAAGATCCTGTGGGACTTCCAGATCCAGATGGACAGACAGGTACTAGGCAATTAACCAGCCATTATGGTAGTAGGTAAGGAGCAGAAGACAGTGGCAGTAATAGATGCAGCACTGCCAAGTGACAGCAACATCAGAAAGAAATAGTATGAGAAACTGAAGATGTTTCAGGGCCTGAAGGAGGAACTGGAGAGTATGTGGAAAGTAAAGGCCAAAGTGGTCTCAGTGGTGGTAGGAGTGTTTGGGGCTGTGACTCCTAACCTGGGAGAATACATGCCTGCTGCCCCCCCCCCCCGCATGCACACACACACACACAAACTGTCCATGTACAATCTCAAGCTTTTTTGAGATCATATTCAGATATTTATTGCAATGACTTACTATATTTTCTTTGTAAAAAGGCAGAATTGGGCTTAAAGATTAAATATAGGATATTCATCTCAAGTTTATGTATAAATATGTTATCTGTGTTTTAAAGGGAATTCCAGGAGAAAATGGCTATAGAGGCTATCCAGGAGATGAAGGTGGATTGGTGAGTAAATGTTTCTTAACAGCTGAACTTCTACTTGCAGTAGCAAGGAAACAAAAGAAAACCAGCAATACTTTTGCTGTGAAGATGGATGGAGGGATGGAGGAGGAGGAGGAGGAGGAGGAGGAGGAGGAGGAGGAGGAGGAATGAATATGGTACCACAACTTTAGTGCTGCAACAGTCTTTGGTTCATGATGAGCAGAATATTAGCAACATTTTGCTTTTTTCTTCCATACTATATACAGATTAAAACACAGACTATCTTTTCTTACCTGCTATGCACAATAACAAAAGATCCAAACCTTATCTAGAGTTTTCACAAGCCGTTTATATTCCATGTGAATCTGGAATCATGCATTGCCAATATACATATAGAGATACACACACACACACACACACACACACACACAAAGACAGACATACAGACACACATAGATACATACAAACATCCAGATTAAATGTGCCATTAAGAGACATATCTCTATTTACACAGTTTCTTAATGTGGACAAACAGCAGGGCATTAGGGTGTCATATAAAATATTGTAACACTACTATCCAATGCTGAAAGGCTAATGTTAAGCTAAACAAACTTCTCTCTTATGGAAATCAAGTGGAGATGACTAAAGAGGCAATAATCCTATTTTTTTGCATCTAGAGTGCAAGGTACTTCACTAAAAAAGAAAAGAACAAAGAGGAATTGGGTATGGATAAACTCCCGCACTCCCTCCATCCTGCTCTATGTAATCAAGGACTAGGGAGCCTCTTAGTGGGGATTTTTTGAGGCACGTGTTGGGCAGATTGTGATTGTGTCGATGTTAGGAGGAGCACTAAATGTCCTCTCAGAACTGTGTATCAAAAATCCTCACTGTAATCCAGCTTTAAATTTTCAATTTGTGCACACAGAAGTCTTTCTAAAGCTTATTGCTAGCTGGGAAACATTTCTGAGAGCATTGCTATTGAGGTTTGAGTCACATCTTTGCTTGAGACAAGCTTTGGAATGGAGTCCATTATTCTAGTGTTGCATTTTATATATCTCATTGCCATGCTGGAGTTTGATTGACTTTTGAGCAGGCACGTGTGCATGTGTTTGGATGAAGGATATAAAAGAAAATTTGCCTCCATGAAAGAAAGTTAGACCCTATGGCCTTGCTTATTGCAAGTTAACTGGATCCCAATGGCCTTGGATCAAATATGATCTTTGGACTGATCACCTATTTTGCATTATAAAAACTTTTAGTTGACAGGATTGTCTGAATGTAGCATGATAGAAATGTTCCATATTTGAATAGCATCCAATGTACTATTCTTGGTACAGAATTTGACATCTCCTTTCCTTTCTAGTATTCATGTGTCCATTTTCTTTAAATGCCATCACTCAGAAATATGTTTGTGACTGAAGAGGTATCCATGCTGACTCTCATACTTCTTTCTTTTTTGTCAAAGGGTGAACGTGGACCCCCTGGGATAAATGGAACCCAAGGCTTCCAAGGCTGCCCAGGTGAAAGGGGAATGAAGGTAAAGGAAGAGAATTGGGCTTTACAGAAGAAGAACACATATTGTATAGACTTCTCAATAGACACCAACCCAGTTTACACTAGTTCACTACTGTCACATTGTAGCATCTGATAGAAAATTACTCAATAGTATTGTCCAAATACTTTTGGGGGTGGGGGAACTAGTGTTTGAAGGCAAGCTCTGAGAAGAAAAGGAGAGTAAGAAAAGAAAGTTTCCAGAAGTTAGAAACAAAATATATTTATTGAATTTACCTTAACCAATCATAGCCTGCACACCTTCCCTAAACAGACAGTGAGATTTCAGTGGATTTTTTTTAAAAAATAAAGTGTATGCATCAAACTGTGGTCTTTACAGATAAATTGAGACTTTCTTACTCATTGAGAAACAATATTTTTTGCTGTTTTTTGTCTTCTATTTATTTTTGTCTTCTATTTATTTTGAGGTCATTCCAACTTTTCCTTAATTTTATAGAAAAATGGAAACAATTCTAACTGTGATGATTATCTGAATATTTTTTGACTACTCATTTTCCTCTGTAGCTGTAGGTTTTGAGAAACGGAATAAAATTTTAATAGATAAATGACAATTTTTTTCTTTTTTGTAGGGGGGGCGTGGATTCCCAGGAGAAAAGGTACTTAACAATTTCAATATAACAGAAGAAAAAAGAATACACATTTCCTTGTTTTATACTTTTTTCATTGTCAATTTCACCTCAGTATTTCTTTTGGGGGATTATAATAATTAATTACTTTCTTTGATTCTGTAGGGTGAATTAGGGGAAAATGGGCTTGATGGAATAGACGGAGAAGAGGTGAGTAATTTGGGTTACTTTTTGGACTAATAAAGAACATGAAATAACATTTCTTTCTGGTTAGAACTCATTTCAGTAACAGACTTTGATTAATAAATTCAATTAATTTGGTTGCTTTTGCCAGGGAGAGAGAGGCTTTCCAGGTGTTCCTGGGGAGAGGGGGAGCCCTGGTAGACAGGTAAGTGTAATTTTTTTTTATTATTCCAAAACTTCAAAATTGAAAAGAAAAAACTCCAAACAACCAAATAATGTATTGCTTGTCATAGAGCTACAAGAGACTTTTGGGAAATCAGCAAAGGTCTCAGATATTTTTGTTTTCTTCAATAAAGTCCTAACTAATCAGAGATGAGATGTAGCCCAGTTGTATCTCTGAATAGGCCATTCACTGGAAAAAAAAAATGGAGATGGCTGGTCTAGTATCCTTTCTCTGGTTATTCTCTTGCTAGAAATATCAGGCAGGGCAAGGTGAAAGTCACATTAATTATAGGATTCCATTATTATGGGCGAAGGTTTTGATATTACGAAAATTATTTCTTCATAGGGTGGCAGAGGAAGCAAAGGAGAAATAGGAGACCCAGGTGACCATGGACTTCGAGGCAATCCGGTAAATATGTTGAAAGATACTGAGATATCTATACTTTAGAGTTCTAATTCCAGGAACAAAGTAAAAAAGAAAAAAGGGAGAGAGATTTTTTTTCTTTATATCTTTTTTCTTTCCTTTCTCTTTCATATTTACTATGTTTTTAAATGTACTTATTATATATGTAAAATCTTTTAGTAATAACTACTTTAAAAAAAATTAAAATTGCAGCAGATTTAAGATGTTAACTATCAGAATGGGTAGCCTTGACACTTGCAACAATTACTTTAGTCTTATTGAAATCTTGAGGTCTATGAGGTAAAAAGGTGTAAAATCAGGGGTCAGGAGAGCAGTACAGAACACTTCAAAGCACATGCTGGGGCTAGGAAATTGTTTTCAGAACTGTGCTACCAGTCCAGTTCTATTTTTTTCTGTCTCCTCTATTTCAGAATCTATTGGCTGTTTAGTAAAGACCAATCCCTGTAATGGGAAGTTGGGCAGGATGAAGCATCTGCAAAGATGCATGCTATTGATTTCTAAACTTGTATCTGCTCTGAGCTGGAAATAGTTGGGAGAATACAATGTCACGAGTGAAGCAATATCCAGAGGGAAGGGAGTAGAAGAACCTGGAGGTGGAGTAAAAACAGAATCAGCCTAGAATCTCTACATAGCCACAAATGGACTAAGTCCAATCACTCTTGAATTCTGTTTACCCTTATCCTTAATTGACTAGATTCCTAGGCATGAATTGTAATAAATCAGTTTAGTTGAAACTTCACCTGTGGTCCTGTGACCATATCTTGAGTTATAACCTGTGCATCTTCGCCCTTTCACATTCATGTTTTTAATTCTCAGTTTCTTCTTTCTAATTTATTAAGAGATCTGTGAATTTTGGTTACTTATCAAAGCTGCCAGGAGAGATTCATTACATAACTGTCATCTAGCAGTTAAACAGGAAAAAATAATCAGAAAAGAGAGGCAACTATCCCAATTCAGAATCACAATACATGGACTAAAATCTAGATCATAAAGACATTTGTTTCTGCATAAATTCTTCTAAAAATAATCTGAATCAATGAGAATTCTCATCCATTCTTAATGTTTTTCCCCCATTTCATGCAAATATTAAATTATGTGCAGGATAGAATACAAGCAACCAGTACCCCAAATTCCACGGGTAGGACAAATTTTTCGTCAGTGCAATTTTGGGCCATAAAAGATTTAAATCCAAAATTACTCTGCTTTGTAAACCAAAGCGAGCCAGAATCTTTCCAAGAGGCCCAGGGAATCATTAAAGTTATCTTTCCATGTATATTTCCCAATGTAAATATGTTAGTTAGCTGAAGCAAGTTATCAAACAAGGTCAAAGCATTCAGTAATGTGAAGAAGTTCTATGTATCAAGGTCTATTTCTAAGTAAGGATTTCTCTTCCTGTAGTCTAGTGTCCTAAATATGCACCCATGAGCTTAGAAAAGTTAGATAGATGAAGAAAGCCCTGGGTTACAAGATGAGCTTTGTGGGTATGTCAGGATTGATAACAATCTTTCTCTGAATTGTATCTATCACTATGTTATAAACTGTGTTATAAACATTTAATAACTTTTGTCTCACTCTGCTTGCTTTTCATTGCTCTGGCTGCTTCCAGGGTACTTTTGGAACTGATAGCACTGACAGAGGACCCAAAGGCGAAAAGGGAGAACTTGGACCAGCGGTAAAATATCAATCCTTGGATTTGTAGGAGGGTTAGACAGACATACTTGGGAGGCTATCCTAGAACCTCCAAAATCCAGTCAAAATTGTTTGGGAGAATTTAATGCAATCTATTGACTAATTATCTTACCAACAAAAAAAAGTAAAGCTGCACAAGACCATGAGACAATTAACCAGTGGAACGGCTTACCTTTAGAAGTTGTGGGTGCTCCATTACTGGAAGTTTTTAAGAAAAGATTGGACAGCCATAAGTCTGAAATGGTATAGGGTCTCCTGCTTGAGCAGGGGGTTGGACTAGAAGATCTCCAAGATCCCTTCCAACTCTGTTATTCTGTTACAGACAATTTTGGGTTTCTCATAATAGAAATGGGAGGGATGAAGAATAAGTTAAGCAATTAAAGTTGAAATCAATCACTAGGTCAAATCAACTGGTCAGATCAATCCAGAAAACAACATAATATAATCATTTAGTATATCAGTAAGGAGACTATTCTGGGTAAAATATAAAACTAATAATTTCTCCATCTCAAGTTTTTCCATCCTATAAAACACTCTATTTGAACTAACGATGGCATGAGCCCTAAAATCTCTCTAGTTTGAGAGAAAACTTAGCCAGTTTTTGAAAATCAATATAAATCCTACCTTGTTTCCTCATTATAGTGTTTCATGAAAAAAAGAAAGATTTTTTGGCACCAGAGCTTAATTGAGTTCCAGAATTGGAATGAAGTGAGGTCAGAATCTTTCTCAATTACCCCATTCCAGGATCCATTCATATCAAAAACACAAACCTAATTTAAAAGAAGAAAAGAGAAAATTTCAAAAATACTTTCTACTAAAATGTTTTTATTGTCCTGTTGTGACTTACATATGTCTCTTGTTTAGTGATAAACAATTCCAGTGTTTTGTATTCTTACAGGGAGAACTTGGAAGAGATGGACCACGAGGTGACGCAGGAGGGGCTGGAAGAGATGTGTGTATAATTTTCCCTGCTATTTGATTTGCTAATAACATAGTTTCTATAATAATAGACATTGTGTGTATGTATGCATGCATGCATGCATGCATATATGTATGTATGTATGTGTGTATGTATGTATGACAAATGTTTGAATACTATGCATTATCAAATTTAGTTCATGGATGATTTAGAATAATATAGGAATGCTTTAGGTAAGATTCCATAATTGTATGGGATTTGTGCTGAGATTCACACTTTAAAAGCTAATGTATTTGTTTAATTTCTAATATTTTGATATTTACTAAACCAAACCGAGGTAGGTAGTGGGGAGAAGAGGAAAATAATCAATGGGAAAAGAATTCAATAAAGACTGTTAATTGTGTTGCATTACTCAGGAGAAGGTCATGTAGAATCCCTTGATTAAGTGTCTGAATATGAAATATTGAATAATTCATTGACTTTGATTAGAGGTGATGTGAATTAATGTGATGCAAAACTTTGAACTGGACAGAGAACTAGGAAAGAGAGCATAGTAGCATTAATAGTTTGGTCCCTGTGATAAAAGAAAGAAAGAACCCTTACTTTCACAAGTAACAATCTCAGATGAAGATGGGAAGATACATATCTTGATTCCAGAAGGGAACTGGGGAATAAGAATGCTGGTTGGGATGGGGCTATGTGCAGTTGCTACAAAATTATGTTTAAGTAGTAATGATAATCAAGGCAGGAAGATTCTCTCAGTGCTTTGCTTCATGTTGAGAAATAGACCTAGAGCTGGGGCAGGATGTGCACAAAACGTCTATCACAAAATATACTGACTTTGCAATGGAAACAAAACACTCTTTTTTGTGTCTTCTGACTGTTCTGACAACTGGGATCAGTCATGTTCCTGCTGCTGTTGATTTAAACTCAGTGGGATGTTACACCAGTGGAGCATTGAGGCAAACATAGAAGTTAAACATATTCAAATTTCTTCCCATTTTAGTCACAAGATGCTGAGCTTGATTCTATAGTATCTTTATCATTATCTTTATAAAACAGAAGAAGATTGCTTGAATGTCTGCAGCCTGCCTGGGAAATTATTGTTGCTTTGTGTGTGCACCAGTGGTGGGTTTCAAATTTTTTTCCTACTGGTTCTGTGGGTGTGGCTTGGTGGGCGTGCCATGGCATGGCTTGGTGGGCATGGCTTGGTGGGCATGGCTTGGTGGGCATGGCAGGGGAAGGATACTGTAAAATCTCCATTCCCTCCCCAATCCAGGAGAAGGTTACTGCAAAATCCTCATTTCCTCCCGATCAGCTGGGACTTGGGAGGCAGAGAATAGATGGGGGTGGGGCCAGTCAGAATTTTTACTACCGGTTCTCTGAACTACTCAAAATTTCCGCTACCGGTTCTCCAGAACTGGTCAGAACCTGCTGAAACCCACCTCTGGTGTGCACGTGTCTTTCTGATTGTTATGGGAAGTTATAGTTAATGTGAGCAGATGGATAAGCTGTATATATACTTTACTTCGTTTATTCTACAAGTTCTGTGTATGACATTTGTGTTGATAGTATTTAACTGCAAACTTTACTTATATGGTGTTAGTTTGATTATCTGTTTAGTATCTGTATATATTATCTGTTACTAATATTGAGCTCATGTTATATTTAAAAATACAAAGATTCTAAGCTCGGTTAGAGTGATGAAATTCATTGAATTTTGGTATGTGGGTACTTTCTGGACATACCTTGGTGTCTTGTGTTAATGTTTGTTTTATTAATATGATTAAAAGGAACCAGCAGCCCATTTATTGTTACCAGGAATCACTCCTTTGTGCAAACAAAGACATCTGCCAAAACAGAGTCAGTTGCTGAGCTTTCATCTCAGCTGGTGAAGAAGAGGGGGAAAACACACCAAATCTCTTGCTTGGTCCTGCTAAATAGAAGTTAGTGTTTACAAAGATAAAATAACATAAAAATAATTATAAGTAAGATTTTAAAAATCTTAAGAATTAAGACACTTTGAAGTCTGAATCTTCTGTTTTCTATAGCATTTAGCTGTTGAAAGATATACATTTTCAGTTTGAGTATCTACCAGAAAAAAAATCCTCAGAGTATAAAAAGCTGTAGGTAATTACCAAAATAGAGAAAAAATATTTTTCTAGTAATATCTCTGCATAACAATTAATGGCTATTATGTATTTATTTCAAGGGAGCACTTGGCAGAAGAGGACCACCTGGTATCAAAGTAAGTATTTATTATGTTTTTACATGATGTGTGTTTTTGTTATGTGCTATATATAATATAATATATATTACAAATATTGTATACACATATAGTAGGGGAAGTGAGATAGCCAAATCCAAGTAATATCTTTATAAAAGTTGAAAAAATGAAAAATATAGAATATTGGTTTTTTTAAATTCACAGTTGTTAAATAACTTTGAATTTAGGAGAATTTGTTGAGAAGAATATACTTACTCAGCCCACCTGTGTGCTTCAGACAACCATTTTAGAATCCTTTCTGGGACAAATTATGTATTATTTTTCAGGTATAAACCATGCATGCACAGAATAGATATATTTCACAAACATTTATTTCAAAAACTGCTTATGAAATTGTAATAAGCAAGACCTTCAGTCTTTACTTATTTATTATGTTTATATGGCTTCACATTACACAACAGTGCGACTCTGGGCAACGTACAACAATGAATTAAAAAGAAAAATCAATAAATCCATAAAAACAGTTATCACTGAAAACAATAAAGAACAATGAAAAGCTTGGAAACAGAGACGACGATGTTAGCTGCAGGAAGGGAGTCATTGCAATATCTCCCTGATCCACATCTTTATTCTACCCTTCTGCCAAAAAAACCTCATTATAGTATTATAGGCATACAGTACATGATTTTTATGTGCACTGTATCCTCATAGCAACTCTGTAAATTAGGTTAATACAGAATGATTGAAATTCTGACTGGCCCACATCTGTCCATGAGTTTTGTAGACATAAATGTTTAAGGAGACTGAGATTTTTAATCAAGTATGTGGATAATCCCAGAGGAAAATACATTTAAAATTCAAGAAATGTAAATAGCTGCATCTGAAAGATGTTTCATCTACTCACAGAACCTAGTTCCATTTGACCCTCATGCCCAAAGGAAATGCAAAGAAGAATGCAGCTTTTAACTGAAATCTTACAAATATAAGAAAATGCCAGTCTGCCTTATTAAACTGTAGCTATATAAAAGCTTCTGTCTGTCTGTCTGTCTGTCTGTCTCTCCATTCAATTGTTTTAATTTCTTAGGGAAATAAAGGTGCCCTTGGCTCACCAGGATTTAATGGGGAACAAGGAATTAAAGGTCCCCAGGTGAGTTTTTGCAACTCATTTTCAAAAGTAAGGAAATTATATTGGGGGTACAATGGGTGGACAAGGACAGAGGTTGTGTTAACCCATTGCAGGAAAAGCAACAACAATTTCAACAGTAATTTATTGGTTAAATTTCTAACTAATTTATTGCTATCAGTTTAATTGCAAAAAGTTTTTGTAGATTATTTCTGATTGTATCAAAACCATCAAGTATTATCTTGACTTGTCAAATAATATAGTTTACAATAGTATTAATTTATGTCCAGATCTCCACAAAACAGTACCTAAGAAAAAGCTGGCTACAAAAGGAGATTATAGATAATATTATACAACTCTTTATAGAAATAAAATGAAATTAAATAGAATTAAAAAATCAACATAAAAAAAGTTAAATTCAGTACTGTGCAATCAGAAACCAGGAATCCAAAAAATCAGGGGTGTCAAACTCAAGTCGTCATGGCAGCGTCACGTGATGTATCGGGACTTTTACCCTTTTGCTAAACCAGGCGTAGACGTGGCCAGCGCACGACACATCCGGCCCAAAAGCCGGGACTTTCACAGCCTTGCAAAAGATTATGAATGCAAGCCTTCAAAAACATATAGGAGATTAAAAGCTGCCAGTCCTCAACAACAACTGTTGGAATTTTTTGTCTCTCTATATGTGTGTAAGTAAAACATTGTCATCTGAAGTTATTAGGAGTGTTATTGTTCAGAGAATTTAGATTCATAGACTTGGAGGTTATATTAGAGATAATGTAGTCTAACCCTTTACTCAGTGCATTTCTTAATTCTACAGAATATTAACTAACAATGTTAAGAATGTAATAGAATTGCCAGGCCACATGGGAAACACTGTAAAAATAATGGGTGTAGTCTTTTATACTATGCATATTCCAGTGGCAATATCTGATTGATGCAAATGTCTATGTGCATACTAAATGAAGGTATGGTTTTGGGTATTATATTATGTTATCTTCTATTGTGATGCAATTGTGAGGATATTTTTTTTGGGATAGATTCATTCATTTCTGTTTATTCAGTGATAACATAGTACTGTGGCTTTGGGAGTTCTTAGTTCATAATAAACCCTTATTTCAAGAATGCACCAATTTTGTATCAGAACTTTTCTGCTTCAAATATTTAATTTTGCTTATTTGTATAGGGACCACCTGGCACAACTGGAATCCCTGGCCTTCAAGGAGAACCTGGCCTCCCTGGTCAGAGGGTAAAATTAGTTCTTTCTGTCATCTTGTTAAAGAACAAATTATAAACACTCTTAGATGGGGAAAACTCAGTGATTATTGTCTGTTGAGAAATTCAGTCATCATCAGAAGTGTGGCTGAAGAGTGGTTTAATATTAGACAGCTGTGAGACTAGTTACTAGGAGTAGAAAATATTTTTTATTATGGATCCTGTTGGGAGTCAATTTCTTTTCATCCTGGCAGGAAAAAAGTCTAGATAGCACTTCTCATTAACAAGAGCTGCAGAACCATTTCATAATCCCAGTATACACTTGAGTTGGCCTATGGCCACTCCAGGAAGCATAACAAAAAGCAGTATCTGCATAGGCTTTTGCGGCTGTGAGGTTGTCAGGCATCTTTCCTGGTAAAACAGAAGATTAGGTCACAGCCCCAGACATCTTGATCACTTATAAAATTAGATCAGCCCCAAATGGCACAGTGGTTTTTTTCTTTGAGGTTTTAAGAGAATTTGCTCTGTAAGTGAGCAATAACAAGGGCCAGCATTTGGAGGCCTCCTATCCCCAAACCAGAAGTAACAAGATTTCCTCCAATCCTCTTTTAAAGCCATCAAATTAACAGCCATTGCCTTGCTTTTGGCAACAATTGAATAATAATAAAATAACCCGGGTAATCAACTACTTCCTTTTTGTGAAATAAACAACCAAGTTCCTATTGTTAATTTCCATTCATTGGAAAACTCCTGGAGCTCGTGATTGGCAAGAGGGAGAAGACCTCCTACTGCACTTTCACTATACCGCATGGGATTTCATAAACTTTGATAGTCTGTCATAGTCACCTGTTTTCTAAGCCAAAGAGTTGCAAATTTTCTAGCATATTTGACATATTTCAGAAATATGTCGAACACCCTGACAATTTTTCTTGCTCTATATATCCTTTCCAGCTGTATTATTCCAGCTGCAGGCTTTTTCCACAGTGGCTCCTGCTCTATGGAACATCCTGCCTTTGGAGATTAGAATGGCTCCAATCTTGCTTGCCTTTTGTAAGGGCCTGCAAACCTGCCTATGTTCCCAAGCCTAGGGTACTGAATGTATCAAGGGCCCTGTTTCCTGGCTGTATTGTTAACTGACCAAATATCTTGGCTGCTGTGTATATTTATTGTATTGTTTTTATTGTTTTTAGTGTTTTAATATCTTTTTGAATTGCAAGCTGCCTGGAGTCATTGACTGAGATGGCAGCTATAGACTTTGAATAAATAATAAGTAAGATTATATGTGACAATAGGAACTGTATACAGTATTCCAGATGAGAATGCATCATGCATTTGTATAAGGGCATTATGATGTTTGCAGTTTTATTTTCAGTTTCTTGATTATCTTTGTGTAGAGCTTGCCTTTTTCATGGCAGCTGCACATTGAGTCAACCTCTTGAGCTACCTATTATGTACTCAAGATCCTTTTTATGATTACTTACAGGCAGATCTCATAAGTGTGGACATGAAGCTAGGGTTTTGTTGCCTAGTTTGAATTGAATTTGATTTGCTATAAACTTAACAATTCACATATTTAACAAGTTATTTTGAAATCTTTACCATCTCTTTTGATTCTCACTACCTTAAACAGTCTGGCATCCCGAGCCAGTATCATTTATAAAAGACCTTCCTTTTTATTTTCTGCAATGAAAAAAATGCCTGTTCATTCTTAATTTTTGCATGTCATTTTTAATCATTCAACAATACATAAAAGGACAAGTGTCTTTATTCCATGAAAACAAAGTTTACTGAAGAGTTTTTGTTAAGTGACTTTGTCAAAGCTTTTTTGAAATTCTGTACAAATCTATGCAGGCTTGCTTCCATTCACAGGCCTATTGTGGAAATCTCAGAAAATTTTAGAAGGCTGATGAGGCAAGATTTACCTTTGTAAATCCACATTGATTTTTCATAGCAAGGCTTGTTCTTCTATATGTTTAAGGGGTTTTCCCTTCTTTAATGATAATTTCCATCCATTTTTCAGTTACTAATATGTCCATCCTATAATTTCTTGTTTCTGTAGGGTGCTGGTGGTCCAGTTGGAGCTGTTGGGGAGCGTGGTAGGTCTGGTCCTCTTGGTAAAAAGGTCAGTTTTTTAAAAAAAATAGCTCTAATAATTATTAGTTAAATGACAGAAATAGTGGCAGTTGAAATAAACCTTGTTTTCACTACCTCCTATATATCTTTCCAGTCTTAACCACTACATCAAGCTGGCTCTCAAAAATATGTCTATAGAAACTAAGAATATTGTTAAAATCTTTAATTTTTTTTTAAAAAAATTGATTTATATGCCGCCCTTCTCCGGAGACTCAGGGCGGCTTACAATGCATTAAGCAATAGCCTTCATACTTTTGTATATTTTATACAAAGTCAGCTTATTGCCCCCACAATCTGGGTCCTCATTTTACCTACCTTTGAAAGGATGGAAGGCTGAGTCAACCTTGAGCCTGGTGGGATTTGAACTTGCAGAAATTGCAGGCAGCTGATGTTAATAACAGTTAATAACACTGTTTTAGTCTGCTGAGCCACCAGAGCTCCTAAATATTTAATTTGAGATTGCAATATCATTAAACTTTCCCATTGGAATGTTAAAAAGCATACTGTATTTTATTTAATTTTAAAAGTGCATGGGGGAAACATAAGTTTAATGGTTGACATTTACTCAAAGAATACTGGATTCTTTATCACTCTTATTATAGCAACTTGGAAGTTCTCCTGAACTCAGAGATCTGCTTGAAGGAGCACCTTCAGCTGGTGCACAAGTTGTGTTTCTCAGTGAATGGGAAGCTTTGGTGACAATACCTCATTGAAGTTGGATTACTGTAATACACACATTACTTGGGCTGCCTTTGAAGACTACTCAGAGATTACAGTGGATGCAAAATGTGGTAGCTTGCTTGCTGACAAGTGAAATTTGCCTTACCAAGATAACACCTTTGCTGCAGTTGCTATATTGGATCTCACTAGGTGTTTGACTACAATGCCTTTAAACTTTTGAATGGCTCAAGGCCCTATTACCTGTAGAACCATCTTCTCTGAGCAGAACTTGTCCATCCTCTGTGCTTAATCCAAGAATGGTTCCTTTGGATTCCTCCCTGTGGGCTGTCAGGAGAAGGGGATTCCAGAGACAGGCTTATTCATTGGCTCCCCATTTCTGAGGAATAGCTTTCCCCTTGAGGTCCTCCACTATTGACTTTGAGGAAATGCTTTGTTGCTGCTCCTTTGGGACTCTGATAATGCTTACTCCCTAGACTACTTTTACTTTATATTTGGTTGTTAAGATTTGTTTAATATTAGTTTAACATTGACATTGTTGGAGGTAATATGCTGACTTTTTAAACCACTTATAGAGGACTGTAAAGCACTATGAAATGGTATATAAGTCTATTGCTATTGCTAATACTATTATTCTGTAAGCACTGTGTGTATATCTTACATGATACATTCAAATACATCTTTCAGGGTGAAGCTGGTGAGTCTGGTCCAAAGGGGCCCATTGGTCCTCCTGGCCCCCGAGGAGAAATGGTGAGTGTTACTAGGAACCAGTATTACTCAGTACTCAAAGAGCAAGTATTAGCAGATTCCAAGGATGATCAACATTTTCTTGTTAAAGCATCAAAAACACTGTCCACATGTTTCTTTATTGGAAACCTTGATTGTTCCCTGCAGGTCATTCAGATGGCTTACAAACCATTTCACAGGGTTCCATCCACTCCTGTAGTTGAAAGAACTTCCTTAGCACTAAATTGTTTAGAATGTAATGCCCATTATGGTACAGCAAAGATGCAAAGGGACTTTTCAGGATCCAAGGACTGTTACTTATTTTGATTTTTGCATCTTGTAGGGAGATGATGGGCGAGATGGAGTTGGCAAGGAAGGACCTAAAGGCAGAACGGTATGTCTAGGATCATTTTTTAGACTTATAAAAATATCTGAAATTTCTTAATCCATACAGTAGTCTCTTGCCTTCTAACACAAGACTGCCTGTTTTCTTTTGTTCTTCCTTAGCAAAAACAACACCCACCCTCCCACACCCAATTTTGAAATATCTCTGATTTTTTTCCAAGCTCTTTTGTATCCATGTCACAACCCTACTTTTCCTTGGCCTTTCCTTCTCTTCCCCATACCTGTTCAGTAGGCAAAATAAATGAAATATAAATTGTGTAGTCTGCAAGCTGCCCTTCTGTTTTTTTTCTCTTCATAATACGTTTTCTTCTCCACAGAGCCTTTGCATAATTCAATTCTATGGATACTTTTTAATTGATGCCAGTAGTGGTAGTTTTTTTTAACACACTCATATGAGAAAGTTTTAAGTATTTGGAACAATGAGCTTGGGGCAGGGATAAAATTCACTTACTTTCCCTACCGGTTCACAAATTTGCATGCGCCATCCTTCGCGCATGCACAGAGGCATAAAATCATCACAAAAAAGTGACATCATGACGTCCGCATGGGTGGAGCCACTGCTACCGGTTCACCCAAGCCGGATAGAACCAGCTGAATTTCACCCCTGGCTTGGGGGAAAGGATTAAACTTCATTATAAGGACTGTGGTCTGATTTGAGTCATCCTCAGTGTCAAAGTAACATACCTTTGGGATTTGTGATTCCCCTTTTGAAAGCTCCCTGAATTTAATTGCACAGAATTCCCATGCAGCCTTTATTATTATATTCAGTGACTCTTCCAAAGAATTATACTGATCAGTTGGGTTTTACAGCAGAACAAAATCTTCAGTAGTGCCTCTGTTGATACCCATAATAACTAGAAAAGGGATCAGGGGAGGTGGGAGGTGGGAGGTGGGAGGTGGAAGGAAGCCAACTCTTCAGATTCTAAGACTTCAATTTCTTTTCTCCACAGGGGCAACCCGGTTTCCCAGGATACCCAGGATCACGGGTATTTAAAACACTTTCTAACAGCTAATTGATGATGATCTTCTTCTAATATTTACATTTTCCCACTTTTCCCTTTCCAGTTTCTTCTTGTCCCCTTCTCTTTTAATTACAATGTATTTATTAAGACTCATATTGACTTTATAATTTCTATACATTGACATATTAATTTTTTTCCTTTTTTACATTTCACCCTATTTTTATTTAGCTGTTAAGAGAGAATATATATATAAATGTTGTATGTCTTGTAATGTCATTTTATGCTATAATAATAATAATAAAAATAAATAAATAAAACACTTTCTAGTTTTTGTAGAGTACTTTAATTCCTATGTGATCTTTATTAGAGAGTAAATGCTCTGCTTCTCATTTTGGATTAGGGTGTACCTGGAGATCACGGTGATGATGGTAAAGCTGGCCCCAAAGGAAGCAGCGGTGAACGGGTAATGCCATTTCATCTTCTGACTCCAATAAGACTCCCTTCTTGCATCTTTTTCCCCCAATGATTTTCTTTGTTCTAAATGTCATTTTGTAACAATTACTGGAAGAGCTATAGTGTACTTAATTAGAAGAAAGATAGCAAAGTGAAAGTTGTATCATCCTAGCAGTGTAATAGGAGATGGATTATTCTTATCTTTTATAATAGTATTTATTTAAATATCATTGCAGAGTTGGTATTGCTACTTTATTGTAAATAATAGAAGGATCCCCTACCTGGAGAGCTAGAAGGCATTGATTTCATTCACTTGTAATTGGCTGGGCAAGATACTTTACATTGCCTGTATTCACACATACTATGATATATGCATTGATGCCCTATCTTTTACTAGATTGTGTGTGTGTGTGTGTGTGTGTGTGTGTGTATGTGTGTGTATGAATGTATAACATAATACACAGCGTTGGTGGATGATCTCTGGAGGGCTCGGGGTAGGGGTCAGTCCTCTATCCTGGTCCTGTTAGATCTCTCAACGGCTTTTGATACCATCGACCATGGTATCATGTTGCGCTGGCTGGAGGGATTGGGGGTGGGAGGCACCGTTTTGTGGTGGTTCTCCTCCTATCTCTCCAACCGGTCACAATCTGTGTTCACAGGGGGGCAGAGGTCGACCCCAAGGCGCCTTGTTTGTGGGGTGCCACAAGGGTCGGTCCTCTAGCTCCTCCTGTTTAACATTTATGTGAAGCCGCTGGGTGAGATCATCCATGGTTTTGGGGTGGAGTTCCATCAGTACGCTGATGACACCCAGCTGTACATCTCCACCCCAGACCATCCCAATGATGCCTTGGAAGTGATATCCCAGTGCCTGGAAGCCGTGCGGGTCTGGATGGGGAGAAACAGGCTTTGACTCAACCCCTCCAAGACTGAGTGGCTGTGGCTGTCGGCGTCCTGGTATAGCCAGCTGGTGCCATCGCTGGTTATTGGGGGCGAATCACTGGCCCCCACAGAAAGGGTGTGCAACTTGGGTGTCCTCCTGGACTCACAGCTGTCTTTAGAAGAGCATATGACGGCAGTGGCCAGGGGGGCTTTCTATCAGGTTCACCTGATATGCCAGTTGCGCCCCTTTCTAGATCGGGACTCCTTACGCACAGTCACTCAAGTGCTCATCACTTCTCGTCTGGACTACTGTAACGCTCTCTACGTGGGGCTCCCCTTAGGGTGCACCTGGAGGCTCCAACTGGTACAGAATGCGGCCGCGCGGGGGATTATGGGAGCGACGGGGCACTCCCATGTGACACCCCTCCTGTGCGAGCTGCATTGGCTTCCGGTGGACTTCTGGGTGCGCTTCAAAGTGTTGGTGACCACCTTTAAAGCGCTCCATGGCTTAGGGCCGGGGTACTTATGGGACCGCCTTCTGCCACCAATTGCCTCCCACCGGCCAGTTCGCTCCCACAGAGAGGGCCTTCTCAGGGTGCCGTCGGCCAGACAATGTTGGCTGGCGACCCCCAGGGGGAGAGACTTCTCTGTGGTGGCACCTACCCTCTGGAACAACCTCCCCCCAGATATACGAGTGATCCCAGACCTCCGGACTTTTCGTTGGGCCCTTAAAACCCATTTCTTTCGGTTAGCTGGGCTGGCCTGACCCCATGACTGTTTTTAAAGTTTTGTTATTGATTTTAACTTAAAACTGGGCCAAATTTATTTATATCATTTTAATTACTTTTAACTTTTGTATACTGTGTTTTTAGTTGGCTGTTCACTGCCCTGAGTCCGAAAGGAGAAGGGCGGTATAGAAATTTAATAAATAAAATAAATAAAATAATAAATAATAACAGAGTTGAAGGGCCTTGTAAATTATCTAGTCCAACCCCCCCCCCCCCGTCCTAGCAGGAGACCCTACAACATTTCTGACAGATGGCAGTTCAGTCTCTTCTTGAAAGCTTCTAGTGATGAAAAGTCCACAATTTCTAAAGGCAAGCTGTTCCATTGGTTGATTGTTCTCACTGTCAGAAAAATTCTCCTTATTTCTAGGTTGAATCTCTCCTTGATCAGTTTCCATCCATTATTCCTTATCTGGCCTTCAGGTGCTTTGGAAAATAGGTTGACCCCCTCCTCTCTGTGACAGCCCCTCAGATACTGGAACACTGATATCATGTCACCCCTGGTCCTTGTTTTCATTAAAATAGAGATACCCAATTCCAGCAACTATTCTTCATATGTTTTATCCTCCAGTCCCCTAATCATCTTTGTTGCTCTTCTCTGTACTCTTTCTGGAGCAGGGGTGTCAAACTCAATTTCATTGAGGGCCACATCAGGGTTGTGTTTGACCTTGGAGGGCCAGGATGAGTGTGGTTTGTTGGGCGTGACACGGGACTTGTGTGTGTGTGTGGGACACCTGTGGTGGCCAAGTGCTAAGGCAGGACTTCCCTCAGACTCTCCCTCACTCTCATTATACTCTCCTTCCTTCCTTCCTTCCTTCCTTCCTTCCTTCCTTCCTTCCTTCCTTCCTTCTATTCTTTTTCCTTCCCTCTTCATTCAAATTTCTTCTTCCTTGTCCTCTTTCCTTATTTAATTAATCGTATTTCTATGCCGCCCAACTCCCAAGGGACTCTGGCTTATTTTTCCTTCCTTGCTCTCTTCCCATCTTTTCTTTTTTTCTTTGTCTTTCCTCTTTCCCTTTCTCCTTTCCTGCCCCTTCTTGCATGCTCAAATGCAAAAGGGGAAACATTTTTCCTTTTGTTTTGTTTTTAATTTTGATAGCCTTCTCCCAGCCAAAACGGGATGCAGGGTGTGTGTGTCGATGCTAGTAGATTTGAAATAAGAATGAAACCATCAAGAAAAGTCAGCTTGCTCACAGTAAAGCTGGGGAGGAAAATAATGAGCTCAGTAATATGACAAACAGCTTCAAGGATGAGGGTGCAAATTCAGAAAGTAGCCATAAAGACCTCAAGGGAAAAGGCCTGCTTGGGTTGACATTAGTTGAAAAAAGGGGGGGGGGGGGATGATTTTCTGAATAGTCCCAGAAAGAAGAGAAAAGGTGAGTTGAGAAGCAAGCCAAGAAAAGCTGACTGTGGAACAACAAAGCAAATTGCAATGGTTTGTTCAAGAAGGAGCAAAAGTCACAGGAGGAGGCTGCAGAGGAAACCCCAGAGGAGGAAAGAAAAGGAGGCTCAGCCCAGAAAAGGCAGCCAAGGGAACTGCCAAGCAAAGAAAGAAACCCTTCTGGCTATAGGAAAAAATGACAGGTGCAAACTAGAAAGTGCAATGAAAAGTTGGGGTTAGAAAAAGGCTGAATGAGAGAAAGGAAAGGAATGCTGCTAAGAAGAAGATATTAGAATAGAATAACAGAGTTGGAAGGGACCTTGGAGATCTTCTAATCCAGCCCCCTGTCCAGGCAGGAAACCTTACACCACTTAGACAAATGGTTAGCCAACATCTTCTTAAAAATTTCCAGTGTTGGAGCATTCACAACTTCTGCAAATATCTTGCTTTGACTAGTTGTAGGCAAAATTCTGATAGACTAAAGCTGCCTAAAATTATGTAGCCTCCAGGATCCTTTCTGTTGTTTTCTCTGCCACCAAATCAGAAGTCTTCCAGTCCTCTCAACAAGTGTCAGTGAAGCAAAATTAGGAGTCAAAATTTCTCTATTCAGAAACCTTTTGAACCTGCCAGTGCAAAGAATTATATCACGTGCCAAATTTCACTGCCTTAAGAAATTGACCCTTGAAGAGGGATTTCTTTGCAACTCGAGTTTGTTATCCAGTCCACAGTTTGCTTGTTTTTAAACTGCTTTTCTCATTCCTATGACATCCATATTTGTTCTGTGACAGAGTGTCTCCCTGAACCTTATATTTGGACTCTGCTTTCTTTGGTCACCTCCTTTTTTGAAAAAAAAAAGCTTTCCTGATCAATTCTTTTTCTTCTGATTTCTGCCTGTGTTCCCAACTATTTTCTTTCCCAACTATTTCCCTGCAGCACTCTGGCAGCCAAAATGGGGTGTGAGGGGCATGGGTGGCCCCCTGCCCTGTTTTGGGCCTGGATGGCCTCCTGCACCATCCTGGCAGCCAAAATGGGGTGCAGGGAGGCAACCTGTGCCCCCGCCCCCTGTGCCCTGTTTTGGGCCTGGATGGCCTCCTGCACCACCCTGGCAGCCAAAACGGGCCGTGTGGAAGCCACCCACCCCCACCCCAGCATCCTGTTTTGGGCCTAGATGGCCTCCTGCACCACAATGGCAGCCAAAATGGGGCATGGGGGTGCTGCTTGTGGGCCCTGGTGCCCTATTTTGGTTAGCAAAGACACCACAGGCAGTTCTTTTGCTATTTTCAGGCCAGCCCTGCAGGTCGGATCTAAGCACCCCACGGGCTAGATCCAGCCTGCAAGCCTTGAGTTTGACACCCCTGTTCTAGAGTCTCAACATCTTTTTTATATTGTGGTGACCAAAACTGGAAGCAGTATTCTAGGTTTGGTCTTACTAAGGCTTTATAGGTGTGTTCTTACTAAGGCTTTATAGAGTGGTATTAATACCTCATGTGATATTGATTGACTCCCTCTGTTAATGCAATTTAGGATTGCATCGCCTTTTTTGGCTGCCACCATACACTGTTGGCTCATATTTAATTGGTTAGCCACTAAGACCTCCAAGATCCATCACACAGTTACTGCTAGTAAGCCTGGTTTTTCCCAGTCTATATGTGTACTTTTGGGTTTTTTGCCCAAGTGTAAGACTTTACATTTTCTCTACATTGAATTTCATTGTTTTTGCAGGTTTTTAATATACAAAACTTTAATAATGATTTATTCATTTTATTGCAATTTAATTCATTTGTATTTTAATACTGGAATTCTAAGGAGGTATTATGGCGTTTACTTCAAATTTAGCCAATTCCCCAGTTAATTAGCATTATGTGTAAATCATGTGACTCTGATCACATCCTTCAATGAAAATAGTTTTCCGTTCATCATCTGATTAAGGCATTCATATTAGTTACATGTAAGATCCCATACCTTGTTCTTTATCAGCCATGGAGATTCAAAATGAATTAGTGTAAAATAAAGAGAAACTTTGAATTATGTTCTTATTAGCCAGGAGCCAACTATAGGCAAAAAGAAAGTAACATTTCATTAAATTGGAACACACTATGTTTTTTAAGTACCTTCTGGTCACAGTAGAATAATGTTAGAACTGTGAACATTATATAAGCATTGTCAAATTAAACCCAGTGATACTCATTTACTTGTGGAAAGAAGCTAATTGAATGATGAGTATTATAATACTATGTATAATCTTACATACCCATCTGCTTGTCATATGTTTTTTTAGACTTACTGAATTATAGATAGCAATCATTTTAGCCAAGGACAGTACTCCACACTTTTTAAATAGGAGAAAGGCTTTAATGACAAAGTAACAACTGGTATACTTATGTATATGTAGGTGGGTACATGTGTGCATGTAGAAAAAAATATAATACCCATGTGTGAACCAGAATTTTCTTGAATTGGATGAGTTAAATTATGTTAGAATTTTTAGGAGGCTTACAGTTTTTGTATTATTATTATTATTATTATTATTATTATTATTATTATTATTATTTTACTACAAAACAACTTGAAAATTATGTTTTGGGTTTTTAGTAGCTGCCTCCCCCAAAAACAATCTGCTTCACCTCTAATCACTACATCATTAGAGAAATGAATTTTATTATTTATAATATGCTTTTAACTAGATGACCCTCAAGAATGATTTAAAATAATACAACGATATATAACCCAATCTTTTTCATCCAATAAGACTGACTGAATTACAACAAATAAAAGAAATGTGAAAAATAAATGATTGTTAATTTAAACAAACCTTCAAGATTAAAGTAATGGTGATAACTGTTGGGTACTTTAGATGCCTAGTGAATATGGGCAAAAGGTGGAGTATCTATGGAGTAAGAGCAATGGAGAATACTGCAGTGGAATCTTTAAAGTAATATTAGGAATAGATTCAGAAACCTGAACAAATGAGGACATATTTAATTAATTTGAAAGAGCAGGGATGAATAATATTAAAATATATTTATGATATGAATCAAATGCCTAGTTTTCCCTTTTTAGGGACGTTCAGGGGAACCTGGCCAAACAGGTCAGAAAGGAGAGAGTGGATATCCAGGACCACCTGTAAGTTTTTGCTATGTTGGTTATTGCTTTAGTAACTATATTTTGCTAGTATACTTTACTCTTTCTTTTCATACAATTTGCAAATAATCACATGCTCCCTATTTATCTTCAGTTATAAAGTTAAATTAAAATAAATTCTCTTAAGTAAACTCATAAGAACCACAAAAATTGAGATGTGACTTTATTTAATATGTTCACTCTGCAAATTCTTGTCTTGCTTGCATCATTTAAAAGTATTCTAGATTGTACATAGGTTAAGTAAAAATGTAGGAATTGATAACAGTGAACTGATTATGGCTAGCCTATGTGGGAATTCTGCCATGAGCCTGTTCAGAATACCAATGTACTGCCTACATTTTTTTCAACAACACTTACAATACCTAAAGGCCTACATTTTACTGAGCTACAATAAGAGAAAGTACAGCTGTGAAAATTCAAAAGTTATAAAGTTTGAACTTTCACTTTGGATTTTAAGATAAAAACTTCGTAAATATTTCAGGTTTTGCATTATGTTTCCCACATTTTGTTAAGGAGGATACTTTTTTGAATTGCTCAGTGAGCTTCAGCTATATAGAAATGTAGATGTAGAAATCTAATGTAGTGTGGATAAATGTAATGTATCAATGTATATAATGTACATTCAAACTAGAAATCTAATGTAGTAAACCAGTAGGATTTTGTCTTCCCCTGTGTTGGGATGCATAGAGATAAGGAACAGATAGCAAGAGCAAGAGCACTTAGACTTTTGCACCTAAGTTTTTTTTCTGCCATCAGTTTTCCATGTTTCTGAGTTTCTATCTGAATTCCTTATATCCACTAGACATGGCAAGATATCCCAATTTGTAAAATGAAAGAGGAGGCATCCTTTAAAAAAAAAACATTCAGGAGAGCCCTTAAATTTGTAGTGCTTAATTTCCATTAAGGAGATGTGACAGTGAAACTGGCTGAAACTGGATGCACAGTATTATTTTGAAAGAAAGCTCTATTTGTTCCATGAGTGGCTTCCTTCTGGAACAGCCTGCATAGAATCAGCCTCTAAGATTGGCTTTTTGTGCTCTTGGCAACTCACAGACAAGACTTTCTCCCTCAATCTCTGGACTTTGTTCTCCCATATGATTAATTAAGTGTCTGAACTTGTCAAGTCAATTTTAAACAAGCACAGTTAAATTTATTCACAGTAAATTATATCTACATTTTAAAAAATCTTTTCTTTCAGGGACTTATTGGTAGCAAAGGAGAGTCTAGAGATGTAAGTCAACCACTAATTTATGGTTCCACATATTTTGTATTTCTTCATGCTGGAAACCTTTTTTCACTCTCTTTCTCTCTCTCTCTTTACTTTAAAGCACTGCACGCTTATACGCAACATCAAAGATAAATGCCGTAAGTCTATTTCTTTTGCCCCTGGTCTTGATGTAGCTGGCTTTTTGGTATAGATTATAAAGTAATTTCTTTCTTTTCCTTCTTTCTCTGTTATTATTATTCGCAGCTTGCTGTTATGGTAAGTTCATTTTAAATTACTCAGTATCTGCAGTCAGATGAAAAGCTGACATACACAACTTCTTTGAAAGACAAGCATTGAAGTATTTGCTGGTAAACGCTGTCCCTTCCTTTTTGGGAGTGGGGTGGCTGTAGAGCTAATACCTTTTTTCTCATAATACTTGTTTCTTAATGTCCCTGGTTTCTGCAGGTCCAAAAGAATGTCCTGTTTATCCAACTGAATTGGCCTTTGCTCTTGATACTGCTGCTGGTGGAAATGCAGACACTGTCAATAGAATGAAGGACACAGTAGTGTCAATTGTTAACAATATCACAATTGCAGAAAGCAACTGCCCCAGAGGTGCCCGAGTAGCACTGGTTACATACAATAGTGAAGTTACTACTGAGATACGTTTTGCTGATTCCAGAAAAAAGAAGGAGTTGGTAAAACAAATCAAGGATCTCCAATTTGTCCAGACATCCAAACAACGTAGCTTAGAAACAGCCATGGGATTTGTGGCCAGGAATACTTTCAAGCGTGCACGTAGCGGCTTCCTTATGAGGAAAGTGGCTGTATTCTTCACCAATGGGCCAACAAAAGCATCTCCACAGTTGAATGAAGCAGTACTAAGACTCTACACTGCTGGAGTTGTACCTGTATTCCTTACAAACAGAGAGGACAGGGTCCTTACCAATGCATTACAGGTCTGTTTCCTTTTGTTTTTCTTCCCCTTGCACAGTCTTTCCAGGAATCAATCAGTCAGTCAATCAATCAATCAATCAATCAATCGTTGTTATAGGATTCAGTCAGTCACTTCTGTCTTTCAGGAGCACTCAACAAAATGGCTTAATTTTGTTATTTTTAAATATTGATTACTGTCTCTAGATCACTGAGCATACAATATTTTGGATTTGAAAAGGAAAAGGTTGCTTCAGAGTATTTGTGGTCATGTGCAGAGCACTTGTGGCCACTCCCTAAACCAAATGCATCTTTCCCCCAGATTATTCTACAGCTGTGAGCAATCACCATTTAATTCTGGGAAAAGATGCTGCTGAATAGAGAGTTCTTATATGAATGAATCAAACTTACATCTGTCAGCCTGAAAGTTTTGTGGTTTATCAGCAGTAGCTAGGCAAAGTCTTAAAAGCAGCAGACAATGTGGATGCTTTTGCATATAGTTCTTTTTACCCAAGAAGTGCCTACAAAATTCCCTCACAGGTGTTCTCCGAGCACGGTAAAATAAAAAAGTCAAGATGGCAGCCATAGTTGTGCAATTGAAGCTCTATACTGTGACCATCATCTTGAATTTTTTTTGTAAATCATATGCTGTGGACATCCACACCATCCCTTAAGACCATCCACAACAGGAAATTGTCTGTCTTTAGAAAGGAGTGGGGGGCTGCCAATTACTGTGGCAACTTTCGGTTTTTGTTTGTTAGTTTCCTAAGTTCAAAATAATAATTTGACTCAAGAGATCTACTGTATACTTGATATTCTATGTATTCAGTGGGACTTACTTCTTCCTCCTGTATCTATTTGTAATATTAAAAAAACAGTCCTAAAGATTAAGAAAAAGCATATCATGTGGTTGTGGGATTACCTTGAGGATGGGGAAGTTGGCAGAAATGACTGTCTATCCAAGCAGGAGCATCTGGCTTCTGATCATTTAAACAGTTCTTTGGATATAAGCCATAAAGTCCATTAATAGTGTATGGCTGCTTCTTTACCAGCTGAAGCTGTCAAATCAGTATATACTGTGAATGAAGGAAGAGACCAAGGAGATGGCAATTATTATGTCATTGTTTTGAAAAAGATGGCCTTGCACTCAGATTAATTAAAATATACAAAAACTTCATTGTTAGAATACTTTTATTTTTGAAAGTATCCTTAAAAGGATTAAAAGGAAATTTCTCAGACAATGGCGGGAAATCTGCATAGAACAGTAATTTGCTAAAATAGCTTACTAATTTGAATAGCATCAAGATAAGCACTCTTTTCCAGAGATGGATGATATCCCAGTTAAAATTGTTCTACGTACTTTGTTCATTTCATAGTGCAGTCACATTAATTGGATTTGAGAATTCGTGCATTCATTTTAAGATGTCATTGTTTACATCCCTCCCTCCCTCTCTCCCTCCCTCTCACATTTTCTCCTACCTCTTCTACTAGAGCGCAAGATAACAATATAATCATTCCTTCTCCATTTTATGATCACAATAGTTTTAGAAACTAGTTGGGTTTGTACCAGTGGTGAAATGCTACCAGTTAGCACCAGATCGGGCGAACCAGTAGTAATAAAAACTACCAGTTCGGGCGAACCGGTAATAAAAAAAAAGCCACTGTTTCCTCTGGACCGGTATTTTTGATGACCGGCTGTGCCGCACAATTTAAAATCTCTAGAAAGCAGAAAATCCTGCTTTCTAGGGAATCTAAATTGCACAGTACAGTTGATCCACCCTCGCTGTTCTACTTACATTCCCAAGCCTCCTTTTGGTGCATATTGTGCATGCACACTCGCAGCGTGTGTTTGCTGTGCGCTGCGCATGCGGGCACAGCCCATACTTGGCGCACACCGCACATGTGCAGCTAGCGAACCGGTGGCAAACTGGTTCAGATTTCACCACTGGTTTGTACTTAATTCAAAGCCACTTCATGAGTTTTGTGGCTAAGTATATCAGTCTTTCACATCACATTTCTGTGAATAAGTTAATATGGGTGGTGGATAAGCCAAGAAGCTGCAGTTGAGATTTCATTTTCAAGTTTAGGCCCACATGTTGTGAGTCCTACCCCCAGATGTTCTGGAGGTAAAGTAGGAGATAATGAACGGACAAACTGTTAGTTGCATAAAGTCTGAATTGGACCTTATGGCCAACTGCACTTTCATGTTGTATCCTCTCAATGATGCAGAATCTAAAAGATAAATATGCAGAACAATTTACAGAAATGTACTGAGATCTGTATCTATGTTCAAGTGGAATTAAGAAAAGCTAACCCCTTTCTTGATATATTTTAGAGACCCTGGACAATTTAACAAACTGTTTCCAGAATTCCATTGACTGCATGTTTCTCTTCTTGTTTTTAGATAAACAACACTGGTGGACAGGCTTTAGCATTTACTGGTGGCGCTGCTCAACTGGCTGCAACTATTAGGAAAGTGTTCACATGCCATATTTGTCTAGGTAAAATATATGACATTTTGTTTACTTGAGATATTTGTGTACTATGACAAAATCAATTTGTAACCAATCTGCTTGAAGATTTCTGACAAATTAGAGGGAATCAAGGAAAATTGAGAGGGTTTTTTGTTTATTGTAAGTTCTTTCATGTAAGGGCTGTGTTGCAGGACCATGGATGGACCTGCCTTCTTTTCAACTTTGGATTAGGTTAGAATGCTTTATGAGGTCAGGGTCAGAAACCATTCTGGAACCAGCGGTTCAATCCGAGCAGGCTTCAAGAATCTTGTGAACAATTGTATTTGTTTTTTGACTAATGCTTCTTCTGTTACTAATAATGCTGTTCAAGGGACATTTTGTTTTTACATTTCTGCTCTCATGATCATTCACTACTGGTGTTGTTTTGGTAGTGATGAAACCCAGATGAAATTTAAATCTATAATTAGCCTTATTAAAGCAATGCTACAATCTGCTCATAACGCAGTCATTCAGTTGCTATGTGCAATGTTTCCCATTGTAGTGGAAAATTTTGTGGTGGAAAATTTTATGGGCCAGTCAAGGATTTTTAGAATCATTCTAAACAAATCCCTAAATAAAGCATTTTTAAATGCATAATTGGAAGCTACTAACAATTAAGCTTTGGTTTTTGGTAGATGCTTTGGTTTTTTGGCACAATTGAAGATTTGTATATCTTGCTGTTTTTGTCCAACTGAAGGACAAAAAAGGGCACTGCAAATATTAATTATATAACAATTATATATTTATTTGTCTAGATGTATGTGATCCTGATCCCAGCTGTGGTATCCAGAGGGGTAGCTTTGGCAGAGACAGACGGGCAGCTCCTACAGATGTTGACATTGATATAGCATTCATCCTGGATAGCTCTGAGAGTACCACTCAAATGCAGTTCAAAGAAATTAAGAACTACATTTCATATATTGTAAACCAACTGGAAACTAGTTTTGATCCCAAGGTATCTCAACATCATGCCAGGGTTGCCATTGTCCAACATGCTCTCTTTGAGTTTCAATCAAACTCAAGCATATCTCCTGTCAAAGTTGAATTGTCACTCACAGATTATGGCCCAAGGGACAAATTAATAGATTTCATTCAGAACCAAATGTCAC
Source organism: Ptyas mucosa (assembly GCA_012654045.1). Classification (NCBI taxonomy): domain Eukaryota; kingdom Metazoa; phylum Chordata; class Lepidosauria; order Squamata; family Colubridae; genus Ptyas; species Ptyas mucosa. The sequence goes on from WNWU01000072.1 coordinate 3,862,535, forward strand.
AACTATATGGAACACGGGCTGTGGCAACTGCAGTAGACTATACAATGAGGCATATTTTTGAGAGTGCACCAAATCCCAGAGATCACAAAGTCATTGTTTTGATTATGACAGGAGACATTGAAAAGGAAGAACTTGAACACCTTCAGAAAGTTATTGTAGAAGCTAAATGTAAGGGATATTTTTTTGTCATTATTGGCATTGGTAGGAATATTAATATTCCAAGTATCTACAGCTTGGCAAGCGAGCCTAATGATGTCTTCTTCAAATATGCTGATAAGGCATCAGAACTTCATGAAGAACCATTGCTACGTTTTGGAAGCCTCTTGCCATCCTTCATCAACAGTAAGTAGATGCTTAATATGTCAGTGAAAGGTAGGGAGTTAGAAGGGTTAGACCGAAGAGAACCTGAACCTGGGAGGGGAAACTTCCTTTTATAGTTTAGGGTGCAAGAATGTACAGTCAAAGAACAATATTGCAAAATAAAATCATATATTTACAGAGGGAGTCTGGGTGGAATACAAAATATAAAACCATAAAAACTATATATAAAGTTTAAAAAGAGGCAAAGATAGTTAACATTCAATGTTTAAAATGAATTAAAAGATGTGGGGCGGGGCTTCAGGGCAATAAGCAGCCCTATAGCTGTATGTTCCTCTGTGAGCTCCAAACAAAACAGCAGAGCCTGAAACATGGCAGGTTTGGATTGAATTAAAAGAATTACATAGATCTAATTAGTCATATTTAAATAAAAAGTTTGCCAGCCAAATTGGATGCTTTGATCCTAGAATTGCAGGATCAGATGGATTTCTCTGAAAGGAGTCCTGGATTTTGTTTTGATTAAAATAATTACTGTTAAACTTGGAATCATTAATCCTTCTGAGTAAATTTGCATGCATCTTAGATGCCTCTTATTTTCTAGTTCCTCTGTTGTAGATATTAAACTTGAAAGAAAATGTATCAGTGTTTTTGTATAAAGTGTCCTGTTTCCTATTTAAACAAATAGCAAACCCTTTAATTCTACCTAAAGAAAAGGCCCATGCTTGCTCAATCTCTCTCTTTTCTTTTTTACTTTAAAAATTATTAACAGGTTACATTTAAAAATAGTAAGAAAAATGCAGCTGTCTATCCAGACATATAACGGGTATAATTTGAAACAGCATTTGAAACTTTATTTGCTAGATTGATGCCAAAAGAGAGCTCATGTAATCTACTACTGTATATCTCTATAGCAGTGGTTCCCAACCTGGGGGTCGCGACCCCTTTGGGGGTCGAACGGCCATTTCACAGGGGTTGCCAAAGCCCTCTCTCGTCCCCCCCCCACGCCTTCACTCACCCTCACCCTCTGTCTCTATTGGAGGGCTGCATATCCCAGCTTGCAATGCGGTGCCCCACGCTTTAGTAAGAGAGCGGAGAGAGGCTGTGTGCATTAGTCACGTGCATGCATGTGGGTGTGCGCACACGTGATTAGAAAAGATTCTAGTGCAGAAGTCCTAGGGAGTTCAGGAGCTCCCTGCTGCTGCTGCTGCCGCCACTATCCTCGATACCTGCAGCTGCAAGAGCTCAACAGAAAAAGTTTGGGTGAGTAAGTTCAGTGATTCCTTGCGCCACCGAGCTGTCTATGTCTGCAGCGGCAAAAGCCGCAAGGGAAAAGTTTTGGGTGAGCGAGTTCAGGGATTCCCTGCTGCCACCCCACCCCTGATGCCTGCAGTGGCAAAAGCCACGCAGGAGAAGTTTTGGGTGAGCGAGTTCAGGGATTCCCTGCCGCCATCCCAATGCCGATGCCTGCAGCGGCAAAAGCCGCACAGGAGAAGTTTTGGGAGTGCCCCCTGAAGCTCCCATTTCAACCCTTGCCTCTGCCTGCCACAGCTTGAAGCTCCTGTTTTGGGTGCAGGAGAGAAAGCAGGAAAGGAAGAGAGAGAGAGAGAGAAAGAGACGGAGAGGGAAAGAGGAAAGGAGTGAGAGAAAAAAGAAAGAATGAAAGAAAAAGAGCCAAAAAAGAGAGAGAGAGGAAGGGAGAGAAAGGGAGGGTCAAGAAAGAGAGAAAAGCAAAGAAAGTGGGGAGAAAGCAGGAAAGGAAGGGAGAGAGAAAGAAAGAGGGAAAGAGGAAGGGAGAGAGAAAAAAGAAAGAGTGAAAGAAAAAGAGACAAAAAAGAGAAAGAGAGAAAGGAAGGGAGAGAAAGTCCTTGATTTATGACCAGAATTGAGCCCAAAATTTTGGTTGCTAAGCAAGAGCATTGTTAAGTGAGTTTCACATTGTACTCAATTCATGATCTCTCCTGGTTCTAACAGTCATATGCAAGTTAGGGAAGAACTATGCCATGTATCATCTTTTGCATTATTAAACCTATTATTAAATATTATTTTCATTAGAAGTTAAAACTGGATTCATATTGTTTTTGTGATTAATCACAATGCTTTAATTATGTTCAATTTGTAACAATAAAAATACATCCTGCATGTAAGATATTTACATTACGATTCATAACAGTAGCAAAATTACAGTTATGAAGTAGCAACGAAAAATTTTTTATGGTTGGGGGTCACCACAACCTGAGGAACTGTATTAAAGGGTCGCGGCATTAGGAAGGTTGGGAACCACTGCTCTATAGTAATACTAGAGAAGACATTGGGAAACACCCAGCCAGGAAGCAGGGGTGGGGGTGGGGGTGGGGGTGGGGGGAAGCCTCAAGTGCTGAATTAACCTCAAGTTCTTATGTGGCTGCAACAGATCTAGAACTACTCCCCCCACCCGCACCCGCCCTTAAACTCCACAGAACTGTATCTATTTGTTCCCAGGCTGAGGATGGGAAATTCCTGTATAATAGGCAGAATATAGTAAAGCAGCAAACTTGAACTCTACAAATGTAGGCCTGATTGCCTGTGCTGACAGAATATTACTAAATCTAAGTAAATGTTAGAACAGAGGTGTCAAACTTGTAGCTCATGAGCCGGATGCATCATCCACTGGCCCCTCCCACCCGCATTTTAGCGAAGGGGGAAAAAGTTGTGATATGTCACATGACAAAAATGTGATGCTGCGAGTTTGACACCCCTGTTTTAGAATGTTTGAATAAAGATACGGTTTAAATTCCTATAATATATTTGGAAAATGAGAAAATATTTATGCAAAATTTCTTCCTTCTGTTTTAGGTGAAAATACCTTTTACTTATCTCCAGATATCAGGAAAAAATGTGATTTGTTCCAGGGTGACCAGTCAATCAAAAAATTTGGCCAAAAACAACTGTAAGTCTTTACAGTTCAGTTTCATTGTCAGAAAGTAAATTTTCTTCCAGATTCCAAATTATGTATGGGAGAATGAGTCCTCTCATTCATTATGCTTGTCATGTTATCTCTATTTTTTCTATTTTATTGATTGTATTGTAACTTCTTTGCTTGATTCTTGTCAGCCATCCAATCATTGTTAATTGAGTGGCATACAAATTTAATAAAGTATTAAATTATTATTATTATGCCTGGGGATTGAAGGGGCAATAAATATGGGTTTAGAGCAATATAAACCTGTTTCATAGAATAGAATAGAATAGAATAGAATAGAATAGAATAGAATAGAATTCTTTATTGGCCAGGTATGATTGGACACACAAGGAATTTGTCTTGGTGCATATGCTCTCAGTGTACATAAAAGAAAAGAAAATACATTTGTCAAGAATCATAAGGCACAACAGTTAATGATAGTCATAGGGTACAAATAAGCAATCAAATCATATTAGGAAACAGTCAATATAAATCATAAGGATATCAGCAACAAGATTACAGTCATACAGTCATAGTGGGAGGAGATGGGTAATAGGAACAATGACAAGATTAATAGTAGTGCAGACTTAGTAAATACTTTGACAGTGTTGAGAGAATTATTTGTTTAGCAGAGTGATGGTGTTCAGGAAAAAACTGTTCGTGTGTCTAATTGTTTTGGTGTGCAGTGCTCTATAGCAAGGTTTTGAGGGTAGGAGTTGAAACAGTTTATGTCCAGGATGTGAGGGGTCTGTAAATATTTTCACAGCCCTTTTTGACTTGTGCAGTATACAGGTCCTCAATGGAAGACATTTTTCATGTTAGGTGTCCATTTTAGGTCTTGCAATATGGTAGAACCTAGAAATGTGAAGGTCTCTACTGTTGATACTGTGTTGTCTAGTATTGTAAGAAGTGGTAGTATGGGAGGGTTTCTCCTAAAGTCTACCACCATTTCTATGGTTTTGTGTGTGTTCAGTTCCAGATTGTTCTGGTTGCACCACAAAGCTAGTTGTTCAACCTCCTGTCTGTGTGCGGATTCATCATTGTCTCAAATGAGACCGATCACTGTTGTGTCATCTGCAAACTTCAGTAGTTTAACAGATGGGTTGTTTGAGGTGCAGTCATTGTTATATAGACAGAAGAGTATGGGTAGAAAGCAGTATCCTCACTTGACCCTGTCCTTGTCTTGTCTCTAAACCTTAAGTTGTCTTTAATTATATATAATTGTCCTGAATTTAAAGCATTGTTTTTCCTTTCAGGTCAATAATATTCAGTGATGGCTGCAAGTTGTATAAAAACTATTTTGTTCTGTGAACACTCTGTCAAAGATTAAGTTTGGTGACTAATAGTACATGAGAGTTCTTATTCTTCCTTATAAGTTGATGTAGGCTTGCCTCTCTCCCCATCTCTTGTCTATGTAAAGGAAGAAAAAAGAAGGATGGTAAATTCCTAAACATAACCAATGCTTGTGAATTTGGCAACCTTTGTGATGCTGATTTTCCCCCCTAAATCCCCCCCCCCATTATTCAGCTTGGATAAGGCAGAATGGGTCATAGGAAGGAATGGTTGGATAGAGTCCTGGAGTCTGGCTCTCCCCATCCCTGATGCTGTGCTTGATTTGTGGATATTTTACCTTTGTGGCTGATGACTTGCTGAAAAGGGAGAGCAGCACATTCCCAAGAATCAAGCAGATGTTTTGTCCCTCACACACTGCACAGCAGTGGTGGGTTGCCCCCGGTTTGCACCGGTTCTATAGAACCGGTAGTAAAACCAGCGGGAGGCTCTGCCCACTGACCCCGACATCATCAAAACGCTTCTGTGCATGCTGCTGCGCAGAAGCGAATTGCTGTGAACCGGTAGTAAAAGTAAGTAGAACCCACCCCTGCTGCACAGGCATGATGAGAACAATCCTATTTAGTATTGGATCAGAATAGACTAAAGGGACATGAGATGCAGCAGCAGTATAGTTTGCAGGATGACTGGAGAGCTCTTTAACTCAATAAGAAAAAGCTTCTTTTCCAGTCCTGATTACTTCAGCTTTAGAATTTCTCCTCTGGTGGTCAATTGGATCAACAGAAGACCCTTCCTACATGTCTGTTTGGGAAGCTATCACAGATAGCTTTTAATCAGAACAGTCACTTCACTAACTGTTGGAAGTACAGTATCTTTAAGATGATCACTTGTTCTTTCTGACTTGAAGATGTATTCATATATTAAAAAATATACTCGAAAATATTCATACACACCTATACTAGGAAATGCCCCAGTCTAGAAAATCCCATATACTTTTCTGACCAAATTTATTTTTCAAGAACAGATATTAATAATAGGGACATCTTAATAAAATTACTATCCTTCAATAAAGCGGTGCAATAAATTTGCTAAAAACTGTAAAACGTTTTTGTTTAGAAAGGAACATTAGATTTTTAAAAAGCTGCTGTCCTAAATAACTCTACCAAACAAGTGCAAAAGAGTGCAGATGCAGATTTTGAAACAAAGACTTAAATGTGTCTTGATTATTTACAGTATGCATACCTATAACTATTTCTGTTTCTTCAAACAGAACTATTCCAAATAATGTTACTGTCACACCTGCTGTAACAGAAAAATCGGAAGGTAGGTACATCTTCCTACCATTGCTAAACAGATCTAAATATTTTACTTTGCTATTTGCTGTTTTGTTTACAAAAGATTAGTATGTTTAACTTCAAATACCATATCTTTGCTTCAGTAAAAGTGGTATGTATGAAAACAAGCCCTACAGATTATATTTAAAAATAATAATTGGAAAAGTTGCAAGAAGCAGGAATAGACAATATTTTTTTACAAAGGAAAACAGCTGGAAGTGGAAAAAGTTGAGGTTTCCTCAGAAACTCTTTTCAGTGGTTGCAGCTTCAGGAGGCTTTTTTTCCATTAAAACAACATAAAAAGATATTGTGGGTTTGTTCGTGTATGATTTTAAATGTAGTTTGTATTTAATGCATTTAATTACAGACTCTTTTTGTGTTTTCGAACGCAAAATGTGATCTGTTCATTTTCTATGCTTATTAACAGGCAGGTTTTAAGTAAAAGATTTACAAAATAAGTGTATGTTAGACTGCCTGTCAACTGGGCGCTGGAAATGTTTGCAATCTTTTTTAGATTGCAAATAGTACACAGTTCCACATACAATTAAAGGTTCTAGCCAGTGGTGGGTTTCAAATTTTTTTATTACCGGTTCTTTGGGCGTAGCTTGGTGGGCATGGCTTCGTGGGCATGTCAGGGGAAGGATACTGTAAAATCTCCATTCCCTCCCCTATCCAGGGGAAGGATACTGCAAAATCCCCATTTCCTCCCGATCAGCTGGGACTTGGGAGGCAGAGAATAGTTGGGGGCGGGGCCAGTCAGAATTTTTACTACCGGTTCTCCGAACTACTTAAAATTTCCGCTACCGGTTCTCCAGAACTGGTCAGAACCTGCTGAAACCCACCTCTAGTTCTAGCACATTGGAATGTGTTTAGCTTATTATAGAGATTTTTTCCACCTTCCCTGTTGAGGGATTTTTGTGTTACTTACTCTAGAATCAGCTAAGTTTTTATGAATGATATCTTTTTTTATATAAGTCTTATCCAGAACATCCTTAAAATCCTGAATCTATAAATTTTGTTCTTTTATTAGTTTTTTCTTTTCGTCAACAGTGATTAAACATAATGGAGAAGTCCAGATAACTGATATCACTGAAAATAGTGCTAAGCTGCATTGGATGATTCCTGAGCCTCAGAAAGTCTATGTCTTTCACATCACAGTCACCTCAGCACATGACCACTCCTTAGTTGTGAAGCTTAATTTAACTAGCAATGAAAGAGTCATTGGAGGTCTTCAGAGTGGACAAAAGTATCATGTTGCTATCACAGGTTACCATAATGCTCAGGCCAAAGCTACTTATAGGGGAACGTTTAATACAAGTAAGTTATCTTGGGTATTCAAATTAAGTGCGTTGTTTTTTCTATCAATTTTGGATTTTGGACATATGAAGAAGCAAACCAGTACATTGTCCTAATAGTAACGACACATGGCCTAATTAATACTATGTATTTGGGTCACATTTTTAAGCAGCACTATATGCTATAGTGAGGTATTCATTTGAAACAGATTTTTTCAGTAGGAGAAAAAGATAATATTGTAACAATTTGATTAATATTGATCTGCGACTTCCAAGTGTCTACTCAGAAGGAATAATGCTCTCTTCCTGCATTTTTACACTGCTGAAGCATAATTTCTAGTGAGAAATGTATTTCTGAATGAAGTGCCTGATTTGAATACCACCTTTGTTAAGAACCATTTTATACTTCAGGCAAGTTTGCTCAAAATTTCTCTTAAAAAGGGATCTCGTAATAAGTAATCATAACTGGATTACTGGATATAGTCAGGTGTTACATAATATTCAAAATATACAACTGTATATTATTATAATATTCCATGATTTTAATTCATTTCTAGGCACTGTGCTTGCTAAAATTGTAATATTAAAACACACGATAGCTTTCTTGTTCTGTATGTATCATTACATACAAAGCTGAAGAAGTGTTGTGTGCAATGTCTAAATCAGGCTGTAAAAAAGTTTATTGCTGTAATTTGAGTCTTCCTGAGCCCACCCTCACAATTGCTTGGCTTGCTTTCTACAGAGAGCATGCCAGCAGCCAAGGTCCCTTCAGCAGGAACAGCAGCAGCAGCAGCAGCAGCAGCAGCAACCAATGTAATGGTGAACACTGAACCTTTGGAAGTCCCTGAAAAAGGTGAGTCCAAGCTATGAAAGATGTCAGAGGTGTGGGAAATGAAAGTTTGGATGGATTGAACCAGAAGTCCCCAAACGTTTGGGCACCAGGGACCAGTTCTGTGGAGAGAGGTTTTTCTGCAGATCAGAGGGGCGTGGTTTCGCATGCTGCCTGTATCCCGCGGATGGGGCTGTTTGCGTAGACAGGTTTCTGGCATGCTGTGGACTTGTGCCAGTGCATGGACTGTGGGTTGGGAATTCCTGGATTAAACTATGTTCTAGACAAAACATCTCAAGTGGCACCAACATGATATGCTACCCGAAATGAAGGTTACTGGTTGACTTATGTAAAATATGTAAACTAAAGGGTAAACATAAGGTGCCAGGGAGCTTTTTATCCCAAAGTAAGTGGCAAGTGGATTCATGACCATGAACCCCAGATGTCCCATGCTTTATACCAGAGTTTGCAATAGCTAGAGCCAGCAAGAAGTACTATTATTGTTGATTCTCAGTAAAGCATGACAGGATTGTAGAAATTAAAGCTGGATTCTAATACAGGGTGATTTTAAAAATTCCAAAAGAGCTAAGAGGACGCTCAAATGAAATGTACCATATTGTGTCTCTTCTGTAGTGAGATGCATTGGTTCCTAGTATGTATGTATGTATATATGTATGCATGTATGTTTGTATGTTTGTATGTAAGCTTTTCACATTGTATGAAGGTGTGTGAAAAGGAAGAATACCTGGTTTTGCACAGCCCTCCAATAGTCTTTTGGGAAAAATGCCCACAATTTCACTGTTCACAGATCCTTTGACACTAATAATGGTAAGACATTCTTCAGCATTGCAAGGTTTAAAGCTTTAGGAAACTTGTAAATAAAAAAATCCTAGGAACAGATTGCATTTCTTCAGTGATTACAGCTAGGGAGACTTGCTCTACTGTTTTAATGATCTTCTTCCCAAAAGAAGACCTATCACTACTGTTCTAGTAGTACTATCCATTTGCATTTTGGAGGGCAAATGTTGGCTCGTTCACTCCTTCAGCAGACAATGATTTAGCCTCATATCCTGCAACTGCACAGCACTTTGGTTTCATTAAAAAAAATGCTTCAGAGTGCATATTGGCATGAATGTACCCGTATCTGCAGTTCTTTCAAAGTAGCCATGTCTTACCTTATGCTACTGTACATCAATTGGTAGTAGCATAGGGCAGCAGTGTGACAGACATCTGTTTTAAAGAGTTGCAGTCAGGTGCTGTGTTCATGTATCAAAGGTTCATTTTTGAATTATTTTCAAAGCCCTGCCAGCCCTAACAGACCACCAGCCATCCTAGCATAAAATGTTTCTGGGGGTAATGGAAAATATATTTTCTTATGGCTCATTGGAAAAGTCTGAGTTGTGTCACTATAAAATCCTGTGCTCATTTCTTTGCCATGTGTCTTAGCTCAAGTAATTATTTTTGTAACAAACCATTAACAAATCACTGTGCTAAACTCAGTTATTAACAATATGTAGATAATTCACATTTGTTCTGAATGTATTATTGTGTTAATTTTTTTGTTATAATAATTTTATGTTAATATGACAAGTATATGAAATTGTCATAATTTTAATAGAACCTCTGTTAAAATCAGTTTTTATTTTGCTGCCACTCTAATTTGCCTGCTCATAAGATTTTTAAAAACTATGGTAGATAATATAATTTTACAAAACTAAGATGGGTTGAATTGATATTGGATTTGTTATTTTTCAAAATCTGATGTTATCTTTACTGCTAACAGTATTTGAACTTCCTTGTGCATTGTCCATTAATAGGAAAGTTATGAGCCACATCATTCTTTCAAATTTCAAATTCAGACAAGTATTTTATTTTGCTTTGTTTCAGCTTCCCACAATCTATTGGTTTTTTTCTGTTGCATATTATGAATTCTGGCCTGAACTGCCATGCCAGACATTTCTAATAATGTTTATTTATTTTTATTTATTTATTAAATTTATATACCGCCCTACTCCCGAAGGACTCAGGGCAGTGTACAGTTGAACGAAATATACATGTAATAAAGGAATTGAAAAAACCGATTTAAAATATAATTAAATAGTTAGGTTCTGATATAGTATTGAATTAGATCATTTCAAGTTTCTGGGCCAGATTCAGAATATAAAATTTAAAGTAGTTTTTAGACGAGGTTAGGTCAGGCTGGCCTGCTTGAAAAGAAATGTTTTGAGGGCACGGTGGAATGTACGAAGATCCGAGATTATCCGAATCTCTGAGGGCAGCTCATTCCAGATGGTAGGTGCTCCCACAGAGAAGGCTCTCCCCCTGGGGGCCGCCAGCCGACACTGTTTGACTGACGGTACCCTGAGAAGTCCCTCTCTATGGGAGCGTACTGGTCTGTGGGAGGTTATTGGTGACAGAAGGCGGTCTCATAGGTATCCCGGTCCTAAGCCAGGGAGCGCTTTAAAGATGGTAACCGAAACCTTGAAGCGCACCCGGAAGACCACAGGGAGCCAGTGCAGCTCGTGTAGCAGGGGAGCCACATGGGAATGCCATGTCGCTCCCATAACAACCCGCGCGGCCGCATTCTGGACCAACTGAAGCCTTCGGGTGCTCCTCAGGGGGAGCCCCATGTAGAGAGCATTGCAGTAGTCCATGCATGTTCATGATCGTGGTAGAACTCACATTTTTTTAAGTCTGCAAACTTCTGTAAGACCATATAAAAATTTTTTTTAGGATTTCCTTTCATTCAAATTGATAACTGAAGGTTTGATGAAAGGTACTAGATATATATCTTCATACAGGCTACCCAGCAATGCTGTTTTGAATATGCTATTCCCTTTTATGAAGTTAATCATAGAAAAATGTAGAAAACTAAATTATTATAAGAGATAAATTCTGAAAGACAACTTTGAAAACATTGAGCTTTGCAAAGCTTTAGTTGGAAATTGGTGGAGATATCTTTTCTCCAGACATGGTAGATTTTGCATATTTGCATTACAGATTAATTTCTTTAATCATTTTCATCTTTGTTTGTCTAATTCCATTATTCTTGTCTTTTTTAATGTGTATAATTGCACTTACTTTTCTGTTACCAATTTTCAGCCTTTATGACACAGTTGTTACAGCACTGAACTGGTTCTTCAAAGTCTCTTGTCCTCGTTTAGCTTAACTTCTTTTCAACTATTCTTTTGCAAGTGAGCCACGTAAATTTCATGTAATAATGATAACCCTTTTCTTTCGGACTTGTATTCACCTATAAACATTCCTAGTGTGAGAAAATCCCCTGTAGTCATATTGTTTCTGAAGATGCCATGACATGATATTGGGTGGAGACAATAGGAAACTGTATGCTTGTGTGTGTCTGTGTGCTCATGTGTACTCTTCCAGATGGCTATGGGACTGCTTCACTGAATAGCCTGTGTTTTTGAGACATGATAATGTCTGATTATGCAACCAAGAGGAAGGAATAAACTTCAGTGTAGATGTAGAAAGCAAAATATAAAGTAAAGGATTCAAACGTTTCAAGTACAGGTAGTCCTTGACTTACAACCATTTGTTTAGTGACCATTTGAAGTTACGATGGCCCTGAAAAAAGTGACATGACCTTTTTCACACTTATGACTGTTGTAGCATCCCCATAGCCATGTGATCAAAATTCAGGCACTTGGCAACTGGCATGTATTTATGGCAGTTGCACTGTCCCAGGATCATCTGATCACCATTTGTAACCTTCCCAGCCAGCTTCCACTAAGCAAAGTTAATGGGGGGAAGCCAGATTCACTTAATGACTGCATGGTCCATTTAACAACTGCAGTAATTTGCTTAAAACTGCGGCAAAAGGGATGTAAAATGGGCCAAAATTCATTTAAAATTCACTTAGTTAGCTACAGAGATTTTGGGCTCAGTTGTGATTATAAGTCAAGGACTATCTGTAAAGTGAATAAAATGATTTTAAAAATCCTATGACCAACTTCATTGAAAGAGCTGTTTTGTATACAGTACATTAAACCTTAATTAATTATTCTATGTTGTTATTATTGTTATTAAATCTCTTTTTTCCTCTGAGCTTAGATTTAGGTCACACCATTGTTAAAGTCTAATACAATTAAGGTCTTATTCAAATAATCCTATCCAATCTAAATCCTCCAAACAACAGCTACTCTGTTTTTATATTGAGAAGAGCCTGGGAGTCTCAGCTCTTGCCAACCCATAAGACTCTAGGATTTTAAATTCAATTTCCTTCTCCTGGCAAGTACTTTAAAAGTTTGATAGTGCCACAGAAAGCACTTTCAGAACCAGGCAACAGTGGACAATTTCACAGTATAGCTTAATGGTCAACTTCCTTGCAAGCTCTGAGTTCACAGACATGCCTCCTCTAGGTGGCCAGTTCACCCTCAGTTGAGCAGTATAGTGAATGTTGACATCAGTACAGTTCTGGCTCACAGTACTGTAGAAGGCCAACAAATCAAAATAAGTGAACAGGAAGTAGAATAAAGGCTCCACAGGAAAAGATGTGCTGAAATTCAGCTTCTACATCTAAGAAGGTACAGGTGTTGTAAGAAGGGGAGGATTGTACTGAGGGGAGGATTGGCCCATTGATAAGAACAGTGTAATTTCAGGAAACAACCATACAGTTCCAGTGGGTTGTGAGATTTGCGACTATATCCTTTTTGCATTTTCCCCACTCTGCTTTTTATATTTCTGACTGCTACTCTGCCCTGGATTTGGCTAATGACTTAACAGAGGCATGCAGAAATGTAGCACTTTTACAGCCCATCTGTGTAAGACATGAGCCAATATAATATTTACACTCATGCACTGGCTGCCTGGCATATCTGTGATTTTATTAGCAGTGCAAGGTTATTATTTTCCATATAGTTTCTGTAAAAATCATTAGTGAAAGTTTGTATTCTACTTCCTTTTCGTTTGTTGAAAATGTTTGGTTTTTTGGGTTGGCATCTTGTGCCTTTTTCGAAGCTTTTAATATTTTCAGGATCATTTAACCTTTGCACATGTTGAAATTCAAATTTAACAGATCCTTGCTTACTGGACCTTGACATGGGCACGCAGTGCAAGGAGTATCAGGTTAAGTGGTTCTTTGACTACAAAAACAAGATCTGCACCCAGGTTTGGTATGGTGGGTGTAGCGGTAATGCCAATAGATTTGAGACAGAAGCTGACTGCATTAGCAGATGTGTGAAGCCATGTAAGTACCCAAATAGGATTAACCCATTTTGTACTTTCAATATTGTCAAACAAAATTTCCAAGCAGAAGGGAAAAATAGTTTAAACACAAATTCCACACACTTTTTCTCTACAGCAGATGAGAAAGACATGCAGCTTCCTGTCCTTGAGAAAAGTCGTTTGTCAGGTAAAGACAGAAATGGAGAGGATTGTACTTCTGACCATTTGTCCTAAAACTGTGTCTTGGATGCTTGTCATGGCTGTTGGCCAAAGATAACCATATAGTGTGCCTTCATGTTGCTTTTCCACAATAATCACCCCATATTTTCTGTCTCTGTTTGCATGCAACCTTAATATCTAAAAAGAAACACCAGTGTCGGTGTAAAAATATTATAGAATGGAGCTACAATTTATTTATTTCCCACATGGAGAGGGCAGTCTCAGTACAAAAAGTACCTCCTCAAGAATGGTAGACAAGTTTCAGATTCCATTGTGGAAGAACTTCATAATGTAGCTTTATCTTTGTGGCAGGAAATAGTGCCAGCATTTGGGGTACAAAAATCCAGATGACCACAAGGTTGTAGCAAGGAGACAGGGATTTTTTTTTTCCAGACCAAATACAGTTACCCTAGTTAATTAGGAGCTTGTTGAACTCCCTTTTTGTTTTGTTTTTTGATTGAAACTTCTTTCAGTTCTTTTTATTGTCTACTTATGGACTTAAAAGAGATATTCCCTTTTTTTCATAGACAGTGTAGCCATTCCTTACAATTCAATCAAAACACTCAGTTAAAATGATGCCATGGAAATTTTCTCCATCCTGTCCTACATTGAGAACCTGATGCTAACAGTTTTACAAACCCAAATACTTTCTTCCTAGAATAACATCTCTAAAGAAGTCAGGATTTGGGTCAAAGGGAAAGCTCTTTAAAGAAATTTAAGAAGCAGATCCTGTAAAGGTGGGTTTGTTTTTTTTTAGGCCATCCTCACATTCTAATTGGTTTTAGTAGGAAAATCTGAATGGGAGAACTAATAATCTTTGACTCTAAAAAAAATAAAAGCAGCTAAGAATAGAATGAAATGATTCTGGAACTGAAATTTTAAAAAAAACTTGGACAGCCAGTTTAGAGAATACGGAGCTGAATCGGTTAATGATCTGGTTAAATGTAAGGCAACTTCCCACATTGTATCCTAAGACCAAACTGTACATCAGAACATTTGACTTCACAGCTGGTTTGTGAGCCTGCATTATCAGTTAGCTGGTTATCAAAACCTTCAGTTACAAGTTCTTTGGAGCCCTCTATTTAGAAATTCTCATAGATAAACAATTTTAAAAATCTATGGTATAGGGGACTAGAAGACAACATATCTTTGGATCTTACATCCAAGCTGCATATTTAGATGGGTTTCTAGAACTTGTGTAGAATGTCCAAGTCACTGCACCTGAATGAGCCATGGTGGCACAGTTGTTAGAGTGCAGTACTGCAGTTACTTCTGCTGCCTGCCACTGACTGCAATTTGACAGTTCAAATCTCACCAGGCTCAAGGTTGACTCAGCCTTCCATCCTTCCGAGGTAGGTAAAATGAGGACCCAAATTGTTGGGGGCAATACGCTGACTCTGTACAACCACTTAGAGAGAGCTGTAAAGCACTGTAAAGTGGTATATAAGTCTAAGTGCTATTGCTATATTCTTCTACTGCTAGTCAGTGCTCTCTTTATGCTAATCTTCAAAGCAAACCTGTGACATTTCCAAGCACTGCCTTTTGGATATTGATAAAGAAGAAATAAAATGGTCATAATATGAACATTATTTCATTTTTCATGTTTCCAGAAGAATATCTTCCATCTCCCCATTAGGAGCATTTTGTTCTAAGATCATGTGAAGATGGTAGATAGAACCGATAGGTAGATGCAATTGATTAGATTTATTTATTTATTTATTTATTTATTTTATTTTTATTTATTTTTGTCAAGCATATATAAGATAACAGGTAAAAGTATAAACATAATTTGAATACATGAAAAGAGTAAGTAAAAAAGGAATATTAGGACAGGGACGGTAGGCACACTGGTGCACTTATGCATGCCCCTTACAGACCTCTTAGGAATGGGGTGAGGTCAACAATAGACAGTTTAAGGTTAAAGTTTTGGGGGGTTTGGGGAAGAAACTACCGAGTCAGGTAGTGCATTCCAGGCATTGACCACTGTTACTGAAGTCATATTTTCTGCAATCGAATTTGGAGTAGTTTACCTTGAGTTTGTATCTATTATTTGCTCGTGTATTGTTCTGGTTGAAGCTGAAGTAGTCATTGACAGGAAGGACATTGTGGCAGATAATTTTATGTACTATGCTTAGGTCAGACTGAAGTCAGTGTAGTTCTAAGTTGTCTAAGCCCAAAATTTAGAGTCTGGTGGCATAAGGTATTTTATTGCGGGTAGAGGAATGGAGGACTCTTCTTGTAAAATATCTCTGGACCCTCTCGATTGTATTTATGTCTGATATGCAGTGCGGGTTCCAGACAGATGAGCTGTATTCGAGAATTGGTCTAGCAAATGTTTTGTATGCTCTAGTTAGTAGTACAATATTACCAGAGAAGAAGCTATGCAAGATTAGGTTAAGAACTCGTAATGCCTTTTTGGCAATGTTATTACAGTGGGCTCTGGCACTTAGATCCGTAGAAATGAGTACTCCAAGGTCCTTGACAGGATCATCTACAACATCATGTCCATCTAATTTGTATTTTATGGTTTGATTTTTTTTTGCCAATATGTGGGACAGAGCACTTGTTGGTTGAGATTTGAAGTTGCCACTTGTTAGACCAATCTGACACATAGTCAAGGTCTTTTTGAAGGGTAGTTGCATTATCGGTGGTTGAATAGTTCAACATCATCAGCGAAGAGAACACAGTTGCTTTTAATATGATCGCAAAGGTCATTTATGTAAAGTATGAAGAGTGTAGGACCTAAAACACTGCCTTGGGGAACACCACTATTAACATTAATACCATTATTACATTAATAACATTAATAACATTAATACCATTATAACACCACTATTAACACTATTAACAATTAAGATGGCAGAAAAGGTTTTATTTCTTGTATAGCATTAAGTTAAAACCTTGATTTAATGGACAAGAGGAATATCTGCAATATCTGAATGTACATCAAATATGAATGTACATTATTATTATAATCTATAGCATTTCCATACTTTAAATCATTCACATCTATAGTATTTCCATACTTAAATCATTCACAATTGTTGTAAATTGACACAATGACATAAATTGAAGCAAATGACAAAAAATAAGTCAAATGTCCAAGAGGTTTTGTGTGAATGGATTAGGCTTCAGATGAATTTTTTTAGGAATATCCAAAAATGCAGGCCATTCCCAAAGTTACATAATCTTTGGTGGCTGGTGCTGAAGTTCTATATGCCTAACCAATAAGAGAAGCCTATTTATGTTTTCTTGAAAATATCTTAGGACTGAGGGTGGAGGTGGGAGGTGCAGGGATAGGACTTCACAAATATTAAACCACTCACAATAAGCAAGCAATCAGAATTTGGAGAAACTAATGCCAAGATACACATGTATTGCTTTATAACCCTTCTTAGTTATCTACTAAATATCAAATATACAACAGCTGCTTTCTTCTCTTGGTTATCCATTGTTTCTTGGATCATTACCAATAGGTATGGTGATATAGTAATGTTATTCTCTTTTGCTTAGGCTTTCTTCTAAGCATCTGAAAATTGCCAATGTTTACTGTGACATTAGGTTAATGCTCTTTAGGACAGGAATTATCTAGGAATGGGATGTGATGCAGAATTCCACAGACTTTATTTAATTCTCCATCATTTTTTATTCCTAAATAGTGGCTCTAGGAATACCAATCTCCCCATCTTTCCACTCTTCCATACTTACCTGTCTGATCCTGTAGAACTTCCTGCCATGGCATAATGCTAGTTGAGGGATGAAATAGCATAATAGCTAGGTAGCAAAATCTAATCTTGGTATTCTGTACTAACAACTTCAAATCAGAGTATCTAGCATCATTGCCATCTCTGATGTAAAATCTGAAATAATATCTCTGCATTTTCTCAAAAAAAATTTTCTGAGCACATGTCCTATAGGTGGAAGGCCACTGCAAGTTCAATTGTCATCATCAGCAAATGGGCTAGGAAAAATTCCAGCTTGAAATCCTGGAACTCTTACATATCAGGGTCAATACTATTGAGCTAGCACAGATTATCAACGTAATCAAGATTTAGAAGAGACCATTAAAAAGATAAGATGAACATGGAAATGTTTAAATGCTAAATATTAAGAAGGTATACTTAGGTAATTCATTGTTTACAACAAAAAAGTGAAGGAAATGGATAGGTTTACTTTTGTTTTCTATAGTAAAATATAGTAAAATAAGAACCTGAAAAGTGAATTGGAGAACAAGAGAATTTTAGGTGAATGGAAACTTTGAGAAGTTCATGAAAAATAATAACATTTCAGTTATCCCAAAGATCAGAATAGTTAAAGCAACCACTTTTTTAGTAGTAATATAAAGTACTATATTACAAAAAATGAAATAAAATATTTTTTTTCCTAATTCTGGACCTGAAGATGGTTACTAAGTATCAGAGACAACCAATCAATTGGTCCTAGAAATAATAAAAACCAATTGCCCATTGAAGCTTTTCTTAAAATTGAAACAAGCAGAAATACACATTTAGTGCATCTCATGCAAATGAATGAACAACTTGAAAAACCCCCGCTGTATTTGGGGAGTTTGAGGAAGGTTGAGGAGGAAAAGATCAATGAGATCACTTGAATGACTTTGGAGAAACTATGGATTATTGTATGTCCGACACAGGTTGAAAAACCAAGCTTAATAGCAGTAACTGTGAGAAGGATCTTGACAATCAATTAAATATGAGCCAGCAGTGTGTGGCAACAGCCAAAAAAAACAATGCAGTCCTAAATTGCATTAACAGAGGGATTCAATCAAGATCAAGTGAGGTACTAATACCACTGTATAAAGCCTTAGTAAGGCCACACATAGAATACTGCATCCAGTTTTGATCACCTACTATAAAAAAGATGTTGAGACTCTAGAAAGAGTGCAGAGAAGAGCAACAAAGATGATTAGAGAATTGGAGGCTAAAAAATATGTGAAAAACGGTTGCTGGAATTCTGTATCTTTATTTAAATGAAAACAAGGACCAGGGTTGACATGATAGCAGTGTTCCAGTATTTGAAGGGCTGTCACAGAGAGGAGTGGGTCAACCTATTTTTCAAAGCACCTGAAGGCCAGATAAGGAATAATGGATAGAAACAGATCAAGGAGAGATTCAATCTAGAAATAAGGAGTTTTTTTCTGACAGTGAGAACAATCAACCAATGGAACAGCTTGCCTTCAGAAATTATGGACGTTTCATCACTGGAAGCTTTCAAGAAGAGACTGGACAGCCATTTGTCAGAAATGGTATAGGGGCTCCTACTTGAGCAGGGGTTGGACTAGATGACCTACAAGGTCTCTTCCAAATCTGTTATTCTAAGTACATTATTCTAAATGCAAAACATGATTTGTCCATAGAGTTCCCAGGATCTGGAACTCTAATTAACTAATTAGATTTCAATAGGGAGACATATTTCTATTTTACACTATCCTAATTGTGTTTTTCTGACCTTATTTTTGCCTCAAGTATTTTTCAAGCAAGGTGAAAATATAAACTAGTTAATTATTGAGCCACACCCACAAGAGATGGTTATTAAAAAATCCTGCTTCTTCCATGAAACAGATAGAAAGAAACCTGCAAATGAACCCTATTGAATCATTGTCCATTTTATCTGAAAATATATTTTTACAAATTTTCATTGTAAATTTATGAAACTTATTCTTGGTAAATATTCTTTTGGACTGCTTGCCATTGGTTTCAGAAATATATTCAATAGCATTTGTAATTAAGAGTATATAGTGAATAATCTCATCTATTTCACTGAAATCCAATTTTTTATACAAGATCATTTCCAGTAAGAACTAATCACAAACTTTATTCTTATCATAATACTACCCTGTTGAATGGTGGGATTCTTTAGCTGTTCAGTTAAAATTGGTAAAATAATAGGTGTTCCATGGTCCTTGTCTCTTCTCCATAATATTAGAAGTAAATAACAATAGGATCCAAAATTTTGTTAATAACAAACGCACAAGAAATCACAGTGAACTGAACAAATATCCTTTGGCTGTATGACAAACAATAATTTGCTCCACAAACTGTGTGGATACTTGATTGTTCATAGATTTTTTATTTGGGTAGAATAAACTGTTGTGAGGAGAAAATGAAGCACTGAAGAACTGTTGCATCTTCTTTTTAAGAAGACACTATACAATAATAACATGCAAAATTAAATTTAGTTAACGTTTATTTCCACCCATGCTCTAGGTTGTGCATGCTCATTATAGGCATCACAGCCATAGTAACATAACTGGTCTCAACATTTACAGGACAGAAAGTGCACATGAAGAATTTACCCAGGAGGAAATTTCCAAGAAGGAAATTAAGAAGCAGAGCAAAAAAGGTAGCAAGAGAAGGTATGAGTAAAAGAAAAGAAATCTGAAATTAATTGGATCAAGGGAAATATGTGTATTGAAAGGTGATAACTAGTAAGCATCCCTAAAACAAAAAGAGGCAGAGATAACTGAATAAAATTAGGTTAATAATAAAGTCCTGAGTGCCGTTCTAATCAGATTCTTCACTAGATATGTGAACGGTTGAGCTCACTATGATCCAGCTTCATAATTTTGTCAAACATTTTTAAGTGAACTATTTTGTAATATAATATAATATTAAATATAATTAAAAAGTAATGGAGAAAAGAGTTCACAATATTAATTCATGCAGAATAACAAAATTCCATGTCAAGCTCTCCCTGACCCTAAAGAGATTAAAATAACAAAGCAACATCACAAAAATATGATTGTAAATGCTATTAACTACTGAGGAATAGTAATAAATATCTGCCCTTCTTGAGTTTTTATTACATCTCCCATTTGTCAAGATTTCTCAAAGATAGTTGAAGGTTCAGCCAGACCATTAGCAAATTTCTTTAGTTTCCTAGAACAGGATTCCCCAACCTTTTGGACTTCAGGGACCACCAAGTTCATAATTTTAAATCCTGCGGACCACTAATACGAATCCAGCATGCTGCTTGCTGAAGCACTTGGACTCCCATTGATGGGATGGGGTCCTTCAGGCATTCTCTCTCCTCTCTCTTTCTCTCTCTCTCTCTCTCTCTCTCCGCTCTCTTTCTCTCTCATTCTCTCTTTCTCTCTCCCCCTCTCTCTCCCACTCATTCTTCCTCATTCACTCTCTCTCTCTCATCTCTCTCTCTCCCCCACTCTCTCTCTCTCCCCCACTCTCTCTCATTCTGATTCTCTCATTCTGATTCTCTCTCTCTTTCATTCTGATTCTCTCATTCTGATTCTCTCTCTGATTCTATCTGATTCTCTCTCTTTCATTCTCTGTCTATTTCTCTGTTTCTCATTGTCTCTCATTCTCTCTCTCTCTCACTCTCTCTCTGATTCTCTTTCTGTCTCTTTCTCTCTCTCTCTCTCATTCTCCCTCTCTTTCTCTCTTCTCTCTTTCTCTTATTCTCCCTTTCATTCTCTCTCTTTCATTCTCTGTCTCTTTCTCTCTCTGTCTCATTCTGATTCTCTCTCTCTCTCTCATGGGCCAGCCAGTGTCTTGGGGCTGAGAGGAAGTCAGGCATCTTCCTGAGAGACCGAGGTGCGTGGAGCACCAACAAGGGCCAGAAGAAGTGCGGGAGCAAAGCATTACTTGAACTTGCACAGCATCAGCATTCCGCCTCAGTATATTTGCGCCAGCCAGTGGCGCAAAGCAGTCCTCATCTCCTGCCGCTTGGGACTTGGAGGGGGCTGATCTGGTGTCTGCAATGGAGAGCAAAATCCGGCTGCTCCCCGGACCAGACGCTGTTTACCGCTCTGAGTCCCAAGCAGCAGGAAACAAGGGCTGCCTTGCACCGCAAATATACCAAGGCGGAATCCTGATGCCGCACTACAGCAGAGAGAAGAAGCCGAATTTTGCTCTCTATTGCGGACACCAGATCAGCCCCCTGCAAGCTCTCATCTATCGAGGAGCCCGACCAAATTTTCCTGTGCCACTTCAGGGAGCGTTCCTCAAGAGATGAGAGCTTGCAGGAAGCTGATCTGGTGTCTGCAGTGGAGAGCAAAATCCAGCTGCTCCCCGGACCAGACGCTGTTTACCGCTCCAAGCCCCAAGTGGCAGGAGATGAGGGCTGCCTTGCACCACTGGCTGGTGCAAATACAGCGAGGCGGAATGCTGTTGCCGCGCAAATGAAAGTAGTGCTTCACTCCTGCAGCTTCCACCCATCACAACCATCACTTCGGCTGCTTGTGCTGCTCCTATCCCCGCCACTGCAACAGCACCATTATTTCATTCTGGATGGCAAGGGCTGCGCTCCTTTTTGCGCATTGCACATGCCACCCCAGGGCAGAGATTTCCAGCCCCGCCACAGCTGGTCCCATATTCCAGAGCTGTAGTAGTCTCACTCACAGGACTGGCCTGTTGGTCATCCCGGAGCAACTCCTCCACCCGGGTGCACCGGCTTGCCAAGAGCAGGCAGCTCCCCAGCAGGCCGGTGCGCCCGGGTGGAGGAGCTGCTTCGGGATGACCAACCGGCCAGTCCTGTGACTACTACAGTCCCACCCAGAGGCCTTGCAGAAGGAGAGATGTAGGCCCAAAAGGCAACTGAACCTCCCCACCCCCCCCGGCAGCTGTTTGGCTGAGCGCAGCAAGCTCTTGGTCTTACCTTCCAGTTCCAATTCGTGTGGCTCGCACCTCTCTACTCAAGGTGAGGTTTGCACTCAGCCTTAAGAGTGGGGGCTGGCTTGTGGGCGGGGTGATGTGGGTGGTGCATCTGTGTGTTCCCATGCGTGGGCTGGATTAATTGCTCTCAGGGGGCATATCTGGCCCAGGAGCCATAGCTTGAGGATGAGTGCAATATAAAAAATGCAAAAATACGAAAATTCCTCCACGGACCACCAACATTTTCCCAGGGACCACCAGTGGTCAGTGGTGACCACTGTCCTAGAATGTAGCTCATTTGATTACTTTAATTTATTCAGGGTAAATAGGTATTTCCCTTATTATGTTTCATTTATTTATTTTATATATCTATATGATGTCCTTTCTCAAATAGCTTGGCCAGTTTATAATATAACTATATAAGCATTAAAAGCCATAATGTAAATATTTTAACAACATCAGCATAAATCCCTAAAACTAAATGTCGTTTAAAACTTTAAGCAAAGGCTTTCAATTTCTTCTTAAAGTAAAAGAAACTTGTCTTGCTGCCAGTGGCAATTTATTTCACAAAACCCTCCATGGGGGTGGGGAATAGATTACTCTCCATGTTACATATGTTCAAGGTGGAATTTGCAAAAGTTGGAAAAGTGTGTAGCTCATTATATGGGACTGGATGGTCTTAGGCTCAGGCCTAAGCCATGGAAAAGATGTGCTAATATGCTGATTCTGGGCTAGTCGCAACTTCTAAAGCATCTTATAAGGCTGTTCCGTAACAAATATACTGCAGTAATCTAAATTTACACTATTTATTCAGTGTCAATACTAGATTCAGGAGAACTCTCAAGTATGAATCTGAACTCTTACTTCAACAGTAGCTAAGTCACTTCAACAATGAGAGAGGCAGCATATAAATTAATCAATAAATATATAGATAAATTGAAATGTAACCACATCCCAAATAACACCAAAATCCTGAAGTGGGCCCACAGAATCAACAGTAATTTAATCTTGTCTGAATTCTGCTCCAGATGGTCTTTCTGGTCTCCTATATCTTGGAAATAGGGGAGGGAAAGGAGAAGTAGTCTATATCTGGTAGTAACTGGAATACTAGTAGTAACTGCTTGAAATTGCTCCCAGTGGCTTCATAGTGATTTTAGATAGCAGGCAGGACAAATTGGAATTTTGTGGGATCCCCCAGGACAATGCCCAAGAGATCAAGCAAATTTCTTCCAAAGGTAACCTCTGATAATTTCCCAAAAAGGTATGAGCCATGTCATCACAAGACAGTAGGTTACCCCTTTTAAAAATACTATGGCCACTGGGATCAAAAGCAGCTAAAAGATCCAAAGCTCAACAGAGTCACACATTTCTCTCCCAGTTGAGAATAAGGCCATCTCTACATTCTAAAAAGTTCCTGGAGTGACAAAAGCTGCCTTATTATCCAAGGTTTAAATATGAAATGTTGAATACTGGCTTGTAGTTATAAAAACAGATGACATCTTAAGTCGGCTTCTATCAGTTTTAAATTTAAATCCTGTTTCTTCATGCTGCCCTTCACCTCTTTCTGGTGGAATACTTTCTGAGAAGACCTCATGAGCCAAAATCAAAGTTGAGTGGAGAAATTTCCCTGTTATCTGACAATACAGCTGTCTTTCTTAAGCATTAGCACTTTGGAGTAGTTAGTATACAGTTTCTTTTTCTTTTATTTGCACAAATTGGAAGAACTCCTTTTTATCCTTCTTGGTTTCAGGATTTGACCAATAGTAGAGTTACATTTAGGTACCATTCCCTTTCAACCTCATATTTGGGTCCTCTTTTTGTTTTCAGAATTCAGTAAAGTCTTTGTGCAGCTATATTGGCTGCTTGTGTTGTCATGTCTCCATTCTGACACATCCCCCACCCCCACCCCCCACCCCAAGTTGTTTGCAATTTTGCATTTGGTTTCTTTTTTAAACTGCCATCCTCTATGGGCTCCTCTTCCCATTAGCTTCTCCTTTTGAGGAAGCCTACTTAGCATTAATCTTATTGTTAAAATCTTTTCCTGGAATTCTAAGATCCATGTGATTTCATTTAGCTTTAATTTTCATGAAAATATAAGGTTGTTTCTTTTCCCCACATTCCATGTAAAAAAGGAAGAAGCATTTGCTGGTGCAAGAAGTAGAAACACAAATATTTCTCTTCTCTAATTTATTTAGCAGGATGTAGAATATTTCAGACGATTCAGCAGAAGGCTCTAAGGCACAAATACGCATGCGAGAAAAAGATACCTTTTTACCAACTGTTATTTAAAGATTTTTTTAAAATAATATTTTTATTAAAATTTTAACTAC
Organism: Ptyas mucosa; assembly: GCA_012654045.1. Taxonomy (NCBI): domain Eukaryota; kingdom Metazoa; phylum Chordata; class Lepidosauria; order Squamata; family Colubridae; genus Ptyas; species Ptyas mucosa. Next base: position 3,886,899 of record WNWU01000072.1, read on the forward strand.
AATAACAAAAGATAATACAAACTAAAAAGAAAAATAAACTTAAAAATGCGAGAAAGAAAAAAAATTAACAGAAAATAGAAAATGATTTCTAAAGGCTCTTCATACTCAAAAGGAAGTTCACAGATACACTTTTTAATTGGATAATTGCAGGTAATCCTCAGTTAACAACCATTTATTTAGTGATTGTTCAAAATTATGATGGTGCTGAATAAGGAGTCTTGCAGGCAATGCTTGAAGTTGCAGCTATTGCAGTATCCCTCTGGTCATATGACAACCAGCTTGCAATTAACAATGTTGCAGCATCCTGGGGCCATGTGACTGCTATTTGTGATCTTCAATGTCAGCTTCTCACAAGCAAAGTCAGGAAGGCAGTAGGAGGTCTCAAATAGTGACTAAGTGGTGCATCTGATGACCACAACTGGGATTGCTACAACTGGTGTTGTAAATTGGTATGGTCATGTGTTACACTTTACAATTGTGTCACGTAACAACATAGCAATCAGTAGCAATCACTGTCATTAACCAAGGGATATCTGTACTCCATCCAAGTAACATAATTATATTTTCTCCTAGAATTGCAAACACATTCATTTTTTTAAAAAATGAATTAAAAGCCCATTTTGCTTATTTTCATACCAGCAGCCTGCTCTCTGCAAATCACTTCAAATTTTGAAATGTCTTTAGTCACATCAAATATTTTTAGCCACACATTTCCCTGTATAACTGCTTTAAATAAACAGAGGAGTCTGTTCTTCTTTCAGTCTCCAGAAAGTATTCTTCCATTAGATAATATACCTGCAACTGATCCAAGGCCTGCTTGTGTCATATATTTTGTAAACTCTGTCCCACTACAAATTCAGGAGCCAAAAGGTGCGGTAAAGTACATGGGATGTGAAGACAGCACCTGTTAGCAGTCAGGCCTTTTTCTAGCATTGCATGTCTGTCCACTGTAACTGCCAGGCTATGCTGGGAAAACTGTCTTTGGTTATGAAGTTATTGAGAACTCTAACATTAGCATCTTTTTGCCTTCAAACTGGGAGCACTGCCCAGCTGTAGTATTTTGATTTATTTTTTAAGGAAATAAATAACAAGTGTAAAATATTCCTGGTTTCATGGATGTCTTCTGACTCAAGGAAAATGTCCCATCATAGACTAGGATTATGTCTATGAGTTAGACTCTTTGCTTTGTTGAATAGAATATATCTTGCCAGGGATTTCTTTTCATTTAAGAAATTTATGTCCTGATTCATGCAATGTTAGCAAACTAATGGAATTTAGGATGCTGTTGGTACATCATGCATCAGCAAGGAAGTCGTTCTACTTTGAATGATACACCTATATGTTCTTTTCTAAAAAAATATTAGGCTTTGGATCATTTCAGATGTGATTTATCTGATTTGGATGTATTTGTTAAAAATTTATTTGAAAGATCTTCGAAGTTACCCCCCTTCAGGTTAAAAATACACAACAAATCTAAGTTTCTCTTTATATGAAAAATAAACAATTCATTTTAGATTTTAATGATATATGAGTATAACAATAGCACTTAGACTTATATACCGCTTCACAGCGCTTTACAGCCCTCTCTAAGCGGTTTACAGAATCAGCATATTGCCCCCAACAATCTGGGTCTTCATTTTACCGACCTCAGAAGGATGGAAGGCTGAGTCAACCTTGAGCTGGTGAGACCCGAACTGCCAAACTGCTGGCAGCTGGTGGTCAGCAGAAGTAGCCAGCAATACTGCATTCTGCCACCTGGCTCAGTATAACGAATAAAAACATGGCACTGAATCTGTTTAGATACTTTAAAACCATCCCATGTGAGACTTGGAGGTAATACTGTTTGTATGAAGAAACTGGGCCATTTTTGAAATGTGTGTGTTATTTAGGCTCAAAGGAACACCAAATTGGACAGCATCAGTGGGCAACCCGTTAAAAAGATCAGCAATTTATGATGATGACAATATTATCAAAGTGCCAGCACAATTTTCTACCATGACATTATTTCTAGAAATATTATCATGACATCATAAGCAATTGGCACAAATACTTCGAATGGCTTCCTTTTTCCCCATCACTTGGAAATTTAACCCAGACAGCTGAAAATTAGAATGATGCAAATAATTATTTAATGAAATAGTTGTTTAACCTGCCTTTTAGAGATCATTAAGTAATTCTTAGATATAAGAAAACACAGGCTTACATAATTTATCTTGTTCTTATTAAAAACTAAAAAAGTATTTAAAACAAGCCCAGAATAGGAAGGCAATTTGTGTAACTTGTTTGATTATATTTGAACTGGATACCATTGTACTAAACATACGTGCGCATATGCACACACAGAGCCTTCCTGGATTTGAGCACAATTTCTGGTAGCTATAGAGGCATGTCCATGTAGTTTTCTTGGCAGCTATGTAAAAATGCTTTGCCATATGCCATTGCCTTCTTCTAAGGTATTTCTTTGACTTCCCAGTCTCTCTGGGGTTTTCTGATCATCTCTCAACTAAAGACTAAGCAAATAAGACTCTCTTGGATTTTTTCCCAGATTAGCCCAAAGATCCTGGTGGCTATTACCCATTAACCAGCTGCATAAACATGTATCACATATATCATATACAGTGGGGCAAAAAAGTATTTAGTCAGCCACCAATTATGCAAGTTCTTCCACTTAAAAAGATGAGAGAGGCCTGTAATTGTCATCATAGGTAGACCTCAACTATGAGAGACAAAATGAGAAAACAAATCCAGACAATCACATTGTCTGATTTGGAAAGAATTTATTTGCAAATTATGGTGGAATATAAGTATTTGGTCACCTACAAACAAGCAAGATTTCTGGCTCTCACAGACCTGTAACTTCTTCTTTAAGAGGCTCCTCTGTCTTCCACTCATTACCTGTATTAATGGCACCTGTTTGAACTTGTTATCAGTATAAAAAACACCTGTCCACAACTTCAAACAGTCATACTCCAAACTCCACTATGGTGAAGATCAAAGACCTGTCGAAGGACATCAGAAACAAAATTGTAGACCTGCACCAGGCTGGGAAGACTGAATCTGCAATAGGCAAGCAGCTTGATATGAAGAAATCAACTGTGGGAGCAATAATTAGAAAATGGAAGACATACAAGACACTGATAATCTCCCTCAATCTGGGGCTCCATGCAAGATCTCACCCCTGGGGTCAAAATGATCACAAGAACGGTGAGCAAAAATCCCAGAGCCACACGGGGGGACCTAGTGAATGACCTGCAGAGAGCTGGGACCAACGTAACAAAGGCTATCATCAGTAACACACTACGCCGCCAGGGACTCAGATCCTGCAGTGCCAGACGTGTCCCCCTGCTTAAGCCAGTACATGTCCGGGCCCGTCTGAAGTTTGCTAGAGAGCACTGGATGATCCAGAGGAGGATTGGGAGAATATCATATGGTCAGATGAAACCAAAGTAGAACTGTTTGGTAGAAACACAACTCATCGTGTTTGAAGGAGAGAGAATGCTGAATTGCATCCAAAGAACACCATACCTACTGTGAAGCATGGGGGTGGTAACATCATGCTTTGGGGCTGTTTCTCTGCAAAGGGACCAGGACGACTGATCCGTGTACAGGAAAGAATGAATGGGGCCACGTATTGTGAGATTTTGAGTGCAAACCTCCTTCCATCAGCAAGGGCATTGAAGATGAAACGTGGCTGGGTCTTTCAGCATGACAATGATCCCAAACACACCGCCCGGGCAATGAAGGAGTGGCTTCGTAAGAAGCATTTCAAGGTCCTGGAGTGGCCTAGCCAGTCTCCAGATCTCAACCCCACAGAAAAACTTTGGAGGGAGTTGAAAGACCGTGTTGCCCAGCGACAGCCCCAAAACATCACTGCTCTAGAGGAGATCTGCATGGAGGAATCGGCCAACATACCAGCAACAGTGTGTGCCAACCTTGTGAAGACTTACAGAAAACGTTTGACCTCTGTCATTGCCAACAAAGAATATATAACAAAGTATTGAGATAAACTTTTGATATTGACCAAATACTTATTTTCCACCATAATTTGCAAATAAATTCTTTCCAAATCAGACAATGTGATTGTCTGGATTTGTTTTTTCATTTTGTCTCTATTAGTTGAGGTCTACCTATGATGTCAATTACAGGCCTCTCTCATCTTTTTAAGTGGAAGAATTTGCACAATTGGTGGCTGACTAAATACTTTTTTGCCCCACTGTATCACATGTTTATCACCAAATATCACTCATAAACATGTATCACATGTTTATGGGTGATATTTATAAAACAATATACTGAATCTATTGTGCTTAATGTACAAACAAAGTGTTGGTAGATCTGATATTGCTTAAGCAGAATGTAAAATCTAGCTTACTTTAGAAATTAATGAAGCAATGTCAGAACTAATAACATTTCTCTCGCCTCATCCCTTGTTGGGATAATGGGAACCTTAACCCAGCAATTCTCAGTCATTCCCACATTCTAGGGGCCCATGCAGTTGTAGCTTCCAGATATTCTTCAAGGGCAGTCCCGTGTAGAATGGATACTTGCAAAATCATTGTTATCAGGAGCACGTTGTATATTTCTGAAGTTTGGCTTTTTAAATTGAACTGTTTTATGTCTTGAAATTTCTATATAATTTAATTCCATAATTCCTTGTAACTCTATCGATGTTTAAAGGTATGACAAAGCAAACTTCAAGTTTTCTTCTTTTTAAGATACCTTCCAGGAATTCCATTGGCTTTAACTTGTATTACTTCCTCATTTGAGGTGATTTCTCTCCTTTACAACAGATCATCCTTTATTTTCTTTTAATTTTGCATGCTGCTGTATATAATAAAACTGAATACTACTTTATATGTGTGTATTATTGTTCCTGAAAGAAGCATGCTCATTATCACTGGAAATGCTTTATCGTCATGTTCAGGTAAATGTGTGTGAACTTTATGGTGAAGAACATTCACATAAAGTATTCATTTTTTTTTACACAAAGTGATGTACTGATTCTTTGTCTTTTGGTTTGCAGTCACAGATATCTGTCAGTTGAAGAAAGACGATGGTACTTGCAGGAAATTTGTTCTAAAATGGCATTTTGATCCAGAGACCGCACGTTGTGGTAGATTCTGGTATGGTGGCTGTGGTGGAAATGAAAATAGATTTGACACACAAAAAGACTGTGAAAAAGTCTGTGTTTCAGGTAACAGATAGATAATTGTTTAACTCCATGCTTTTATTTCTAAGAGCAAGTGATTAATAAGTCTATAAAACAATTATAGTACGTTTCACTGTTACATGGCATTATTTATATAGTAATATGCAGACAGAAGTCATAGACATTGTATTGCCAAGTCCTAAAATGTTTCTAGTTGTTTGCTGTATTAAACCAAGATTTGAATCATAGACAAGAAAATATTTTTAAAAAGATAGTACTCCTGTAAGCATGTTTGGTCGCATAAAGTTGCTCAGCTCGCCATAGTGTATTTTAATATAGTTTCTGAGGTCTTTCTGATTATGTAGATTTAGATAAACGAGAAAGGAAAGCCTGCCCAGGGTTGCATGTATAGAAGTCATCTAGACTGCATAGACTCTTCAAGATTGAGGGTGAAATGGCATCCCACAGCTTACTCTATGCAGTCAGTCCTGGAACTGCTTTAGAAAACAGCAATTGCTGCCTACTTCAAAATTCTTGCCTACCTTTATGTATTTTGTTAAATTCATCAGACAATATTTTCATGAAAATGTTTCAGAAGTGAAATTTTAACAAAACATTGTTTATTTTTTTAGCTCACATCAAGTCTGATGTTGTGACAATGATTGGAACTTAATTACAGCAAAATATCAACAGATACCTCTAAGAAAACCAGGAGTCAGCCATTGCCAACATACCCCATGTAGAAGCTAAGGGTATAAGGCTTCCTTGCACTGTGCTATTTCTGCTTTACTTTCTGCACAAACCTTGAAGAAAGTGTTTGCTGCATGATTTTATCAATATGGTGCTAAAGTGTCTGTGGATTGAATGCTCATTGTGTCTGGGATATACTCTGTAATTTCAACAGTATGTACTATCTTACCCACTACCAATTTTATTTGTTTCAACAAATTAGAGTTTACTTTGGATTCTACCAGCATACCTATTTTGGCTTTTGTAAGAATTCTAAAAGAATGTGGAAAAAAACACTGCCATTGTTATATACTTGCTTTTATCATTGCCATAACTGAACATAACTTTAGATGGAAAGCCTTATGTCTGTTTTGAAAAAAAAAGGAGTCAACTTTTCATTCTACTTTTAATCTTGCTGGATTAGACTTTATATCAATTTTCCTTTATGTATGTGTGATCAATCACACTAGTAACAAATGCAGCTTTTGCTGGTATTGGTACACTGCTGGGATAACAACAAAGTTCAAAAGTTTTTAAAATATGGTGTAGAAGTTTCTAGCAATCTTCTAATGTAGTGTGTTTTGTAATTTTTAATATTTTTTGCTGGGGTGGGAATTCTTTATTATTTTGTTTCTAGGAAATCTTTACAAAAGAACTTTTAAATAAAGTTTAAGTGAGATTTTGAAAGTCTTTGCATTTCATTGTGTATGTGATGGTGCTTTTTACAATAAAACATGATTCTATAAAAATGGACCTGGTCTTGTTTATTACATGAAATGGAACTTAAGGCAGTAGCCAGAGCTTTGAAAGCTTAAAACAGCTTCCTGCTTTTTTGTCTGCCTTGAACAGCTAGAGACTATTCATTTAGACAATTTGGGAGCTAAGGGTGAAAAGCAATTGGGAAAAATATAAGACACAAAACATATATAAGCTAAAGAGGAATAGGACAAGAAAATCCTACTGATGATGTTATTTAGTCTGGTAACAAAACGTTCAGAAACTAAACTGAAACAAGCTTGGAGAGCAAACCCCTATCAAAATTATAAGACTGTGCACCACTAGGCCTTAAAAAACAACTTGGCTATTATGCAGAATGATTGCTAAATGAAAAAAAAACATGATAGAGAGAGAAAGAGGAGGAGGAGAGGAGAGATGTGAAAATCATTGGTTGCTGTCTTCTCATTCAGATAAATTCTGTGTTCTGAATCAGTGGTGGAATTTAAATTTTTTTACTACCGGTTCTGTGGGCGTGGCTTGGTGGGCATGGTCTGGCTTGGTGGGCGTGGCTTGGTGGGTGTGGCAGGGGAAGGATACTGCAAAATCCCATTTCCACCCCGCTCCAGGGGAAGGATACTGCAAAATCCCCATTCTCTCCTCACTCCTGGGGGAAGGCCGCCCTTCTCCGGAGACTCAGGGCGGCTTACAATGCGTTAAGCAATAGTCTTCATACTTTTGTATATTTATACAAAGTCAGCTTATTGCCCCCACAAACTGGGTCCTCATTTTACCCACCTTAGAAAGGATGGAAGGCTGAGTCAACCTTGAGCCTGGTGACATTAGAACTCACAGTAATTGCAGGCAGTTGGATGTTAAATGCTGCCTTAATAGGAGGCATTAGCCTGCTACACCACTCAGGCTCCTATACACACACACACACAAATATATACATACATACATATATATATATATGTGTGTGTGTGTGTGTGTGTGTGTGTGTGTGTTTCTTTCTTTTTCATAGGTTTTATGTGTATTTTTCTTTAGCCAGGTTCTACCTACGTAAGCCAAGATTTTATGCAGCCCTAGTTCAGTGAAATCTCATTCACTAGTTTTGGGGCTTTTTTTCCTTCTAGCAGCCAGCAACCTCTTTGCTGCCCATTGGGAGACTAAGATAGATCTATTTCTGCCTTATAAGGCGTCATCAGTTAGCCACACCCTCATCTCATCTATCCTCCCTGTAAAGGTACAAGGAGAAGGAAAAAAAGCCCCAAAACTAGTGAATGAGATTTCACTGAACTAGGGCTGCATAAAATCTTGGCTTACATAGGTAGAACCTGGCTAAAGAAAAATACACATAAAACCTACGAAAAAGAAAGAAAAACACATATTGTACTTTTACAGAGGTAGAACCTGGCTAAAGAAAACACACACACACACACACACACACACGATTTATATGCCGCCCTTCTCCGGAGACTCAGGGCGGCTTACAATGCATTAAGCAATAGCCTTCATACTTTTGTATATTTTATACAAAGTCAGCTTATTGCCCCTACAAATCTGGGTCCTTATTTTACCTACCTTAGAAAAGATGGAAGGCTGAGTCAACCTTGAGCCTGGTGGGATTTGAACTTGCAGTAATTTCAGGCAGCTGATCTTAATAACAGTTAATGACACTGCTTTAGTCTGCTGAGCCACCAGAGCTCCTGGTGGAAAATCTCCATTCCCACCCTACTCTGGGGCCAGCCAGAGGTGGTATTTTCTGGTTCTCCAAACTACTCAAAATTTTTGCTACTGGTTCTACAGAACCTGTCAGAACTTGCTGAATTTCACCTCTGGTTCTGATCCATTTTTAAAATTTTGTTTATTAATCAAATTTGTATAGCTGACCATTTCACAAAAAGCAACTTCTCTCTTTTTTCCCCCCTTGCAAAGCAAAGAGATTGCTTCAACAAGCTTTCCTTTCCTAAGCTGCTTTTATTCACAGCTTGCTGCTTGAAACTGACCAGATTTTAATCAGTTTCACACGGAAGGTTTTTGTTGGCAGGCACAGGACATTTGGTCATAAATGTGCACATTGGTTAGAAACTGCATCCTGTGGTTGCTTTGCCAAGGAGGGAGGTAATAGAGAAAAACATTGTCCATTTATGCTCTCCAGAAATGGCTACCTTGCTCGTTCTGGAAACAGGGCAAACAGACAATGTAGATAAGCCCTTGGGGAGTTGTCTTGAGCCAAAATGAACCTTTTTCCAGGTGCAAATCACACAGAGGGCAATTCTACACTTGCCATTTAAGCTGTTCCTGCCCTATGCTCCTTCCAGTTTAAGAAAAACCTCAGACACTTCAAATTGTTGGGGGTGATATGCTGACTCTGTAAACCACTTAGAGAGGGCTGTAAAGCACTGTAAAGTGGTATATAAGTCTTAAGTGCTATTGTTTTGTTTTGTTTTTATTAAATTTATATACCGCCCTTCTCCCGAAGGACTCGCGGCGGTGAACAGCCACAGAATAAAAAACACATACATACAAAAATTTAAGATAGAATAAAAACGAATTAAATAATTTGGCTGAGACGAATTTAAAATACCCAATAATTTAAAACAAATTAAAATTTACATTTAACAGGGGAAAAGATTTAGGCAAGGCCGGCTTGATGAAATAGAAAAATCTTAAGTGCGCGACAGAAGGTGTGCAGATCCGGGATCATCCGTATCTCCGGGGGGAGCTCGTTCCAGATCGTAGGTGCCCCCACAGAGAAAGCTCTCCCCCTGGGGGCCGCCAGTTGACATTGTTTGGCTGACGGCACCCGGAGGAGCCCCTCTCTATGGGAGCGTACTGGCCGGTGGGAGGCTATTGGTGGTAGCAGGCGGTCCCATAGATAACCAGGTCCTAAGCCATGGAGCGCTCTAAAGGTGATAACCAAAACCTTGAAGCGCACTCAGAAGACCACCGGGAACCAGTGCAGCTTGTGCAGGAGAGGTGTTACATGGGAACGCCCCGTCGTTCCCATAACCACCCGCGCAGCCGCACTCTGCACCAGTTGGAGTCTCCGAGTGCTCCTCAAGGGGAGCCCCATGTAGAGAGCGCTACAGTAGTCCAGATGCGAGGTGACAAGGGCATGAGTGACTGTGCGTAAGGAGTCCCGATCTAGAAAGGGACGCAACTGGCGAATCAGGCGAACCTGATAAAAAGTCCTCCTGGTCACGGCCATCAAGTGCTCTTCTAAAGACAGCCGTGAATCCAGGAGGATGCCCAAGTTGCGTACCCTCTCCGTGGGGGCCAATGATTCGCCCCCAATAGTCAGTGATGGCACCAACTGACTATATCAGGACGTCGGAAACCACAGCCACTCGGTCTTGGATGGGTTGAGCCTGAGCCTATTCCTCCCCATCCAGATCCGCACGGCCTCCAGGCACTGGGACATCACTTCAAGGGCATCGTTGGGGTGGTCTGGGGTGGAGATGTACAGCTGGGTGTCATCAGCGTACTGATGGTATCTCACCCCAAAACCACGGATGATCTCGCCCAGTGGCTTCACATAAATGTTGAACAGGAGGGGCGAGAGGACCGACCCTTGTGGCACCCCGCATATGAGGGGCCTCGGAGTCGATCTCTGCCCCCCTGTCAACACAGACTGCAACTGGTCAGAGAGAAAGGAGGAGAACCACTGCAACACAGTGCCTCCCACCCCTAACTCTTCCAACCGGTGCAGCATAATACCATGGTCGATGGTATCAAAAGCCGTTGAGAGATCTAACAGGACCAGGACAGAAGAGCACCCCCTGTCCCGAGCCCTCCAGAGATCATCAACCAATACGACCAATGCTGTTTCCATGCTGTACCCGACTGGAATGGATCCAGATACATTGTTTCATCCAGGTGCTGGGGGAACTGTTGCGCAACCATGCTCTCAACAACCTTCACCACAAAACGGAGGTTGGAGACCGGACGATAATTTACCAACATTGCCGGGTCCAGGAAAGGCTTCTTGAGGAGAGGCCTCACCACCGCCTCTTTCAAGACAGCGGGAAAGTCACCCTCACCCAGCGAAGTATTTGTAATCCCCTGGAGCCAGCCTCGTGTCACCTCCCGGGAAGCCAGCACTAACCAGGAAGGACACGGGTCCAACAAATAAGTGGTTGCGTTCAGTCTGCCCAGAATCCTGTCCATGTCCTCAGGGGTTACAGGATCAAACTCATCCCAGATAACATTCACAAGACCTGCCCCAGTCCCTCCCCCTGGAACTACCCAGTCAGAGTCCAGATCGTCCCGAATCTGAGTGATTTTGTCATGCAGATACTGAACAAAATCCTCGGCTCTACCCTCCAAGGGGTCCTCCCGCGCTTCCTGGTGGAGCAGGGAGCGGGTCACCCTGAAGAGGGCAGCTGGGCGATTATCTGATGATGCAATAAGAGCAGCAAAATAACTACATTTCGCTGCTTTTATCGCCACTAAGTAATTCCTAATATGGGATCTTACTAGTGTCCGGTCCAATTCAGAAAGACTGGCCCTCCAACTACTCTCTAGGCGTCTTTTCCAGCGCTTCAACTCCCTCAGCTCCTCGGAGAACCAAGGAGCCAATTGAGATCGGCGCCGGGTCAAAGGCCGCAAAGGCACGACCCGATCCAGAGCTCCAGCAGCCACCCTATCCCAGGCGGCCACTAGGTCTCCAGACGAGGTGTGTCCCAGAGCCTCAGGAAATGGCCCAAGCTCCATCTGGAACCTATCGGGTTCCATCAGGCGCCTGGGGCGGAACCATCTTACCGACTCCGACTCCCTGCGGCGTGGTGCAGCGGTTCGAAGGTTGAGACGGAGGAGAGAGTGATCTGACCATGACAAGGGCTGGGTAACTATATCCCCTATCTCAAGATCACTCAACCACTGTCCAGAGACAAAAATCAGATCCAGTGTGTTTCCTCCCGTGTGGGTAGGGCCATGAATTAACTGGTTCAGGTCCATAGCTGTTATGGAAGCCATGAACTCCCGAGCCACCTCAGACATCTCACCCACGGACGGCAGGTTGAAATCCCCCATGACCATAAGCCTGGGGGTATCAACCGCCACCGTGGTGATGACGTTGAGCAGCTCGGGCAGGACTGTTGCCATGTGGCAGGGAGCCAGGTATGTGATCAGCAAACCCATCTGAACCCCATGGCCCCATTTCACAAGGAGGGATTCACAGCTGGCCGTCTGAGGGACAATGGCCTCCCTTGGTCTCAGACCTTGTTTAATAATAACCGCTACTCCCCCTCCCCTCCCCTGTGACCTCGGCTGATGGAATGCGTGGAAGCCTGGTGGGCACATTTCTACCAGAGGGACCCCTCCTTCTGGGCCCAACCAGGTCTCCGTAATGCCCACCAGGGCCCCTCCCCCCTCCTGAATAAGATCACAAATGAGTGGGGCTTTATTTACTGCAGACCTGGCGTTGCACAACATCAGTCGAAGGCCCGGGCCCTGGGGGTCTGTGCAACCTGGAAAACGAATGAAGCCTTGGGGGCCGGAGCACGCTACTACTCGAAGACAGTGGGCGCGTGCCCCCTTAACATGATATGGCCCCCTACTCCTGCCATATCTACCCCTCCCACTCACAGTACCGATGGTAAAAGCGCAATCTGGACAAGCTCGACCCCCCCGTTTCCCTCGGATCTTCCACCCCCCTTACTGTGCATCATGGCCTGGCCTGACCCTCCCCTTAGTGGGTTTTTCCCCAAACCCACAACCCTATTTCCAATTTTGCCCTCCCCCACCCTAGAACCCCTTAAAAATTTAACCATAAATTTAGCTAAAAATCCCCTCAATTGCTATTGCTATTTCCTTCTGGTGTTTTGGAAAATAATTTGACCCCCCCTTTTTTGTGGCAGTCCTTCAAATACTGGAATACTGCTGTCATGTCACACCTAGTCCTTCTTTTCTCTAGACTATCCATATCCTGTTCCTGCAACTGTTCTTCATATGTTTTAGTCTCCATGACTTTAATTGTCCTAGTTGCTCTTCTCTGCACATTTTCCAAAGTTTCAACATCTTTTTATCTAATGTGATGATCAAAAATGGATCAGGTGTGGTCCTACTAAGGTTTTACAAAGTGGTACCAATACTTCACATTATTTTGATTCTATGCCTCTGTGTCAACAGTCTAATTAGCAAACCCAGCAAAAGGAACTGAAGAAACAAAATCAGCTCTGCTTTTCCCGCACGAAAGCTTGCTTCATTAAACAATAGATTCCCTTTCTCCCACTGCTTGAGTGTTCACATTGTCTAATAGTAGAACTTCTTTTTGTTATGGGAACAGTCCACTTCTCCATCGAGCACCTACAGTAGTGACCTTGGTGTTTGGCAGGCTCTCATGGTCCATGAACGACATCTTAGCATCCCACTTCCTCCCTACGCATTCCACTCCTCCCCACTTTTCATTGGCAAGTTGAAAAGCGATAAAAACTAGAAGGGAATAAGCAATTCAATCTTGCCACTCTGTTTAGCCCTTTTACAGTTACTGTTTTTGAGCTAGGTTTCACCTAATTTGTACTTGTATCTTTGGTTTTTCCTGCCTAAGTATAAAACGTTGCTTTTCTCCACATTAAATTTCATGTTGTTGGATAAGGCCCAATGTTTAAGTCTGTCAAGATCTTTTTAGATCCTTAGCTTGTCTTCTGGGGTATTGGCTATTCCTGCTATGTTAGTATCATCTACAAATTTGATGAGTTCCCCTTCTATTCACTAAGTTATTTATGAAGATATTGAATAGTAGTGGATCTAAGAAGGAATCTTATGGTACCCCACTGCTGTCTTCCCTCCATGTAGAAGTAGTACTATTAAGAATTCCTTATTGAGTACGGTTTGTCAGCCACTTAAAAATCCATCTGGTGGTGATATGTTTTATCCCACATTTTTCTAGCTCACCAAAAAGTATATTGTGGTCTACTTTGTTGAATGCCTTACTGAACTCTAAGTATACTATGTCCACGGCATTTTGCTGGTCTGCTAATTGAATCACTTTGTTTATGCTGGCTTCTAGTTTTAACTTTATTTGTTTCTAGATCTTCACAGATCTTTTTTTATGATTATCTTTTCCAGGATTTTCCCAGGTATCGATGTTAGTATCAACCATCCCGTTCAGGGGAGGGTTCTAAAATTTTTTACTACCGGTTTTGTGGGTGTGGCTTATCTTGTGGGTATGGCTTAGTGGGGGGGGGGAATGTGACTGAGTGGGCATGGCCAACTTTTTTTTTTAAAACTTTTAAAAGCATTTTTTCTACAACCTTAAGAGGTTGTAGAAAAAATGCTTTTAAAAGCCTCTTGAGTTCCCAGCTGAGTCATGCGATCATAAGAGGCTTTTTTTTTAACTTTTAAAAGCATTCTATGGGCCAAAGAGGTTGTAGAAAAAATGATTTTAAAAGTTAAAAAAAAAAAGCCTCTGATGAGGCAGGGTAAGAGAGCGGCGACCGGGCCAGGACCGGTTCGGGGGCATGGCCAGCCAATGTTATTACTGGTTCTCCAAACTACTACAATTTTTTACTACCGGTTCTTGCGAACCGGGAGCAACCAATCACTGTATGAAACACAGCATTTGACCATGGTGTTGCAAGATTTTCTCAGACTGCAAATGGCTCATGTAAATTTCTTTTCTCCCTCTCAGATCCCCACACATTCCAATCATACCCATTCTGCCTCCCTTAGCTTCTTTGTCAAGTTGCAAGTAGAAAGAAGCACCTTGTGAGTGAACCTTGACAGTTAGACTGATTGGTCTGTAATTTCCTGGGTCTGTTCCCCCCCCCCCTTTTTTTGAAGACAGGAACCACATCAACTCTTTTTCAATCCTCAGGTAGTTGTGCTCCAGGATTTTTGAAAGATATGGTACAATGTTTTTGAGATAACATCCTAACCCTAATCCTTCGGAAGTTGTGGAAGCTTCCTCACTGGAAGCTTTCAAGAAGAGACTGGACTGCCATCTGTCAGAAATGATGTAGGGTCTCCTGCTTAGGTGTGGGGTTAGACTAGATGACCTCCAAGGTCCCTTCCAACTCTGTTAATCTGTTAATCTGCTAGCTCCTTCAGAACTCTGGGATGTAATCCATCATGTTCTGGTGATTTATATTCACAAAATCAGACAGGTGCTCTCTTGCCATTTTCTTGTTTATTTTAATTTTGTACTTTTTTGTACATTTGTATTTCTATAACAGTCTGGTTTGGTACAGCAACCAAACAGGACAGGTACAGACTTCAACAGATAGGACTGCAAAAAAAAAAAAAAGCAACCAGCCTGTCTTCCATTGAGGACCTGTATACTACACAGATCAGAAAGAAGGCTGAGAAAACATCTACAGACCCCTCACATCCTGGATATAAACTGTTTTAATGCCTCCCCTCAGGATGTGGCTATAGAGCATTGCATGCCAAAACAACTACGTATATACTCTGCTGAACTCTTAATTCCCATGAGCATTGTCTCATTTCTCATCTTTTCTTATCTTCTCATCTTTCCTACTCTCTTCTCCTATTGGTTTCTTATGATTTATCAGTTGGTGTTTATAAATTATGATTAATTGTAACTATGACTTATGACCTATTACAAGCTTACACTGTGATCTTACTGTATGCACTGGAGACAAATTCCTTGTGTGTCCAATCACATTTGGCCATAAAGAATTCTATATAAAAAGAAAGGAACTTGGAACAAATGAAAAACACTATGTAGCTATCTGCTCTTCTTTAGTATATTCTCATTTAAGGCAATATTATATTTTCCGTATGCAGTTTGAGCAGAGTTTTAAAAGCTGGCCACACTTCCCACATAATAACAAACTGCTATCATCAGGGTTTGCAGCTGAGTTTTCTCAGGCCTTTTAAGGAAGCAGGTAGTGATGCCAGAAAATATTCAGCAATTGCGTTTCAGTACAGATATGGAAACAATTGCCATTTCATTAGAAGAGAGTTCGCTGCCGTGGCTGCAGAGGGAAGACCAAATAAATTTCTATAGGGCTTAGCTTTGTCTGTCATGCCTTCACCTTTGCTTAAAAGGGCAAAAACCTCCCCATACCCAGAATAGTTTCATTGTCTCCTGATACATTTCACTTTTCAGTCACAACAGCTTCTCCTGTCACCAAATGACAGATTTCCTGTGGAACCATAAAGCTTGCCAGAATTAAAAAAAAACAAAAACAAACTAAATTGTATTTTTAACTGTTGATTGATCATCAGTTTAAACAATGTAAGTAAAAGAAATAAAATCTGACAGACCACTTTCTCCTTTCATCAAGATGCAAGGCAAACAGCAACATTATAAGAATTAAATGTAATGAGTGTATTGTAATAGAATAATCATACTAAAAACTGAAATATTTCCAGAAGACAAAGATTCATTAGTGCTGACCTTCCCCTTTCCTTGCAATTTACTTTTTAACCCACAAAGACTCTGATCTGTGGCCTGGCTGCACTTTTTGTTAAGCCAGAATGCTGAGTGGGAGCTGATTGGAGAGGTTTTGCCTCAGCAGGGTTGGAGGGGGGGGAGGCAGCCAGGGGAAAGTAGCTCTAGAGGCAGCAGCTCTGGCCCTCCTCTGTCATTTCAGTGGAGGCATGGGGATCATCAAACTAGGGAAAGAATGGGTGTTCTTTTGCCTCCTCCTCTCCCCCCACCCTTTTCCACTTCTGGACATTCAGCAGAGAACTAGAGGGAAGCATCTTTGCAGCTGCTTGAAAGCCAAGGAGTCAAAGGGAGGCAGGGAAAGGATGGGGGTGCAATCTCCTTCTCTACCTGGTGGAAACTGTCTGCACTTTCAAGTGAACACCTGAGGAGCCTTTGATGTTGAAGCAGAAAGTGAAGTGTATCAGTCCTTTTCTTTTTGAACTATTCCTTTATAGACTACTGAACAAGTTCCATATTCACTTCAGAAATATAGCTTGATTGAACATGAAAACTTAACCTAGAGAACTGGAACAAAAAGAAGCCTCCAAGTCAAATTAACTAACAAAACTAATAATGGATAAAGCTTAACTTTTGGAGGTTTTCCCTTTGTTCCCTGTCTGATGATCTCCAAAAAAACAGAACTACTTTCATTGTAGTGGATGGGACTTACTTCTTTTTGGGGCAATTGGGGCTCTTAAGGACAGAGGTGGGCAGCTATTTCTTCTCTTACAAATCCTCTTCCCACAGTAAGCCAAATTCCCCCATTCTGAGGAGTTTTTAAGGAGCAAAATGAGTACACTAAAGCTAAATCAACACTCTTGCCCTTCAAAACCCTCAACTCAAAACATGGACCCATGTTTTAAATCTGTTCCTCCAAGACCCGTGCCTTTGGGTCACAAAAGCCAAGTGTGTTCTGCTAGGCTGAAAAGTATGTGTGTGAATGTGTGTACGCATGCTTATTTTTTTTTAAATACATGAAGTGAGCCATTCTTTTTCTTTTCAAACACTTTTTTATGCATTCAAAAGATAAATTTTCCTTTATTTTCACAGCAGAATAACCCTTTATGCTAGGATTTTAATTTCTTGTTTGTTGTGGTAAATTTCATGTTTATTATTTCTCTGTACATTTTCATATAAGTTCATCAGAACTATTTTTGAGCTACCAGTTTTCAAGAGTCAGACATTCATTTGCTAAGCCTGACACCTGGTCATGCTGTATATACTTTGTGTCCCCATTGCTCTTCAAATATTGGTTACCAATAAAGAAGGCTTCTCCTTTCTTATCCAAGAGTGCCAGAAACAGATTTAAATTACAAGAATGCAGGTGGTGGTTGAATGTTTTACAAGTGGTGCAGGGGTGGGTTCTAAATTTTTTTACTACTGGTTCTGTGGGCATGGCTTATTTTGTGGCAGTGGCTTGATGGTCATGTGACAATTATTTAGGATTTAGCAGAGGTACTGGTCTACCAGGCTTTTAACTGCTTGCAGAGCTGTACTGATCTACCCATTTATTTTTGCAGGCACTGGTCTACCCTTTTTTTTTTTTGCAGGCATCGATCTACTCCTGTATTTTTGCAGGCACTGGTCTACCCATTTATTTTTGCAGGCACTGATCTATTTCTGTATTTTTGCAGGCACTGGTCTACCCATTTATTTTTGCAGGCAACAATCTACTCATTTATTTTTGCAGGCACCGGTCTACTCCTGTATTTTTGCAGGCACTGGTATACCCATTTATTTTTGCAGGCACTGGTCTACTCCTGTATTTTTGCAGGCACTGGTCTGCCCATTTATTTTTGCAGGCACTGGTCTACCCATTTATTTTTGCAGGCACCGATCTACTCCTGTATTTTTACAGGCACTGGTCTACTCATTTATTTTTGCAGGCACTGGTCTACCCATTTATTTTTTCAGGCATTGGTCTACTCATTTATTTTTGCAGGCACCGGTCTACTCCTGTATTTTTGCAGGCACTGGTCTGCCCATTTATTTTTGCAGACACCGGTCTACTTATGTATTTTTGCAGGCACTGGTCTACTCATTTGTTTTCTTTTAACACTGATCAGCTGTAGGGCGGCCCTTTGAAGCCCCGTGGCAAGAGTTTAAACAGTTTTTTTCCCTCTAGCCATCAGCTGGGACTCAGGAGGCGGCAATAGATTGGGGGTGGGGCCAAATAAAAGGTAAGAATAACGTGGAGGGTGGGGGAGCAGAGGGGCAGGGGGGGAGAACCGGTTTGGTGACATCATATCGTCACCGCTACCGGCTCGGCGGAACCGGGCGGAACTGGGAGGAAAAGCAGCTTTGCAGCAGTACACTTTCAGATGGAGGTAATGGCCTCCATCTAGGATGCTTTCATAACAGTTCTTGCACTGAGAAGAAGGTTGGGTTTGATCTGTTAAATGACTTTTCTATTTCTGTCATTCATGAATATTTGGAATGATATGTGTGAAGCATTCAAAAATGTATTTGGCATTATAAAGATCCTTCCTAGCAGAAGCATCACATTTTTTTCTGCCTTCCTTTTTTGTTGAACTAGGTTTTTAAAGGCCTTCCCACTCCTCTGCTGGGCAGGGAAGTGGACTTTGGGGCTAAGGCTCTATGTCTGATGCAAAGCATTTCTCCTGCTTCAGACCTTGCTTTGCATTTGCACTTATTAAAGCTATAGTTCTCAGTACCCGTCTTTTGCAACATTGTGTCTGGAACAAGTGGTAACTGGACTGAACCACATTACACTAACAAAGGGAAGGGAGAATGTATTTTTGCACCCTTATGAAAGCATCATGCAGGTATAAAGCCAGCATATTTTCTGCTATGTATTTCATTGCTTTTTTATAAGTAGCATTTAAAAATGGTTCTTCTCAGATGAATTTCAAAAGTGCAGCCAATTCTGCCATTTCAGAACTTCGTGATTTTGTTCTAATTCTCTGCCCTGTATCCACACTTTCTGGTCACTTTCTCACAATTGAGTTCAGGTGCTATATATCCATTCTTGTATTGGCAAAAATCCATTATAAAATTCTTTGCTACACTGCCAGTTCGTATCCTGCTTCTATTGGAACTCACAGGCAAATTCTGTTATAAACAAATACTCATCCCCGCCCCCCCCCCCGCTTTGTGATCATCCCCCTTTGCTTTTTACAGCTGGAGGAAAACATCTATCAGTTGCAACACTGACTGATATGTTATGATGCAGCTGACGTTATTGTGCAGTTGACAACTTTGGAACTCCATTTTGGCTTCCCTAGGCTTCTCCCAGACCACACTTAAAGTTCAAATATAAAATAATGTGAAATGATGAAACTCAAAGGAGATCGTTCCCAACCACATGTTTGTGTCTAGAAAAAGTGATGGAACAACTGTTGGGCAAGCATATAAATCTAGTCAAATAATAGCAGATTGTAATTCACATAATATAAACATACAGATTGAAAAAATAGAGTGGAAATAACTCCATGTGGAAGAGATGGGCCCTGCCATTAGGTTCTATGAAAGTGGATCACTGCAACTGACTAATTGCTAGGTAGCCAGGCCTCTTGGGGAATGGGTGAAGCAAGGACCTTTAATAAGAAAAGTCCCTCTCAAGGTTATACATTATTTTTAGAATATACCGTATTTTTGCACTATAACATGTAATTCCCCCCACCCCCACAAAGTGGGTGGAAATGTTTGTGAGTGTTATAAAGTGAATATTGCGGGGGGGATTGGTACAGTGGTGGCATTCTCCACCGTTGCCTGTCACCGTCACCACCACCACCTGTCACTGTCACCGCCTGTCACCACCACCATTGCCTGTCACCACCACTGCCACCTGTCCACTGCCGCCTATCACTGCTGCTGCCATTCGCCATTCTGTTGCACCCACCACTGGCCAACTGAGCTGAGCTGCTGCTGCCACCAGGAGATGCTAGAGCCTTCGCTGCTGAGCAGCTGATCGGCAGTTGGATTGGCCTCCCGGAATACTGCCAATCAGCTGTTCTAGGTGGTGGGGTCGCCACCGCCACTGATTGCTGCCAATTGCTGCCAATTGGTGGTGGCAGTGAGAGGCAGCGGTGAGAGGCAGTGGTGAGAGACAGCAGTGAGAGGCAGTGGTGAGAGGCAGCGGTGAGAGGCGGTGGCAATTGGCGGCGATTGGTGGTGATGAATGCCAGGCAGCAAATGGCGGTCAGGAAACGGTGGGCAGCAGTGATCGAGGTGGTGGCGAACGGCGGTGGCGAATGGTGGCAGTGGCGATTGGTGGCAATCGGCGGCAATGTTGTGGTCCATCAGCAGCCTGTGGAGCTGGCAGCAGAGTTGGACAGTGAGGAGGTTGGGGAGGAACATGGGCCAGTCTTGGAGTCTGGGGAAGGCTCAGACGAGGGCTCTGCGTCGGAGGCAGAGAGGGGCCCAGGACCATCTGGGAGTTAGGTGCTGCCTCCGGAGCCTCCAGAATCAGACATCAGTGAGACAGAGGAACAGGGGGAGCCTGTTCCCAGTGTGTGGGAGAGCTGCCGGAAAGCAAGACCAGTTAAAACAAAAGGAACGACTCAGGAGTAGGGCTTGAAGATGATTGGCCCCTCCCATAAGACATAAAAGAGGAGCAAAGGCACATTGTTCGTCTGGTCGGTTTAAATTCTGAAGCTCCATTTTGACTCTCTGCTCCATATGGTCTTGCAAAGCTAATTGCCAATTAGGTCTTTGGCAGTGGGTCAAGGGAGATAAAGGTGGGTGCTTATCAGCCTTATCCCATAAGGCTGATAAGGGGCAGACTTCTGTCGGACTCTTTACCAACTCTTTGTGGCTCATTACATGGTGTGAATGAACAATTCACAGCTGTTGAAATAAAGAGGGTTTTTGGGACTAATCATGTGCTTTTTACTGTCTCGGGAAGCCTAGGTCAGAACAGGCAATAAGCAATCCCTAGAACAGCTGATTGGTGCTATTCCAAGAGGCTGATCCAACTGCCAATCAGTTGCTCAGCAGTGAAGGCTCCAGAGTTCCCCAGTGATGGCAGCAGCTCAGCTCAGTTGATCAGTGGTGGGTGCAATGGAGTGGAGCCCTGATGAGCCATGTGCTGGGGCTGCAATAACATGCTGAAGCTGACCAGGCTGTTTGCTGCAAGGACTCTAGCCAGATGAATACCAGATGGATGGTGGGAGGCAGTGGCAGATTTTCCCCACTTCTCTAAAGCTAATGTGTGTCTTATGGTCCAGTGCGTCTTATAGTGCGAAAAATATGGTAACAATGAGGAAGGCAAATATTCCTTAGAGGCACTATTGTGCACAACTTGTTCCCTTTTTTCTCCTCAAATAATACATCTGGAATAATGGAATCTGTTTTCCTTTCCCTTCCTTAGTTGGGAAAGGAGGTCTTTGAAAAGACAGGAAGCTGTAGCTGACAGCTATGAAAGGAACTTGGGAAGCAAAGAAAGGAAAATGGCTCCAGTAGATGCCGACGAGTGAGAAGTGTGAGAGGCCTGTTCCTTAACACACCCAGAAATTACCTCTGGTCCCACTCCCCAAAGGTCATTTAACTTTCCCTCCAAGATTGGTGTGGCAAAGTGTCATGAAGATAGTGGCTTAAAGTAAGGGAGAAACTTACTTTCATTCTGGGACATTCAATGTCAACACCTAACTTTTAAAATCATGGGCTGCCAACCCTTTGATCAGAGCAGAAGACTGTGGTTGTTAAGGCAAAGTGGTGTCATTGTAAATTGTAAGGACATTATTCTTTTCCTCTCTGCCATGGTATTAAACATTGCAATTCAGCATCAATCTTTAGCAGTTTTCAAGCACCTTTGCACTGCATGTTGAGTATCCATATGTTAAGTCTGCAACGCTATTTCAAAGTGGGAGGTGAAGAGGTCCCTAGTACTGTGAGTGTGGTTTCTGGGTAGGAGTCAACTAGTAGTCCAATTATGTAATTTGTTAAGCGTTCAGTATTGATATGGCAATTCAGGTGTTTTCCTTTCTGTACTCTTTCTTTCCCCTTCTTGTTCATCATCTAGAATTGCTCTATGAGGCAGACTCTAAATATGATATATGAATAAATAAAATAAATGTATATTGCATTCTAATAGTACTCACTATTCTGACTTTTCTGTTGAAGGGAAAGCCAGGTCCTTTTTAAAAATATCCACTAATGCATAAACTATCTCAAAATATAATAAAGCTAGAACTGAATTCATCTTTTTGAAATTTGTTGCATGGGTGTGCTCCCAGCAATCAGCCATGACCCGATTCCAGATGTCTTGTGATGTGTCAGGGAAGGACAGGAAGTTCTTTTTCTTCCTCAACTGACACAGCTTGGGAAGATCCAAAACAGATGTTGCACCCTTATCTGAATATCTGTAGAAAGAAAAGAAGCACAGCAGGCTAAACAAGAGAAGAGTTCAACACAAAAGAAGCCATTTCTAATGAGCTCATTTTATGATTAATAGTTATGCTCCTGGAATTTTTGTAAGGTTTGATTCCAGAATACAAATGTTGAAAGGAAAATGCCAGTTAAAGTTTTACCAGTTAAAACTTTAACAATAATACAGTATATGCAGATATGCATTTGTAGAGATATATTAATTTTCCCTGTTTTAAAAGGTGCATTAGCAGTACTCTGTCCTTGTTTTATTATTTTTAGTCGTACTATAACCTTTTTATCTTATGTAAAACAAAAGTATATTTTCCAATAAAATCTATGAATGATTAATTACCAAGCAGATTAAACTTTTATGATAAAATAAAATATACATTTGTGAACAATATCAGAAATCTTTAGTATATTGTTTATAAATGTTTAAAGGGAAAAAAAACACCTCTATAAATAATGTAAGTAAATATTTATGATTTCCTCCTCCTTTGTACTCCAGGTAATTTGCAGTACGTATTAGCATAAGCTTTAAGTACCATTTTCTAAATGTATTTGTTTACCTTGCTGTGTAATTGCTGCATACTCTTTGAGTTCCCAATTTATTACTGTTGGTACTATATCTTTTTCCCAGTGTTTTGCAAAGTTTATCCTCACAGCTATAAGGATGTATCTTAATAAATTATGGCATTTTTATTGGTGTACTTTGGAATTATACCTAATTTTAAAAATTGTGGTTTCATTTCAAATTTAACAGAATAACAGAGATAGGAAGGACCTTGGAGGTCTTCTAGTTCAACTCCCTGCTCAAGCCGTTGTCATGGTCGGATTGAGCCCTTGTCATGGTCGGATCACTCCCTCCTTCGCTTTGACCTTCAAACCGCCACACCCCACCGATAAGATGGTTCTGCCCCAGGAGCCTGATGGAGCCTGATAGGTTCCAGACGGAGCTTGGGCCATTCCCTGAGGCTCTGGCTCACGCCTTGACTGAAGACCTAGTGGCCGTCTGGGATAGGGCGGCCACTGGAGCTTTGGATCGGGTTGTGCCTTTGTGGCCTCTGACCCGGCGCTGGTCTCACCTGGCTCCTTGGTTCACTGAGGAGCTGAGGGAGATGAAGCGCCAGAAAAGATGCCTGGAGAGCAGTTGGAGGGCCAGCCTTTCTGAATCCATCCAAACACTGGTAAGATCTCATATTAAGAGTTACCTAGTGGCGATAAAAGCGGCAAAATGCAACTATTTTGCTGCTCTTATTGCGTCATCAGATAATTGCCCGGCCACCCTGTTTAGGATGACCCACTCCCTGCTCCACCAGTATCTGTATGACAAAATCGCTCAGATTCGGGAAGACTTGGACTCTGACTGTATAGTTTCAGGAGGGATGGTGGAGGCAGGTCTTGAGAATGTTATCTGGGAAGAGTTTAACCCTGTGACTCCCGAAGACATGGACAGGATTCTGGGTAGACTGAATGAAGCCACATGTTTATTGGACCTGTGTCCCTCCTGGTTGGTGCTGGCTTCTCGGGAGGTGACACGAGGCTGGCTCCAGGAGATTATAAATGCTTCACTGAGTGAGGATGACTTTCCCGCCACCTTGAAAGAGGCGGTGGTGAGGCCTCTTCTCAAGAAGCCTACCCTGGATCTGGCAGTGTTAGCAAACTATCGTCCAGTCTCTAACCTTCACTTTGTGGCAAAGGTTGTTGAGAGTGTGGTTGCACGACAGCTTCCCCAGTACCTGGATGAAATGGTTTATCTGGATCCATTCCAGTCGGGCTTCAGGCCTGGGTACAGCATGGAAACAGCATTGGTCGCGTTGGTTGATGATCTCTGGAGGGCTTAGGACAGGAGTTGTTCCTCTGTCCTGGTCCTATTAGATCTCTCAGTGGCTTTTGATACCATCAACCATGGTGTCATGCTGCACCAGTTAGAAGAGTTGGGGGTGGGGGGCACTGTGTTGCGGTGGTTTGCCTCCTTTCTCTCCGATCGGTCGCAGTCTGTGTTGGCAGGGGGGCAGAGGTCGACCCCGAGGTGCCTTATATGTGGGTGCCACAGGGGTTGGTCCTCTCGCCCCTTCTGTTCAACATTTATGTTAAGCCACTGGGTGAGATCATCCATGGTTTCGGGGTGAAGTATGCTGATGATACTCAGCTGTACATCTCCACCCCGGACCACCCCAATGATGCCCTTGAAGTGATGTCCCAGTGCCTGGAGGCTGTGCGGATCTGGATGGGGAGAAACAGACTCAGGCTCAACCCATCCAAGACCGAGTGGCTGTGGTTTCTGGTATCCCGATATAGTCAGTTGGTGCCATCACTGACTATTGGGGGTGAGTTGTTGGCCCCCATGGAGAGGGCTCGCAACGTGGGTGTCCTCCTGGATTCATGGCTGTCTTTTTTTTTTTTTTTTATTATTGAAAAAGTTTTAAAAGTTTTACATACATTTTCTCCCCCCCTCCCCAACCACCTCCCCCAACTTCCCAGAGCAAGTACAAAATAAAATACAGCTTAAATTCTCTAAATTAAACTCCATTTCACACTTATTATAATCATGATCATTAAACAAATAGATAAAAGGAAAGCAAGTCTTTTTTCTCCTTATTCCATCTAATTCAACAAAATTATCTCCATTTATAATTACAGCAATTAAAACAATTAAGTATTATCTAATCAAACCTATCATTACTCAATTTGGCTAATTGTTACTTAACAAATTATTAGGTCTATACAATTTAACAAAATATTTTATAACTTCTTTCATTTAAAACAAAACAACAACAACAACAAGAACAAAAAGAAAGGAAAAAAAAAGGAAACCCTCACTCAAAAAACCTCCGATTTTTTAAAAAAATTACTATATAAACTCTTCCATCCTTCACTTTTAAACCATCAAGGTCCAATTATAATCAAAACACTTAATAAGAAATAATATTAACAATAATTTTTTAATTAATAATCAAACCTCTTATATCAATACATATTAACAAATCAACTAAGAACATCATTTAAGGACTTTATCAATCCTTTAAATTCTTCATACTAGATTGAACCAATTGCTAATCTTCTTGTCTTCACATCTTCCAACAGCATATAAGGTATCTTCATTTACGTCTACCCCCCTAAATAAAAATTGCTTCTGTATATAAAAAAAAAGCCCCCTGAGTGACTTTGTAATTGTAATTATATTTGAAATGATATCCATCAAATCCAGTCAAAAATTAGATTAATAAATTCGTCAGACATATTAGGGAAACCACCAGATCAACTGCAATTGCTCTAGGTCCATAGTCCTTTTGCCTTGTATTCATTACCATCAAGCAGGAAGCTTCAATTTGCTATATTCAGTAGAACTTCTACAATTGCAATTAAGTCCAAATTTGTTGCAGTCCTTAATAAAATAATCCAAATCATTCAAGTCAGGGCATATTTCACAACCCAATACACCAGCATTGCTGTGATCTGTTTATTCTTCTCAAATATTCCAATACAGCTGTAGGTTGCCTCCTCATCGTCGCTCATCGCTTAGTTAACTGGCATTAAACTGCTGTCTGTTTTTTTTTCTTTTTCCAAAAAATTCAAAATCTTTAAACAGTTAAACAATACTTTTTAAGGACCATCATCTCATCAAGCAGGGTTATTTTCCATTTCTCCAGTCTTTCTTCTTTTCCTTTTTACAAACTTTCTTCTTAACTTTGATCCCTCTGCCTTTTTTAGCTCCAGTAAAATTTTGCGGTTTTTGGGATTGCATATTATAAAATTTTTGCAGAAATGTAGCTTCTTCTGGAAACAACTCTTTAAGTGCAGATTGAGTTTTATAAAAAGAAATTCATGAAACCAAAATTTCATCAGCTTGCAACACTTCTTGCTCCTTATTTTGCACAACATTCATCTTTCTCTCCTCAGTAAAATCTGCTATAATCTGTTGTTGCTTTTTTGCATCTCCCAACTCTTCATTCAATCCCCCACTGCTAGATTGCAACTCAGTATTTCCATGTATTTCATTGTTTCCAGCTTGAGAAGCTTGAAATATAGTATCAATTCTTTTCAATAAAGCAGAGGTAATTGAACTCAAAGCTTCCTCAAATTCAGACCATTGAGGGTTAAATAACCCTCCTTTGCTTTCAAAAAGCCCAGCCATCTTGCCCCCCTTCTTCCTTCCCTTCCAGAAGGACAGAAAAAAAAGGGGAAGAGAAAAGAAAAAAAGAGTTTCAAGAAGAAAAAAAAAGGGGGGGAATCCTTTACAATTTGTAATTTGTATTGCTGCTTCAATTATTATTATTCCTTTCTTATTATATCCACTTTTCAAAAAGGAGTTTTACGTTTCAAACAGGGGCTTGTCAATAATTACTTTTAGCTTTCACTTCTTCACGCCCCGTTAAAACTCAAACGCCATCTTGCTTTCACTTTCAGCTTAGGAAGAATCTTTTAAAGAAAGTAAATCTTTGGAGTTAAAAGGAAAAAAAAATACTTGCTGTTTGATTCATACTGCTTGTGCTCCGCCAGCTTGATTCAAAAAATATCTGTTTAAAGTTGGTGCTGGAATGGTAATGACATCTAGCTCTGCAAAGCAGAGGCATCCAGGGTCCGGAGTACTGACAGGCTTAGCGGGGAGCTCTCATCTTCAAGCGCCAGATTATGGGTGAAATCCGGCACTTTCAGGGAGTTCTACCCCACCCGTCTACTCACTTTCCCCCCTCATACCAGGGGGAAAGTTTTCAAACCGCAAGACAGCCGATAGTCGCTGTTCTTGCGGTTCTATGGAGCCCTGGGCTGGCGCTTCAAAAAGAAGCGTCTGGCGATGTCGCAGTCCCACTGGAAGCCGATTCATGGCTGTCTTTAGAAGAGCATCTGACAGCTGTGGCCGGGAGGACTTTCTATCAGGTTTGCCTGATCCGCCAGTTGCATCCCTTTCTGGATCAGAACTCCTTACGCACGGTCACTCATGCCCTCGTCACTTCCCACCTGGACTACTGTAATGCTGTCTACATGGGGCTCCCCTTGAGGAGCACCTGGAGGCTCCAACTGGTGCAGAGTGCTGCTGCGCGAGCTGCACTGGCTCCCGGTAGTCTTCTGGGTGCGCTTCAAGGTTTTGGTTACCACCTTTAGAGCGCTCCATAGCTTAGGACCTGGGTACTTACGGGACCGCCTGCTGCCACCAGTAGCCTCTCACTGGCCAGTATGCTCTCATAGAGATGAGCTCCTCAGGATGCTCTTGGCCAAACAGTGTCGACTGGTGTCCCCCAGGGGGAGAGCCTTCTCTATGGGGGCACCTGCTATCTGGAATGAGCTCCCCCCGGAGATACTGAGGATCCTGGATTTACACACCTTCTGCTGTGCCCTCAAGACCTTTTTATTTCAACAGGCTGGCCTGGCCTAACTTCCCTTTTTAATTGTAAATTTTAAATCTGTTTTAAAACTTTAGGGGTGTTTTAATCTGTTCCGGGCCAAATTATTTAATGCGTTTTTATATTGTCTTTTAAATTTTGTAGCCTGTGTGTTTTATCTCTTTGGCTGTTCACCGCCCTGAGTCCTTTGGGAGTAGAGTGGTATATAAATCTAATAATAAGCAAACAAACAAACAAACAAACAAACAAACAAATAAAAGCAGTACACCCTATCTGGACAAATGGCTGTTCAATCTCTTCTTAAAAACCTCCAGTGATGGAGCACCCTCGATTTATGAAAACAACTTGTTTTACAGATTAATTCTTCTCACCTTTAGGAAATTTCTTCTTTGTTCTAGGTTAGATATTTCCTTGATAAGTTTCCATCCATTACTTCTTGTCTTGCTCTCAGGTACTTTGGCAAATAATTTGTTCCCCTCTTCTTTGTGACAGCCCCTCAAATATTGGAAGAGTGTTATCATGTCACCTTTTCTTCATTAGACTAGACATATCCAGTTCTTGCAGCAGTTCATCATATATTTTAGCCTCTAGTTCTCTAATCATCTTTGTTGCTCTTCCCTGCTTTGTAGAATCTCAGTTTGATCCTTAAAATTCTCTAAATGTTGCTGTGTATGTTTTTCCAGTACTTTGGAGGGGTGTTTTTTATTTTTGCATGTCACCAGAGTCGGACATCAGCGAGGCAGAGGAACAGAGGGAGCCTGTAAATTATATACCCGTGATGGCGAACCTATGGCACGGGTGCCACAGGTGGCACACGGAGCCATATTGCTGGGCACGCAAGCTCAGCTCTGGCACACATGCGTGCACCAGCCAACTGATTTTCGGGCCTTCTGGGCCCACCAAAAGTCAGGAAACACACTGTTTCTGGCCTCCGGAAGGCCTCTCGGAGGGGTGGGGAAAGCCGTTTTCCCCTCCCCAGGCTCCTAGAAAGGCTCTGGAGCCTGGGGAGAGCAAAAAACGGGCTACCAGACCCACAGTGCCATCATGTGCCAAAAGCAGGGGGAGCACAGGGGGACGGAGCGTATAGAATTATGGGTGTGGGCACGCGTGCATGTGACCCTACCATGCTCACCCCACTTTTGGCACGTGATGGCAAAAAGGTTAGCCATCACTGTTATATACTATAATTTGAAATATTTGATATGTTTGTTCTACAGTTACTCCTATGTATCAGGACAATTTCTTTGAAGTTTCTCATATAATTTATACATGTTTTTATGTATTCTGTCTCTGTAACATTTAAGTAGGAGTGCATATGTAGCCCAATAAGTTGTCTTGATTCTATATAAGACTTTCAAATTGTGTCATTTTTTCTTGATGACCCTCCCTAGTTTTTGAGGTCAGATTTAATTCTTTCTGCAATTTGTTGGGACTTCAGCCGTGTATGTTTCAATCTTCCTATAATTTTTTTGCTTCAATTATTCTTGCTGTGTCTTAATGCATTTTAACATAAAAAAGAGAGAAGGAACTTGATTCATAAATGTAGATAACACTTAAAGAACACCAAATCTATTTTAAGAATTCTCAGCAACTGGCAAAATTAAAACTTCGTGCCTATACAATGTTTTAGGTATTTTCCATCACCAAAAGAAACCGGAAGTTAGGTACCACCATACCAAATCAACCAAATTTAAATAAGAGAATATTATTTCTTCTTGCCTGTTTATATGAGCAGCAGATTGTACAAGATCTCCAATATCCCTTCCAACCCTATAATTCTATGATTCCATGATTCTACATTTCTACCCATAACCTACACCAGACCTTATATGTCCCATTTTCTTTTTAATCTGTCCATTGGCATTTTCTTACTTTTTTTTTTTTGCATGAAAAAAAATCCTTAAAATTGGTGGTTTAAATAGAACACAAAGGTGCTGGGCATACAGTACCTCCAGGGGAAAAAAAGATTTCTGTAATTTTGTGAAGCATCTAAGAAAATAAGTCTAGAATGAGAGGAATGCACAAGAATCCCAGAAGAAATTTATCATATGATGAGCAGTTGTAGGAACTGGGTATGTCTAGCCTAATGAAGAAAAGGACTAAGGGTGACATGCTAGCAGTCTTCCAATATTTGAAGGGCTTCCACAGAAAAGAGGGAGTTGACCTATTGTCCAAAGCACCTGAAGGCAGGACAAGAAGTAACAGATGGAAAGTTATCAAAGAGAGATCCGACTTAGAACTAAAGAGAAATTTCCTAACAGTGAGAACAATTTAAAATTAATCAGTGGAATGGCTTGCCTCCAGAAGTTGTGAATATTTTATCACTGGAGGTTTTAAGACAATCATTTGTCTGGAATGATATAGGGCAGTGGTGGTTGCTCCCGGTTTGGCCTGGTTCGGCCGAGCCGGTAGTGGTGATGCTATTACGTCACCGAACCAGTTCTCTTTCTTCGGGAGCTGGGCCCTCCCGCCCCCGCCCGCGTTATTCCGACCTTATATTTCTTTTTTCACCCAGCTGAGAGGTATGGCAGAGCGGATTGCCACACCTCAGCTGGGCAGATTCGCAACACACTTGCGCAAAGCGCAAATTTGAAGAGGCGATTGTGCGCAAAGCGCGCATACAAAGAGAACCGATAGTAAAGCCGGTTAGAACCCACCCCTGATATAGGGTCTCCTGTTTGAGAAGGGGGTTGGACTAGAAGACCTCCAATGTCCCTTCCAAGTCTGTTATTTTGTATTTTTTCTGTAAGTCATTGTGTGCAAAGTGATGGAATCCTCACACAATCTTTCAAATAGTGATGAATGCTCCTCTGTGAGGTAGAAATGTGAAATATAAACAAACAAACAAACAAATGCTGCAGCTGTCCAGTTCTGTTAGTGGCTAATGTAAACTTTGTCTGCTTTGTTGTCTTGATTGCTTCATAATTTATGAGATGATAAAAGCAATGATCTAGTTAGCTTTGTCTAATTGGTTCCATTAGTTTTAATTAGACTTAGACCTCTGTCTAAGTAAACCTCTGTCATTAGCTTCAATAACTTTTTATTCCCTACTATGTCCAGCTGCATCTCCTTAAATCTGTCCATAACTTGTGCTATATATACTCTTTCTGCCTCTTTTCTCCCTGTATTCCAGTACATGAGCTCCTTTTGTTCAGCTCCACTGTCTTTAATCATTTGAGAAGTTCTCTTGCTCCCTGAAATGTCTCCTCTACCTTTCACCTTTGATTTACCTTCTTCAGAGAACCTTTCCTTAACATGTATTCTGTGATACCTCCCTCTTCTCTAATCTTACTTTTTTCTCTGAAAACTAAAATCGAGGTGGGAGGGTGACCAATCTTTAGAATCTCCAGGACCTAATTCCAAGTAAAAACCCCTAGAAAACAAGTCAAATAATGAAGTAAGGAGGAATGGGAAGAAAGAAAAACCCAAAAACCAAATAGGAGACATAGGAAGCATACCCAGAATCAGACATAAAGATCTCAAGTGCGCAAAGTGCGCAAAGTCTAGGGAACAAACAGGGTGAACTTGAACTATTAATACATGAAGGTAGGTATGATATAGTTGGAATAACAGAAACTTGGTGGGATGAAACCCATGACTGCAACATACTGATAGAAGGATACAAACTATTAAAAAAAATCCAGACCCCATAAAAGGTGGAGTTGCACTGTATGTAAAGGATCACTATATTGCTGCAGAAATGCATTAAACCAAAGACAAAAACCTCCTAGAATGCATATGGGTCAATATAAAAGAAAAAAAGAATGACATAGCCATAGGTGTATACTATAGGCCACCCAAACAAGCAGAAAAAAAAGATGTCTTTTTTTTTTGCTAACCACCAAAAAATGTATATAGGAAACACACTACAATAGTAATGGGGGACTTCAATTATCCTGATATCAATTGGAAGACAAATTCTGCACCAAGTGAGAAATTATATAAGTTCCTAACCAACCTAGCTGACAACTTTGTTGTCCAAAAGGTAGAGGAAGAAACTAAAAGGACTGGACTTAATTCTTACAAACAGAGAAGAAGTGATAGAGGGAGTTGAAACTGCTGGAACCGTAGGCGAGAGTGACTATGTCATACTAGAATTCAACATAATGCAAATACAAGCAATAGAATATAATAATACCAGAGTCTTAGATTTTAATAAACTCAGAGAGAAGAAAGTAACAGGCAACAGAGAGAAAGCAGAGCTGCTTAGCTCATTCTTTGCATTGGTCTTCACGCAAAAAGAAACTATAGCCCAACCTATCAAAAATGTAACTATAAAAGACAGAATAGAAATTAAAGTTAAAATAAGCAAAAAAAAAAAAAATAAATAGTAAGAGAACACCTGTCTGATCTTGATGAATACAAATCACTGGGACCTGATGTATTACATCCCAGAGGTCTAAAGGAGCTGGGAGATGTCATCTCAGAACCACTGTATCACATCTTTCAAAAGTCCTGGAGCACCAGGAAACTACCAGAAGACTGGAAAAGAGCTGATGTGGTTCTCATCTTCAAAAAAGGAAAAAACAGAACCAGGAAACTACAGACCAATCAGCCTAACATCAATACCCAGGAAGATACTGGAAAAGATAATAAAAAACCAGATTAAAAAAAATAATAAAAAAAGATAAAAAAGTGCCAAAATCTAGAAACGAGTAAAGTATTAACTAGCAGTCAGCATGGGTTTGTTAAAAACAGATCATGCCAAACCAATCTTATTTCATTTTTCAACAGAGTGACTAAATTGGTATACCAGTCAAATACTGTGAACATAATAAACTTTCAAGGCATTCAACAAAGTAGACCACAACCTACTTCTTGGTAAGCTAGAAAAAAGTGGGATAGATAGCATCACCACAAGATGGATTTGTAACTGGCTGACAAACCATACTCAATGACTAGTCCTTAATAGGTCTATGTCTACATGGAAGTAAGTAAGCAGTGGGGTACCACAAGGTTCCATCTTAGGCCCAGTACGCTTCAATATCTTCATAAATGACTTAGATGAGGGAATAGAAGGGGAACTTAACAAATTTGCAGATGATATTGAGCTGCCAGGAATAGCTAACACTCGGCCTAGAAGATAGGCTCAAGATCCAGATGGATCTTGACTAAGGTGATCAGATTTTAACATTGGTAAAGAGGGACACCTGTGGGTGTGGCTTATTTTGTGGGCGTGGCTTAGAGGTCATGTGACTGGGTGGGCGTGGCTAGCTGGTCATGTGACCGGGTGGCCATGCTATGTGTATAGGGACTACTCAGAAGGCTGAAAAAAGTCATTTCTGATAGGTCCTCGCACTTTGACTGGTCCTCATACTTATGACCATCCTCACATTTATGCCCGTGCAGCATTCTTAACAACCATGTCACTCATTTCACAACTGCTTCTCTTCACCATGGTGACAAGATAGGGCAAAAACGTAAAATGTGAGGACAGTCGTAAGTTCGAGGACTGGTCAAAAGTGCGAGGACCAGTCAAAAATAACTTTTTCAGCCCTCTGAGTAGTCCATACACATAAAAAGATACAGCAATAGAGGGGGATGAAGGAAGGGAAATTAGAGTAGGAGTGAAGTTAAGAGAGGGAGGAAGAGAGGAGGAGAAGAAGAAAGGAAGAGGAAGTAGGAAGGAGAAGAAGCGGGCGGGAAGAGAAAGTAAGAAGGAAAGAAAAGAAAAGAGAGAGGTGGTAGATTTGAGGTTGCTGTACAATAAAAAAGATTGCTGTACAATAAAAAAGATGAAAGGGAAGAAAACCAACCCCAAACAAATATAAAGATATTAAGATAAAGAATGAATTGTTAAACTTTAAAGAATAAAAGAGAACAAATATGAATAAATAGCAATAATTAGAAACACACATACAAACATACAGTGTATTTTCTTTGAACAGAGTATTTGGCCGGTTCACAAATTTAAACAGTGTTTAGTCATTTCACTTAAATTTACAATTTCTATATTTCCTTTTTGCCATATTTATTCCTCATCTATTTTTTTTAAAAAAACCAATATTACCCTTCATGCTCATCTCTAATCTTAATCAAATTCAATTTTTCACTTCTATTCTATATTATACCCCTTCCCATTGTCATCTATTTTTATATCCATCCTCACATTGGTTAATTATGTAATATTACAGTTGCTTAATACAAATTCAACATTTTAATATAAATCGGTTATATAACTATCTTTTTTGTATATTAATCAATATGAACATGAATATTCCAATTATTTCCATGCAATCCAATTTCTTACAAATCAATTAATTATATTTACCAATAATAATAAACCAAATAATTTCCCCCATATATTCTTCCAACCACAACTTAACCATTTCTGCTTTCAACACAATATACAATTAATAGTATCTCAATTATTACAATTCCTTAGTTAAATAGAGCTTTTTTTCTTTTGTGTTTTAAAATCTTGAACTCTCCTCTTTTGCCATTTAAATTTCCCATTGTTTGCACCTACCTTTTTTGATGAGGAAAAAGAAATCTGCCTTTCCAAGTTGCAAGCAAACAGCAAAGCTTAGTTTCGGTTTCATTTTCAGTTTAAATTGCACAAGGAGAAAAAAAAAACTAGAGGGAAAAAAAACTGTTTAAATTCTTGCTGTGGGGCTTCAAAATTCTTGCTGCGGGGCCTATGTTTTCTTTTAACACTGATCAGCTGTAGGGGGGGCAACAATTTAAACAGGTTTTTTTCCCTCTAGCCATCAGCTGGGACTCAGGAGGCAGCAATAGATTGGGAGTGGGCGGGGTAAGCAAACCCCGTTCTCCCGCCCTTCCCTAGCTTGTCCTGCATTCCTTCAAAAAATCGGGACTTTTTACAAATGCCGCGGGACGCGGGACAAATTGATGAAAATTGGGACTGTCCCGCCAAAAGCGGGACGTCTGGTCATCTTAATCTTGACAGACTTGAACACTGGGCCCTATCTAACAAAATGAAATTCAATGTAGAGAAAACTAAAGTCTTATACTTAGGCAAGAAAAACCAAAAGTACACATATAGACTGAGTGAAATCAAAATTAATAGCAGTATCTCTGAGAGGGATCTTGGAGTCTTAGTGGATAATCAGTTAAATATGAGCCTGCAGTGTGTGGTGGCAGCCAAAAAAGCCAATGCAATCCCAAATTGCATTAACAGAGGGATACAATCAAGATCACATGAGATACTAATATCACTCTATAAAGTCTTAATAAGACCACACCTAGAATATTGCATCCAGTTTTGCTCACCACACTATAAAAATATTTAGACTCTAGAACAAGTCCAGAGAAGAGCAACTAGGATGATTAGGGGACTGGAGACTAAAACATATGAAGAATGGTTATAGGAACTGGGCATGGCTAGTCTATGGGTATCTTTATTTTAATGAAAACAAAGACCAGGGGAAACATGATATCAGTGTTCCAATATTTGAGGGGCTGCCACAGAGAGGAAGGGGTCAAGCTATTTTCCAAGGCACCTGAATGCTAGACAAGGAATAATGGATGGAAAGTGATCAAGGAGACATTCAACCTAGAAACAAGGAGAAATTTTCTGACAGTGAGAACAATCAACCAATGGAACAGCTTGCCTTCAGAAGTTATGGGAGCTTCATCACTGGATGCTTTCAAGAAAAGATTGGATTGCTATTTATCTGAAATGGCATATGGTCTCCTGTTTGGATGTGGGGTTGACTAGATGATCTACAAGGTCCCTTCCAACTGTGTTAATCTGTAAGAATCTGTAAAAACCTTTGGCTTAGAAATAAAGGTTTGATTTGGTCAGACTTGATTTAGCTTAGTGTCTAAATCTTGGACAATGTCTGTATATGTAACAGGATCTTCCCACATGCTTTTCTTCTTATCCATGGTTTCCTTTTAGCATTTTAGGCTGTAAATTCTTTTGGAACCAAGATCTGCTTACTGCTTACGTTGACAGTGTACTTGGTAGCTCCTGAGTAGACAGATAATCCAGACTAAACAATAAAGAAACACCACAATTAAGAAATATACATTAAACTGTTATTCACAGTGACCTTTAGCTGGATTAGCATAGTAAATAAACTTTAATAAAACAAATGCAAGACTGCATTTGTCTTCTTCTTTTCTTTGAAGGTTTATCCAGCTATTTTGACATTATTTTCCCAGTTCTCATTTCAGTTTCCACTGTTTTCCAAACATATCCTATTTTAAATAGATGACTCAGCTAAATTATTTCCAAATCTCATGTGACAGTTATTTCAGCAGATTATGCCAATTGCTAATATAAAGAGAATATTTCTTGGGAGATGGATCTGTGAATAAATGTAGCTGTATTTTCAGTATTACTTCCTTTGACATTCTGAAATTAACTCTTTGTTCTGCAGTGAATTCATGTTATGAACTTATTTAAAATATTTACTATATACAATCAGCTCGTATACCAAAAGGTTATTCAAATCACAAACTGTTGATGTGCAGAATGTTTCTTTTTTCTTTTTTAGCCCTGCACATTTGATCTACAGGCTTTATATACCTCTAAGCTCCTGCAACCCATAACACTAATTATTTTATTCAATAATGAGAATTAATTAGTAAAAAAAATGTTTATGCTACTCATGACATGCAACAAAATGGTGTATGTAGCTATCAAATTCAAGTAATTCAGACCTATCCAAGGAAAGCAAGAAAATGTGGCAGACACTACAGATGTTACAATCATAGGACACATCTACACAGGCTCAAAGTATCTGGATCTAATGGCAGCTTTGAAGAAGTCCAGCTTTTCTTCCAATGCAGGTTCTGCATTGACAGATTGTCCTGTTGCCAGAATAGGCAAAGAACCATGTTTGGAGAACAAATCATCTATGAATTCTCAATCACTGTCAAAGTGGCATAAATTTTATATGTGATGTTATAACTCTTTAAATGCTCCTATCCGTTTTAAATCAGATGCTTCAGTTTGTTGCAGGCTAACCTCAGCACTTCAATGGAATACCTCTTTAGGTGAGGCAGTACTTATCATGCTCTCTAGGACATTAAAGCTGCCGTTTTAAAATTATGAATTAGGATTATTAATCCAATAATAAGGCAAGTTATAACAGTTTTATAAATAGAAATTTGCTGGTTGAAAGGGTAATAGAAATGTTGCTGCTGTTGTTCTTATTCCCATTGTTCTTTCTTTCAGTTTCTTTCAGCTTCCTCTTGTTTTTTTAACTATAGTAGTGTGCTGTTTCTTCATTCTTACCTTCAGCTGTCAAATAGCCCTCTTTTTTTGTTTCTTTTATTTTCTGTTATAAGTCTAAATTTATTATTCAACAAAATGCAGTTCAGTGATGAGAAAAGTAAGGTCCTGCACTTAGGCAGGAAAAACCAAACACACAGGTACAGAATAGGCAGTACCTGGCTCAACAGTAGTTCCTGTGAAAGGGATCTTGCTGTCTTGGTGGACCACCACTTAGATATGAGACGGCAGTGTGCTACAGGCACCAAAGAAGACAATGCACTCCTAGACTGCATCAACAGAGGGATAGCATTAAGATTGTGAGAAGTGATAATACTGCTTTATAGTGCACTAATGAGGCCACACTTGGAATACTGCATCCAGTTCTGGTCACCATGGTACAAAAAATGCTGAGACCCTAGAAAGTGTTCAGAGAAGAGCAACAAGGATGATTGGGTGGGTGGGGGTGGAGGCTATATCATATTATGAATTGTTGCGGGAGCTAGGTATGTCTAGCCTATGAGGAGAAGGATTGGGAGGACATGATGCCTATCTTCCAATACTTGAGGGACTGTCACACAGAACAGAGGAGATTGACTTATTCTCCAAAGCACTAGAGGACAGGACAAGAAGTAATGGATGGAAAATTATCAAAGAGAAATCCAACCTAGAAGTAAGAAGATTTTTCCTGATAGTGAGAACAATTAATCAATTAATCAATGGAATAGCTTGTTTCCTGGAGTTGTATGTGCTCCATCACTGGAGGTTTTCAAAAATACATTGGACAACCATTTGATTGGATAGTATAAAGTCTCCTGCTTTGAGCAGGGGGCTGTACTAAGGTCTTCTAGTTATATGTTTAGTGCTTTAGCCTTCCTTTTTAAAATGAAGATATTGGATACTTGCTAGTACTGTACAGTCCTTGGTAATCAGACTCATCTACCATAATCTTAGCTCAGTTGAATTTATCCTATACACTTACAGCTGTTTCCTAAACTGCCCTGCATTTCTTCTCATTATAGAGCCATGTTTTTGTACTTCCTGTATGTTCTTTCTGGAGATTTCCCAGTTTTCCTGCCTTCCTTTTGATCTGAGAATTTGTCTCCTTGGAAACTTGTCTGGTATTTTTTTAAGCTTGTTAAAATTGGCTTTTTTGAAACCTAGTGTCTGTTTACCCAATGGTCCAATTTCCTTCTTTGTAGTATATTGAAATCAAGGATGATGGTCTTTTTCTCTCAAGATTCCCTTTGCTTTTACCTCTGATAAAAGCTGGAATTTCAGGAGAATTGATGAGAATTAAAGCAACAGTTTATTTTGTACAAAACCTTTCCCATTTTTTCTATGTTTGAATTGTTTCCCATCATTACAAAATTATTCTACAAGCTATAATCAATGAACAATGAGCGACTTCCGCTGTTGCCGTCAGCTGTTGCGGACGGTCCTTTGAAGACCGCCAGCCCGATCGCCCGTAAAAGAGCCGTTTCGGCAATTGAAACGGCTCGTAAAACTCCGAGACGCAAAGGGCTTGTGAGGAGAGCCGGCGGCTGCAGGTAGAGTCCCCTGTGAGACCCCCAGAAAGCTTTTCTTGCTTCTGGGGAGTTAACAGGGTGGGACTCCCTATCCACCC
Organism: Ptyas mucosa; assembly: GCA_012654045.1. Taxonomy (NCBI): domain Eukaryota; kingdom Metazoa; phylum Chordata; class Lepidosauria; order Squamata; family Colubridae; genus Ptyas; species Ptyas mucosa. The sequence goes on from WNWU01000072.1 coordinate 3,925,380, forward strand.
CGCTGAAGCTCCGGACGACTGGGAAACTCTGCTTCAAAGCAGAACAAGACAGCGCGGCAGCATTACTAATAATAACGAAAAATAAGGAAGATCTCAAACTTCTCATTAAACAGCAAGTATTGGAAGCTTTTTGGACTATTTTAAAGAGTTTTTAAAGTGAAAGTAATTTGGCTTTGAGAAAAGGGGAGGAAAAAAAATGGCGCTTGCTTTTAGTGGAGAGAGCTGAAAGCGAAAGTAATTTGATTACTGTATCCGGCTACATTTTAAAGTAACAAATCCGGCTGGAAGAGGCAGAAGTATCCAAAAAACAAAATAATATAAAATAAAAATACCAATTGACTTTTATAGACCTGATTGAATCTGGAGAACTTTTTGGGAAAAGTTGCTAGAGTTTGTGGAAAAGGAAGATCCTTAAGAGGTAAAATGGCAACAAAGCAACCAGGGGGGGGCTCCCCCACACATAAACAGAAGCAGCCTCAAACAGCGCAGTTGCAATCTCAGACAAAGGAAGAAAGCCAATATGATATTATTATTAAAGAAATTCAAAGATCAGAGAAGGAGGTTAAAGGAATGTTTCAAGAGAAATATGATTCACTTAAACAAGATATTCAAACAGTGGTTAAAGGTCTGTCTGAGGTAGTGCTGCAGATTGATAAAAAAGTGGAGAATCTTGCCTCAGAGATGGAGACCAAATTCAGAGCTTCTGACTCAAAAATTATAGAAATTGAAGAAGTAACACAAAAAATGCAAAATGAGATTACTATGATGCAATTTCGATCAATGGAATATGCTATCAGATTGAGAGGTGTAAAAGAGAACACCAGGGAAGATCTTAGGAAAATTTGTGTAGAGGCTTTGGCAGTTATGTTGAAAGTGGAACCAGATCTGGTTTTGTGCAAGATGGACAAGGTCTACAGAGTTAATTCTCGTGTGGCGGTACAAAGACAACTGCCTAGAGATGTGGTTATATACTTTACAGAGAGAAGAATGAGAAATGAAATCTTGCAAAATTCTTTTGTTACAACAGTCCAAGTTGATGGAAGTGAGATTGGAGTTTTTAAAGAACTACCGCCTAAAATGTTAAGAGATAGAAAGGATTTTGGATTTTTGGTGACAGAATTGAAAAGACAGAACATACAATTTAGGTGGGATGCCCCAATAGGTATAATACTCAGGCTGCGAGGAGTGAGATACCGCCTTAACACTATTGAAAAAGCAGAAGAATTTTATTACAACGTTTTGAAAGCGGGTTCTCCTCCTCCACGCACATCTTCACCAATAGATAAAGAAGCTCAATTACAAGCCGAGATTGATCAAGAAACAGAAGCACAAATAAGGCAGTCGCAAAGGGAGGCAAGAGAGTTAATGGGAGCAGTAGGTGGTGTTGTGGTTGACCCTTTTGCACCATTCGAAGCTTCTCCTTTGGAAGAAATGTCTAAAACCATCACAGAGGAGGCGATGGCTTTGGAAGTAACAACATCTAAAGTGGAAGAGCAACGCATAACCAGAGCAATGTCTAAACAAATGAAGCAACAGCAGCAAGAATATATTAAGCCACAGCGTGAGAAAAGAACCAAAGATAAGCAGCAAGCTGAAGTCATGGGAGGAGCTAAACCGAAGATTGCTACCGTAGGAGAGAATCTTCAACAATTGCTCTCAAAACTTCAGACAGGGTCAAATGGCACTTAAATTTTTGTCTTGGAATGTAAACGGATTGAATTCTCCGCAAAAAAGAAGGAAGATATTTGACTATTTGAGACAATTTCATAATGATGTTATCTGTTTACAGGAGACTCATGTAAAATTGCAAGATCAGAAATACTTGATAAATTCAAAATTGGGAACGCAATTTGCTGCTTCAAATCAGGAAAAGAAGAATGGAGTGGTGATATATATAAATAAGAAATTTGTAGCAAAAATTATAGAAGCAGATAAAGATGGAAGATATATGGCAGTTGAAGTTATTACAGATGTTGGACCAATCTTGTTGGTCGGAATATATGCCCCAAATCAACAGCAGGAAAATTTTTACAAGCTACTTCATTTAAAAATTCTGGATTGGGACTACTCAAACATTATAATAATGGGCGACTGGAATGGAGTAATCCAACCTAGATTGGATAAAAAAACCACGGCCAAAATAGGGAATAAACTACCACAAGCTTTTTTTGAACTGAAAGAGGATTTGGAATTGAAAGATATTTGGAGAATTCGAAACCCAAATGAACTGGACTTTACTTTTTACTCAGACAGGCACAAATCCTTTTCCAGAATAGACTTTTTTCTCTTAACTTCTAATCTACTCTCTAAAGTAAAGAAAATAAAGATATTTCCTAGGACTTTGACTGACCACAGTCCGGTCTGGATGGAAATCGAGATGGGTAAAAGAGAAAGAAGATCCTGGAGAGTAAATGAGAATCTATTTAGATATGAAAAGAATATAATTGAACTCAAAAAGCATTTAAAGGAGTTTTTTAAATTTAACCTGAACAAAGGCACCCCTATTGAAACAGTTTGGGATGCAGCTAAAGCATATATGCGGGGAGTACTAATTCAAATGAATTCTAAACACAGGCAAAGTCAGCAGAAGAAAAGACTACAATTGGAATCTGAGATAAAAAAGAAAGAACAACAATTGATACAAAAACCAACAGACGGAAAATTGCAAATGGCTATAAAACTTCTGAAGGATCAATTTCAAATGCTTATAGCAGACCAAACGGCAACTAACTTACAATTTGCAAAGCATAATACTTTTTCCAATGCTAACAAACCGGGCAGGTGGTTGGCGTATACTTTGAGGAAGCAAGCATCGACACGAATTATTGATAGTACTGAATATGCTGATAAAGAAGTTTATCAACAAGATCTAATTAAAAAAGCCTTTTTGGAATATTATACTAAGTTATATGCTAAAGATGACATACAGAATATTACAATAGATGAATATTTGGAAAACAAGAGAGTTTCAAAAATTTCAACGAGCCAAAAGAAAAGTTTGGAACAATTGATAACAGCGGAGGAGATCAGTTTTGCTATAAAACAATTAAAAACAGCTAAAGCTCCAGGGACGGATGGCTTAACTGCAATTTATTATAAAACTTTACAAGAAGAAATGATTGAGCATCTTAAAGATTTATTTCGTAATATACAACTAGGAGGTAAGATACCTTCCTCATGGAAAACAGCTTTTGTTTCATTGATTCCGAAAGAAGAATCAGGTCCTAAGAAACCAGAAAATTATAGACCAATATCTTTATTAAACACAGACTATAAAATCTTTGTAAAAGTACTAGCCAACAGATTGATGCCAGTTATTCAAAAGATAATTCATCATGACCAAGCAGGATTTATTGAAGGCAGATATATGAAGGAGAATGTTAGGCAAGTTATAGACTTAATGGACTATCTAGATAAGAATAAACAGATCTCTGCAGTGCTGGTTTTTTTGGATGCGGAAAAAGCCTTTGATCGAGTGAATTGGAACTTTATAATTAAGACTTTGGAAAAAATGGATTTGGGGGAGCGGTTTATACAAGCGATTGGTGCAATCTATCAAGAGCAATATGCACAACTTATTATCAATGGATGCTTAACATCGAATTTTAACATACAAAAAGGCACCAGACAAGGTTGTCCATTATCCCCGCTATTATTTATTTTAACTTTAGAAGTCTTACTCAATGCAATACGGGACTCGAATTCCTTGACTGGAATAGTTATAAGGCAAAAGGACTATAGAACTAAGGCATTTGCAGATGACCTGGTTGTTACCCTATCACAACCTATGAACTCAATAATCCAGATGAAAAATATTATAGAAGAGTATGGCATGGTATCTGGTTTCAGGTTGAATCAGAAGAAAACTAAAATGATTGTCAAAAATCTGACAGAGAGCAAAAAAAAGGAACTGGAAAGAATGGCAGGCTTCGAGACTGTTTCAAAGGTCAAATATTTAGGAGTACAAATCACAGACTCCAATGCTAAACTGTTTCAAAATAACTATGAGGTTCTGTGGCAAAAGATACAAAAAGATATGCAAAACTGGAAGAAACTGCAGTTATCACTGCTTGGAAGAATATCAGCAGTAAAGATGAATGTTTTACCTAGACTGATCTTTTTATTTCAAATGATACCGGTGCTTAAATCAGACAAACCATTGCTAGAATGGCAAAAAGGACTGAACAAATTTATTTGGAATGATAAAAAGCCAAGTGTTAAATTGAAAATAATGCAAGATATTTGTGAGAGAGGTGGTCTTAAACTCCCAAACCTTCGACTATATTATGAAGCAACTGCATTGATACAATTAAGTGATTGGTTTGGGAAAACTAAGACTGACTTGTTGAATATAGAAAGCCATGACCTGGTTTGGGGTTGGCATGCATACTTATTTTATGATACCAAAGTGGATAAAGTGTTTAACAGTCATTTACTCAGAAATGCCTTGCTGAGAGTCTGGAGAAGACACCGAACTAATTGGGATTATAAGATTCCGTTTTGGCTGGATCTCGCTGATACCATGTGGAATACAAATATTAAGTCACTCGGGGGGTTTTTATATAAAGAGTTACTTTACTTTGAAGAGGGCAGGTGGCGATTGAAGAATTTGGATATGCTGTTGGAAGAAGGGAAATCATTGACTTGGTTGCAGTACAATCAATTACAGATGAGATGGAAAGAAGATCAACAAACTGGTTTAATGGAATATGAAGTAGAATTGGTTGAACAGATGAAGCGGACAGGTCCAATGCATATTAAGAGAGTTTATAATGTTTTGTTAGAAAGAGACTCAGAAAATGAGCTAGTTAAAGATTGTATGATTAAATGGGCACAAAATTTCTCTCAACCAGTTATGTTGGAAACATGGGAAAAAATATGGGTTCAGAACGTTAAATTTACACAGTCACAAAATTTACGAGAAAATTTTTATAAAATGTTTTATAGATGGCATTTAGACCCCAAGAAATTGTCGTGCATGTACCCTAATGTGCAGCCAAAATGTTGGAGATGTGATTGTTTAGATGCTACATATTATCACATCTGGTGGACTTGCAGGAAAGTGAGGGCTTTTTGGATAAAAATCTGGTGGGTTATGCAAAATGTTTTAAAGAAAAAAATACAATTTTCTCCGCAATTTTTCTTATTGGGTATAGTTAAAGATTTTACATTGGGTGAAACTAAATTGATTTTGTATATGGTGACAGCAGCTAGGTTGTTGATTGCCCAACATTGGAAGAGTGATGTTTTACCGACGGTTGATGAATGGACCCAGAAGATGGCTGGATTTGCAGAAATGGCAAAGGTTTCAGCTTTTTTAAAGGATCAGACGCATGAGAAGTATATACAGGAATGGAAATTATGGATTGAGTATGTACAGAATAAGTATCAGACTAGAAAATATTATATCGCTTTTAGCTGAGATGACTATGTTAATATGTTAGTAAATATAGGAAAAAAGATATGGAAGTTTGAATAACATATATATTGTTTGGGAATATTAATATTGCATATAATGGAAGTCAAGGGGGGGAGGGAAGAGGGAGGAGGGGGAGGGTTAGGGTGGGGATGGGAAGGATTTATATATTCTTTTTATATGTATTCTACATTTGTGGTTAGGGAGGGGGGGGGAAAAGGGGGAAAATTTGTATTGTTAAAACTTTTTCAATAAAAAAAAAAAACAATGAGCTATCACTGCAGAACATATCCTGAGTTTCAGGGTACTGTCACACCAAGCTCTCCCATCCAGCCAATAGCTTTGGAGGAAAGCCCAGCTTGTGGGCAGACTTCAACGGATAATTAGAACTGCAGAAAAAACAATTGCTACCAACCTGCCTTCCATTGAGGACCTGTATGCTGCACGAGTCAAAAAGAGGGCTGAGAAAATATCTACAGACTCCTCACACCCTGGATATAAATTGTTTCAACTTCTACTGTCAAAACGACACTATAAGGCACTGCACATGAGAAGAAGTAGACACAAGGACAGTTTTCCCTCGAATGCCATCACTTTGCTAAACAACTAATTCCCACAACACTGTCAAATTATTTACTAAGACTGTATTACTATTATTCTTCTCATCCTTCCTAGTACCAATCTCTTCCCACTTATTACTATAACCATGTTGCTTGTATCTTTACAATTTATATTGTTTTATTTGTTTCCTAGTATGATTTGATTGCTTATTAGTAACTTATAACTATCGCTAAGTGTTATATCCTTTGCTTCTTGATAAATATTTTCTTTATGTACACTGAGAGCATATGCACTAAAGACAAATTCCTTATGTGTCCAATCACACTTGGCCAATAAAGAATTCTATTCTATTCTATTCTATTCTATTCTATTCTATTCTATAGTGTCTCTTTCACAGTAATGAAAGTTTCACAATAATGTACATTTATTGTTGTATCGTTTCTCTTCCATTCAGTTCTATGCAGAAGGTAGAAAGAGTTGCCAGTGATATGTTATAAGCAGAGACACTGGTGGGGGAACCAAAAATGTCCTGATAGCAACTATCTTTGGTTATTAAGACATCTACTTCAATCTACCCAATCTGACCTAGTTTTAGTATTATTGCCAAACTGGGAGGAAAGCAGCTTTGATAACAACAGATTGGTAGAAATTCCAAATTTTATGGATCTAGTTGGAACATATGAACATGAATGTAGTCATGTAGTTATTTCATGTTTTGCATTTATAATCCATGTGAAAAGCCAGTTTGGTTTAGTGGTTAAGTCACTGGCTAGAAACTGGGACACCATGACTTCTAATCCCACTTTAGGCACAAAGCCAGCTAGGTAACCTTCAGCCAGTTACTTTATCTCAGCACTGGGAAGTGGGCAAAAGTAAACTACTTCTGAAATCTGTCTAAGAAAACTGCAGGGATTACTCTAGGCAGTTGCCAGAAATCAACACTAACTCAGAGACATACAAAAATCCATGTACAAGGCCAAGTACTTTAACGATTTAAAAGTCAAGAGGATAAAGTGTAAAGTCATGAGTTTGCAGACTGGATGTGGAGGAATTTTTAAGCATGGCCAAACTGAAGCAGAGGTTAAGTGTTACATAGAAAGAGAACATCTAAAACAAATAATTTCTAAAGGTTTTGTTGACTTTCATGTGCTTTGCAAATTTTGTTTTCTGAGTTGAACAAATCAAGATATTTGCTTATGATATTGGCATGCATCTCTGTGAACATGCCCATAATGGACATCCCAGATGTGGATTCAGTTCAATTCTCTTCCATGGCTTTTTGTCTAGTGCAAAAATATTCTTTTTAAGATCCCAATGGACTCTTGCAGGCAACATCTATTGTAATTGAGGGCTGTCATCCAAAATCTAAATGTTAGAGGACTTTCTTCCAGAATTTGTTCAAACCAACTTTTTTTCTTTGTGCCAAGGTAATGTGTGTGATTATTTCCCAAGTGTGGATGGCAGGCATTATCCTTCAAAAGGAATTCTTAAATTTGATAAAAACAATGCTTCACATTTTATAGATACGGGTGATCCCAGACCTCCGGACTTTTCGTCGGGCCCTAAAATCTCACCTTTTTCAGTTAGCCGGGCTGGCCTGATTTTATCTTGGTTTTAAAATTTGATATTGATTTTAAATCGAAATATTTTAAATTAGTGGGCCAAATTCTATTTAATTTATTTTAAATTATTTTAACTTTTGTGTATAAATGTTTTTATTCTGGCTGTTCACCTCCCTGAGTCCGAAAGGAGAAGGGCGGTATAAAAGTTCAAATAAATAAATAAATAAAATATAGGAAATCACCTTTTGAGATGTTGACAAAAGACAAGTATAAAAAAGTGGAAAGAGGGGCACATAACTAAAACAGAATACCTCCATGTAGCCTGAATATCTCCATGTAGCAAAGATGAAGTCAGGAAAGATGAGGTTTAAAATAAACGAATGCTTGCAACAAATGTCAAAAAACAATTTTAAAAGTTTATTTCAATATGTAAAAAACAAGAAAAAGATCAAGGAAACAATTGGTGAATAAATGGAAGAAAATGGCAAAAAGATGAGTAGTTGAGAGAAAGTGGAATTCTTAACATTTTATATTTTATATTATATTTTACCACTTTATAATGCCTTGGTAAGACCACACTTGGAATATTGCATCCAGTTTTGTTTACCATGATATAAAAAGATGTTGAGATTCTAGAAAGAGTGTAGAGAAGAGCAACAATGATGATTAGGGAGCTAAAATATATGAAGAAGAAATTGGATATATCTAGTCTAGTGAAAAGAAGAACTAGGGGTAACATGACAGCAGTGTTCCAATATTTGAGGGGCTGCCACAAAGAAGAGTACTCAGCATGCAGTCCTTAATGGAACTGCATCTACATGGGAGAAAGTATGCAGCAGTGTAGTCTAAGACTTTATCTCAGGCCCAGAGCTCTTCAATATCTTCATAAATGGTTTAGATAAGTAGATAAAAGGGGAACTCATCAAATTTGCACACAAAACCAAACTGGCAGGAATAGCCAATACCCCTGAAGATAGGCTCAAGATTCAGAAGGATGTTGACAGATTCGAACACTGGGATCTATGCAAAAAAATGAAATTCAATGGTGAGAAAAGTAAGGTTTTACATTTAGACAAGAAAAACAAAATGCACAGGTATATAGTAGGTGGTACATGGCTCAATAGCTGCAACTGTGAGAGGGATCTTACAATCCTAAAGGACAACCAATTAAATATGAGCTAGCAGTGTGCTACAGCTGCAAAAAAAGCCAATGCAGTCCTAGGCTCCATTAACAGAGGGATAGAATTAAGATCACATGAAGTGTCAGTACTACTTTATACATACTTGGTGAGATCAGACTTGGAATACTATGCTCAGGTTTGGTTGCTGACGAGAGGGCACAGACAAGAGCAATGAAGATGATTAGAGGACTAAAGGCTAAAACACATGAAGAACAGTTGCAGGAATTGAGTATGTCTAGTCTAAAGAGAAGGACTGGGGTGACATGGTAGAAGTCTTTCAATATCTAAGGGGCTGCCACAAAGAAGCTGGAGTAACCTATTCTCCAAAGCACTGAAAGAGGAACAAGAAACAATGAATGAAAACGTATGACAGAAAGATCCAACCTAGAATTAAGGAGAAATTTCCTGATAATGAGAACTATTAATCAGTGGAACCGTTTGCCTTCAAAAGTTGTGGGTGCTCCATCATTGAAGTTTTTAAGTAGAGATTGGACAGCCAGTTGACATGATATAGAGTCTCCAGCTTAAACAGGGACTGAACTAGAAGACTTCCACGGTCCCTTTCCAACTGTTTTTCTGTTATTCTGTTATACAACATATCATTTTGAATTGAGAATGTTTCTGTTTTTCAAGGATACATGTATTCCTTAAATTATGACCACAATTGAGTCCAACATTTCCATTGCTAAGCAAGACAGTTGTTAAGTGAGTTTTGCCCCATTTTATGACCCTTCTTGGCACAGTTTTTAAGTGAATCACTGCAGTTATTAAGTGAGCCATGTGATCATTAATAGAAGAATAGGGGAAGAATCTGACTTCCCCCATTGACCTTGCTTGTCAAAAGCTGGCTGAGAAGGTTACAAATAGTGATCATGTGGCTCTGGGACATTCCAACTGTCATAAATACATGCCAGTTGCTAAGCACCCAAATTTTGATCACATGACCATGGGGATGCTGCAATAATTGTAAGTGTGAAACCCAATCATGTCACTTTTTTGAGTGCTGTTGTAACTTTGGGCTGCCATGGAAACAAATGGTTGTATGTTGAGGACTAGCTGTATTTACCATACTCTGTCAGTTATATCTAAAATCCTGCAGAAGTGTATCACTTATATCATGTTCTTGCCTCCAACAGCAGCTTCATGACCCTTGTATGAGAAATGCCAAGTAGCTTATTGGATATGACAATGGTGGTGGTGAAACATGGGAAGAATTATAAATCAGTAGTAATCCCATCACAAACATAATCTGTTAGATTATGCTTCAGTTGCTCTTAAGCAGAGCAGGATATGCATTTCCAACTGTTAAATTTATTTAGAAAAGCAGTATTTGCGCAGAACAGATATAAATTTGTGAGCCAATCAATGGACTCCTTTTCTTAACATGGTTATTTAGCTTTCTGGCACACATACCTGAAGAAAAAAGTACTTTGTAGTTAACACCATTTTTCCAACACACACACAGACACACACACCCTTAGACAAGGATCAGAAATAGATCTGAACTGGCATATGAAATATGGAGGCACTTGTCGTATCCAGTGATGACAGGAATGTTTTTTAGTAATGAGTAATCCTGTAACTCATCCAAGAAATAATTTATTCCAAACATCTACTTTGCTGAGAGCCAATTTGCATAAATCTGGTACACCAATTTTCCTGTAGACCATTGGTGAAAAATGGCTGTGCCAAACTCATCTTGCAGAGCCCAGCTGAATTGCAGCAAAGGTCTTTGGCCCCACTGAACACCCTATCTATCCATGGTGTCAACTGCATGAAGCAACAGTCTAAAGCACTTTAGAATGTGCCCTGTCTCAAAGTCTCCAAGTAAACTTGACTGAAGCAAAGAAAGAAACTGGGCAGAGGGAACAGGCATCCATAAAAGAGTAGAGGTGCCTTTGGAATTGTCATAAAATTAAGTTCAAGCCACTCAAAGTGAAGTTTTCCAATAGTTCTTTGCACTAGGGAACTACCAGAGGATTGGAAAAGAGCTGATGTGGTTCCCATCTTCAAAAAAGGAAACAACAACAACAGACCAATCAGCCTAACATCAATACCTGGGAAGATACTGGAAATAATAATAATTTTTAAAAAAAACCCAGATCCGTGAACATCTAGAGACAAATAAAGTTATAACTAGTAGCCAGCATGGGTTTGTTAAAAACTAATCATGCCAAACCAATCTTATTTCATTCTTTGACAAAGTGGCCAAATTAGTAGATCAGCGAAATACTGTGGACATAGTATATTTAGACTTCAGTAAGGCATTTGACAAAGTAGCCCACAATCTACTTCTTGGTAAACTAGAAAAATGGTATAAACAGCATCATCACCAGATGGATTTGTAACAAACTGTACTCAATGAGTAGTCCTTAATGGTACTACATCTACAGGGAGGGAAGTAAGCAGTAGGGTGCTACAAGGTTCTGTCTTAGGTCCAGTACTCTTCAATATCTTCATAAAGCACTTACTGTAGATGAGGGAATAGAAGGAAAACTCATCAAATTTGCAGATGACACTAAACTAGCAGCAACAGCTAATACCCCAGGAGACAAGATCAGGATCCAAAAAGATCTTGATAGACTTGAATAATGGGCCCTATACAACAAAATGAAATTTAATGTAGAGAAAAGCAAGGTTTTACACCTGGACAGGAAAATCCAAAGTTACAAGTACAGTTTAGGTGAAACCTGGCTCAAAAACAATGACAGGTACCTTGGAGTCTTAGTAGATGATCACTTAAACATGAATCAGCAGTGTGTGGCAGCAGCCAAAAAAGCTATTAAACAGAGGCATAGAATCAAAATTTCTACATTTATGGACCCCTGCATAATTGGTTAGCTGTGTTCCTGTCAAACAGGCAACAAGTGGTCAAAATAGGCAGCGCCCTCTCAAATCCTGCACCTGTTAACAGTGTTCCCCAAGGCAGAGATCTTGGTCCAACACTCTTTCTGCTTTATATCAACGACCTTTGTAATCAAATTATAAGCAGCTGTGTCCTCTTTGCTAATGATGTTAAACTATTCAACACCACAGACAACTCTACTACCCTTCAAAATGATCTAAACTATGTATCTGAATGGTCAAACAATTGGCAACTTAAAATTTCTGCTAACAAATGCTCAGTCCTGCACATTGGCAATAGAAATAAGAACATCAAATATTTGCTGGCTGGAAATGATCTAAAAGTTGACCCACACTCTGTCAAGGACCTAGGAGTACTCACTTCAAAAGATCTAAGTCCCAGAGCTCACTGTAACATCATTGCAAAAAAGGCATTAAGAGTTGTCAATCTCATTTTACGAAGCTTTCTCTCTGGTAACGCTATACTTCAAACTTGGCATATAAAACCTTTGCCAGACCTATACTTGAATACTGTTCACCTGCCTGGAATCCTCACTGTATTTCAGACATCAATACATTAGAGAGGGTCCAGAGATATTTTACTAGAAGAGTACTCAAATCTTCTCCTCAGAATAAAATTCCCTATACCACCAGGCTTGAAATTTTAGATCTGGATAGCCTCGAACTAGGCTGGGTACATTCTGACCAATGCTTAGTTCATAAGATTATTTACCAAAAAGTCTTACCTGTAAATGAGTACTTTAATTTCAACTGTAATAACACAAGGGTTTTCAATAGATTCAAACTCAATGTAATTCGCTCTAATCTTGATTGTAGGAAATATGACAATCCTGGAAACGCTGAGACATGAATTCAGCACCACGATCACTCTAGATTCTGGCGATGCGAACTTGGTGTTGGGTAGAAACAAAGGCTGCAAAGTCTTTAAAGATCTGAAAGGTCTCAGATTTTTCTTTCATAGGATATCCATATCCATATCTAGAATAATTATCAACAATTGTTAGAAAATATTTCCTACCACCAAGCGTTGGCGGAAATGGACCAACTATGTCAGTGTGTACCAAATCAAAAATGCGTGTTGACAGGCGTGTGGCGTGTTTGGGAATGGCTGCTGCTTTGGATTTGGTCTTCTTGCAGACAGCACAATCCAAAAACACCTTACACCCCTTTAGATCCAAACCTTTTGCGAATTCCGGCGTTTTCCTAAGAACACAGAAACTGGCATACCCCAATCTTCTATGCCACTTGTGGATACACCTGTAATGCAAAGGTTTACCAGTTAGTGAATTTTCAACATTAACAGTTTTATGAGGAACCTCAGGCTTGCTCTGAGCAAACTGTTTTCTAATTTTCTTTTTGTTGGCTTTAGGAGCCTTTGGAGTAGTAACAGGATCTCTCTCTGGAATATCTCTCTCTGGGCCTGTGCTCTCCTTTGGAGTTTGTATACTTGCCTGTGCTTGCGATTTAGGCTTTGGCTTTAAGTAATAAATACCACCAATCAACATGGTTTCAGCAACAATATCTCCATTTTTAACTATGTAACTTGCTTTCTCAAGGTGGTGAACCTGGAACTTTAAAACTCTAGATAAGTGGGCCTGATTAAGCAAACTACTATTTGCTGTTGGTATGTAATAAACATCAGGGATGAATGTATCGAGTTCTTCAACATAAACAGTTCCTTTTCCTTTGACCTGACAAGGATGATTGGAAAAAGAATAAAGTTCACGTAGTTCAGGTTCAGGCTCATGCATCTCTGTGAAAAGTTCCTTTCTGTAGGTAAGATGCAATGCTGCACCACTGTCCAAAGTCCACAAAAGCCGTCTATTGTACTCTGGATGAGGTTGTGGATCGTTAGTTAAAGCCAATGTAGCAAGTGGAGCTCGTGGATCACGCCTTGGACCACGACGACCTTGTCTTCCACCTCTGACTCTGCCTCTGGAGTCTGTTCCTCTGGGCTGGTGTGAGACGGGAGCTGGAGCTTGTTGGGGACAATCTGGGGTAGCATGTCCCACACGATTGCAGATGTTGTATCTTGGAATCCTTGGAACGTAGGCCCTTCCTTGGAAAGGATGCCTCGCTGGACCCCTTGATGCGGGTGGTCCTCTCAAGTGTGGCGTGGCTAACATGAATGCCTCTTCTTCAATTAAAAGTCTACATACATTGTCCACTGTGCATTGAGCAATAGGGACTTGGTTAATTTTTGTAATGGCATCTTTCCATTCATAGCTCAATGAGTTAATGATAATGCTGATCATTTGAATATCATCAATATTATGACCTCTTTCTCTCAATTCTGTTCTGATTCCTTTCAGTTTGGTCAAATATCCTCCAATTTGATCACCAGGTTTCAATCTCGAACCATGGAGCTCAGACATGAGCAAACATGAAGATTCAATTGAAACGGGCCTGTAGCAATTTTCCAATTGGGCCCAAATTTGCAGGGCTGTTGTATTAGGTGGAAAAGTGACCTGCAGTTCAGTATCCATGGACATCAGTAATGTTGTGCGAGCTCTGATCCCTAAGTCTCTTATAGCAGGAGTCCATGGCTGAGCAGGAGGATTAAAAATCATATAGTGAGTGCCTTCTCTGAGAAGTAACAGTGAAATCTCACTGACCCAGGCCTTATAATTCTGTCCTGACATTTTTAATTTGGACTCACCAGTTAGTGGGGCAACAGAAAAAGCCTGGTGAGGAAAATGCATTTGGTATGCTGGCTGTGCTGGCAGAAATACTTGTGGTATTTGCTGTGCTTGTTGTGGACCCAAAAATGGTCTTGGTTGTGCCATTGGAGGTGGACCAGGAGCTGGTCCTGTTTGCATGGCTGGAGGCACATATGCAGGCATTTGTGGCTGTTGCATTGGAATCTGCTGCATTCCAGCTGCCATTTGTGCTTGAGCTTGCCTTTGCCGCATTAAGCGTTTTTGTGTTCCATCTATAGAGACACCAACACCACCAGGGGGTGTTGAAGGTTGGGTCTGTGGAGACACTTGTGGCATTTCAGCCTGAATATTTGAATGAGCCAAGGACATGTTTGCTAACGTCTGCTGCAACAGTTCAAAATGTTCATTGTAAACTACGTTGCCTTTCAGCTTCCTCTAGTAAATTACTTTTGCCAGCAGATGGTGCTGCACCTTGAGTTTCGGGCAACTCAATTAAAAAATCTGTTTGCGTGGCACTTGTAATTTGATCAAGGAGGTTTTCATGTCACGTGTGCACAGCTCTCTGTTTTGATTGGCCTGACACAGAATCCACCAGGGGTGTGTCTTTGGCTCTGAAGAAGAAGCCAAAATGGCGCTTTTAGAGATTTTTAAGTCACGAGGCTCTCCCTTATCTTGCTCAAGCATAAGCAAATCCATCTTAAACTGGAATAGTTCATTTTCATAATATTTTATATGCTCACAATAGAATTTGATAGCTTTCTCACGCCGAGTAAGCTCGGGGCTTTGAGGAGAATAATAAATTATTTCTCTCTCTGTGTGGGAGGAAAAATGTTCGGCGATTTGTGGATGCTTTGGCCTCGCACCAAGCATTTCAAAATCTGAGGGCTCTGGGAGGACAGATTGGGAGCACGCATATTCAGAAGAAAAAGCAACTGACCTCAGTCGTAGTTCATTATCTTCAAAAGCGGCTGTTCTGTCATCTCTCCCTTGATGCCTTTCCGAAAGCATTTCTGTTTCTTCGGCCCCTTCTTGTTCCAGGCGTGTAGCTGTAGCAAGTGGCTGGAAGTTTGAGAATCTTCTTTCTGCCTCCTTTTCTTTGGAAAGATCAATCACATCACTTATGAGGAATGATCTTGGTTTCATTTTGTCTTTTTTCTTCTTTGGCATCTTAGCAGATAATTAATTAGCGGTCCTCAGTCGCAATTTAATCATTCTAGCTAACTAGCCTAGAGGTCTTATCAGAAGTAACAAGCAAGGAAAAAGCCATAATTTCGAACCGTCCGACTGCTACCAGGTGTCAGGGCGTTGATTGATCCCATCCTGGCTCTGGGACAATCACACCTTAATTAGAGGCTGGACCATGGCTCTCCTTGCAAGCATACTCTGAGAAAACAAACCAGAAGAAGTATTTTCTAAGAAAACTCATTTTATTGTAAAAGTAAAATAAAAATAACTCTTGCTAACTAATTAGTTACATCTTGGCAAGCGTTCCTGCCCGACCTCTCGGCAAGAGAACAAAGAAAGTTAAGATGAAGGAATGGAATGTGGAGGATGCGCAGTTAGATACTGATAAGAACTTCTGAGCATCTATGGCAAGTCTATTAGTCCAGAAATGAGAGCTCAGCTGGTAAATACAAGAACACAGTGACAGTCTTAAATGATTAATCTTAGATCATTAAATTCTTAATGCTCTAATAAGTTCTTAATGATCTAATAGGGGGAAAAACATCACAGAAAAAGAGACAGACACTTAAAACAGAGAAGATAGTGATTAATTTTTCAAGACAGAAAACAAAAAAAATCAAGAACTCCTTTAAACTATTGTTAACTGATACTTAGCAACAGGGAAAATATTTAAATTTTGAGAATTTTGACACTATAGTGACTTGCGAAGTGTGCCATGTTTCAGCTTATGCCCATAGAAGACCTAAACTATGTATGTATCAAATGTAAATTACTTGAGTTATTAGAAGAAAAAGTAAAGCTTCTAGAGAAGCAAGTCTAGCCACTATGAAACTCAATGAATAAAGCGAAAAATCCCAACCTAAACAAAAGACTACACCAAAATAAAATACAACAGAGAGGAAACAGCTTCTAAAAAATAATGATGATCCCATATATGAACATAGAGAAGAAAGCCAATGCACCCAAATTGAAGACAATAGGGAACAAACAGCTTCCATAAAAAATGAGCCTACATATATCTAGAAGAGCAACACAGATGGAAACATTTCACTTTTGGAAGAAAACAACAACCAAGAGCAAAGCCCCTACTTGTCAGGGTTCCAGGTAACACTTCCAACAAAAGACTCTGAGGCTAGAAGTTCCTCAAAAGTCCATTTTATTAGAGATGTCATATTGGCACATCTGGGAAAACCCAAATCTGAAAGCTTCCAGGTTTTCCCCACCCAAAAGAAAGTCCAAGTCCCTGCCCCAGCACCCACATGTCTATCACATAGTCCAATCAATGCACCGTCCCATCTGGAGATGCCTCCCAGTCACACCCCTCCAGGTGCAGGGCAGGATGGCATTGACTCTCAAAGAAAAGAATGTTATTATGGCTAGATATCACTTCAGTCCATACAATCCCCCCTCCCAGTTTCCCACAGCACTACATGTGGCAGTCTTGAAGATCCAAAGTAAAAGATAGCTTCCAGGACTGATAGGCCTCCCCCTTAACCGATGACCATGTCCTGTAATGAGAGGAACGTAGGGGGTTAATGCCACATTCCCTAACCACCTCTTCTCCCCCAACAGGGGACCCTTTGGCTTATCAGGGTATTTATCATGAAATTGCTTTACCAATCTATCTGCCTTTACATCCCAGATTTTAACCCAAGTAGCTTCAGACAAAAGATTCCCCTTCCAATGAACTAAATATTGTAATCAACCTCTGTACAATCTAGAGCCGTGATGGCTGTACACAGGTGGCACGTGTAACCATATCAGTGGGCACACCAGCTCAGCTCTGGCATATAAGCGCGTACCAGCCAACTGATTTTTGGGCTTTCTGGGCCTATCAGAAGTAGGGAAACAGGATGTTTCCTGCCTCCGGAGGGTCTGTGGTGGGGGGGTGGGGAAGGCCCATTTTTCTTTCTCACCTGGCTCCAGATCCTCTCTATGCATCTGGGGTGGCGAAAACAGCCTTCCCCAACCCCTTGGAGGCCCTCCGGAGGCCTGAAACGGCTCATTTCCCAACTCCCGGTTGGACAGGAAGTGATGTTTTTTGCTGTCCCCAGCCTCCAGAGACTCCTAGAGAGGCTCTGGAGCCAGGTGAGAAAGAAAAACAGGCCTATCGGGCCATCACGTGCCAGGAGTGGGGGGGAGGGGGGGTTGTGCGTGCATGCGCAAGGGGGGGTGCATAGAATTATGGGTGTGGGCACACATGTGCGCGAACCTCTTCTGCCGCCCCTCCTTCCTGGCACAAGATGGCAAAAAGGTTAGCCATCACTGATCTAGAGTTTAAAATTCTTTTTACTTCATAATAAGTTTCCCCTTGTGCTACTACAGGTTTGGGTGCTGGTCGGGTCTGCAGTCTCAATTGTGACCTGACTGCTGGCTTTAGCAGACTGCAATGAAAAACAGGACACACTTTCCTTAGAATGCGTCGGAGGCTTAACTGAATTGTCACTGGGTTAATTAATTGCTAGGCAACTTCAGTCTAATGTACTTGGTTGATAGATAAACCCGATCTCCCACCCGGAAGGGGGGTTGAAGAGATTGGTGTTTGTCAGCTTGATTTTTATACGCCTCAGCGACTTCTGCCAGCACTTTTTTGCTGTTTTCCCACCCCTTCTTCAGAGACTCCATCAGAATCATGGAAGAAGTTATGAATTATTGTGGCAAAAAATACAGATAGAGATGGAAAGTTGGAAAAAAATACAATTATCCTTGCTGGGAAGGATAGCTGCAGTAAAGATGAATGTTTTACCAAGGTTTTTATTTCTTTTTCAGATGATACCTATACTTAAAAATGATAAAAATTTGAAGGAATGGCAAAAGGGTATAAATACTTTTGTTTGGGCAGGAAAGAAGCCACGAGTAAAGCAGAAAATAATGCAAGATTGTTGAGAAAGAGGAGGTCTTAAAATGCCTAATTTAGGATTGTATTATGAAGCAGCTGCCCTCTCGGCAGTTAGTGATTGGGTAAATTTAACAGATGAAAGGATATTAAATATAGAAGGATATGGTCTGGTCTATGGATGGCATGCTTATTTATTGTATGACAAAAAAGTAGATAGTACTTTTAAGAGTCACATACTAAGAAATGCTTTATTGCGTGTCTGGAAAAAATATCAATATAAATTAAATGATAAATTACCAATTTGGACAGTACCCAGACACGCGATAGAGAATATAAGTGTAGAACAAAAACAAGATGAGACTACCTACAAGGAACTTTTGTATAAGGAAGGAAATAGATTTCAATTAAAACCCATTCAACAATTAAAAGAAGAAAGAGTAGTTAAAACTTGGTTTCGGTATGGTCAGCTACAGGCCAGATGGGGAACAGATCAAAAAGTTGGTATTTTGCAACAGGAGGAGAATTTGATTAAACAAGAGATAAGAGCCAAATGTACATAAAAAGGTTCTATAATGCCCTTGTGGAAATAGATTCAGAAACAGATTTAGTTAAGGACTGTATGATAAAATGGTCACAAAATATAGGTGAAGTAATAACGATGGAAACATGGGAAAATATATGGGTTAGAAATGTAAGATTTACACAAGCGCAAAATTTAAGAGAGAATTTTTATAAAATGTTTTACAGGTGGCATCTAGACCCAAAAAAATTAGCTGGTATGTATCCAAATTTACAACCTAGATGCTGGAGATGTGACTGTCAGGATGCTACGTATTATCATATATTGTGGACGTGTAAGAAAATTAAGGCTTTCTGGATTAAAATATGGTGGATTATTCAAAATATTTTAAAGAAAAAGATTAAATTTACGCCACAGGTTTTTTTGCTGGGAATTGTTACGGATTGTACGGTAATAGAAACTAAGCTGATTTTAAATTTAATAACAGCTGCTAGGTTATTAGTGGCACAGTATTGGAAGAAGGAAGATCTACCCACCATTGAGTAATGGACATTAAAAGTGGTGCAACTGGCGGAAATGGCAAAACTCTCTGCATATTTGAAAGACCATTCAAATGAAAGATACTTATCGGAATGGAGAAGATGGATTGATTATATTCAAAGCAAGTATCGGACTAAGAAGCTTCAAATAGCTTATGAATGAAATATGTAACCCAATTGATAGTTTATAGTGTATGTTTATAATGTTTTGAGTTATAGGAGTTAAAGATCTAGGGATAACTGGAATTTAATATAATGTTAGCATATTTTAGCTTTATGTTTGGGAAATGCTGTACCCTGTGCTTGTTCTGAGAAGTCTGTGGGGGGGGGGTAGGGGGGAGAGGGAGGGGGAGGGGGGAGGGATAAGAGGGTGGGACTGGGGGTGGGAGGGGGTGAGGGAGGGGGTTGGGAGGGGGGAGAAAATGTTTGTATTCTTTTAAAAACTTTTTAATAAAAAAAAAGAATCATGGAGGAAGGTGGTTTGCAGGACAGCTTGGGCATGAGGACAAAGTCACCTCTGGTGACCTGGAAGGGGGTTAATCCGGTGCTGTTTGTAAACCACCTCTGCGAAATGCAACAAGTCCACCCAGTTCTCTTGTTGGTTATCCACATAACATCCTATATATTGTTCCACCATTGTGCTTGCTCATTCTGAAGCTCCATTCGTACTTGGATGGAAAGCCGAGCTAAGTCCTTATGTGGACCTGACCGAACTCAGGAACTCCCTCCAAAACATGGCAGTGAATTGGACCCCTCAATCTGAGATTACTCTGCAGGGTACTCCGTACAGTTGGTAAATCTGTTTGATAAACATCTTTGCCAGTTTCTTCGCTGAGGGCAAACCCAAGCAAGCAGTGAAGTGGGCTTGCTTGGAAAACAAGTTGATCACTCTCCAAATCACTGTCTCCCCCCCCCCCCCCACACACTTTCTGGGAGTTTGACTATAAAGTCCATTGTGACTTCCTCCCAAGGTCGGCTGGGGTTGGCTACTTTCTGGAGGAGCCCAGAGATCTTTCTGGCCTCATCTTCATGGTTGCACAAGCGGCACAGCTTTTTACATAATTCTGTACATCAGCTTTCATCTTTGGCCACCAAAACTGTCTCCTGTCCAGGTGCAGAGTTTTCAAGAACCCAAACTTCCAACTTCCAATGCACCATCCCAATAGGAGATGCCTCCCAGTCATACCCCTCCAGGTGCAGGGAAGGATGCCCCTGACTCTCAGAGAAAGGAATATTATTATGACTATATATCTCCAATGCAAAAGATGGCTTCCAGGCCTGACAGCAATCATATTGGGCCTTGTGTGGTTAGACAAATGGGAAGATGGCTACCGAAAACTAAGTATAGGCATTGGACTGCTACCATCCATCAAGCTGGACTGATGCTAAAAGGCCACAAACCCCAAACAGCCTTAGCAAGCTCAAAGCCTCAGCCTCTACCGCAGATGGACTGCCCGGCAGCCCACAAGTGCCAAGGGAGTATCAAGACCTGTCGGGAGTCTTTAGCGGGGAAGACTGCAACTTTGTCCCCCCTCACTGCTCAACAGACTGTGCTATAGAATTCGTACCAGGAGCCATGCTGCCCAGAGCAAAGATATACTCCATGACTCCTAAAGAAATGGAAGAGCTAAGAAAATACATCAATGCCAACTTAGCACGGGGTTTTATCCAACCCACAAAATCCAGAGTGGCAGCCCGAGTACTATTTAAAGAAAAAAACAAATGGGGGGATGAGGCTTTGCATTGATTTTCCTGGAATTAATGCCACGTGTGTGGAGAACACCTACCTTCTCCCCCTCATGAAAGACATATTAAGTCACTTAGCCAAGGGTAAGGTGTTTACCAAACTGGATTTGAGAGAAGCCTATTATCGAAGACCGTCTTTAACTGTCCGCTTGGCAGCTTCCAATTCAAAGTCATGCCATTTGGTCTGCAAGGAGCCTCAACAGTTTTCATGCAACTAATAAATGAGGTGCTACATGAGCACCTATACAAAGGGGTTCTAATTTGCCTAGATGACATTCTTACATTAGCCAGATTCTTGAAGAGCATATAAAGCTAGTGCAGCAAGTGCTGAAAAAACTCCTAGCCACAAAGCTCTATGCGAATCTGTCAAAATGTGAATTCCATAAAACCTCCCTAGATTACCTAGGCCAGTGATGGCTAACCTTTTTGCCATTGCGTGCCAAAAGCGGGGGGGGGGAGCGTGGTGGGGTCACACGCATGCGTGCCCACATCCATAATTCTATGTGCCCTCCTCCCCATGCTCCCCCCGCTTTTGGCACATGAACAGGCCTACCGGGCCTGGTAGGCCCGTTTTTGGTCTCCCCAGACTCCAGAGCCTTTCTAGAAGCCTGGGGAGGGCAAAACCGGCCTTCCCCACCCCCCTAGAGGCCCTCCAGAGGCCGGAAACAGTGTGTTTCCTGACTTCTGGTGGGCCCAGAAGGCCCAAAAATCAGCTGACTGGCGCACGCATGCATGCCGGAACTGAGCTCGCGTGCCCACCGATATGGCTCCACGTGCCACCTGTGGCACCCGTGCCATAGGTTTGCCATCACGGACCTAGGCTACCAAATATCCAGTGGAGGGATGGAAATGGACCCAGGAAAAGTGAAAGTGGTGCTGGACGGACAACCCCATGTACCCACAAGCAGCTTCAAATCTTTCTGGGGTTTGCAAACGTTTACAGGCAATTCATCCCAGCTTTTGCAGAAGTCACCCTACCCTTAACAGAGCTGTTGAAAATGGAACCACCTCCCACGAAACCACGGCTGAGTCAATCACTTGCTTGGTCAATGGACTGCAAAAGAGCCTTTGAAAAATGAAAATGGCTGTTTGCCAAGGAGCCGATTTTCCAACACCCAGACCCAGAGAGGTAGTTCATTGTCCAAGCTGACGCTAGTGATGTAGCAGTGGCAGCCATGCTCCTAGAAAAGTACCCACAAGGACAGCTCCTGCCCTGTGCCTTTGTATCCAAGAAGCTCACTGACACTGAGAGGAGGTGGACTATTTGGGAAAAAGAAACGTGCGCAGTCTGCTGGGCCCTCCTCTCCTAGAAACATTTTCTTGAAGGGGGTAAAGTGCCTTTCGAGGTCTGATCACAAAAACCTCAAAGCTCTAAAAACCCCTAGAAAATGATCTCACAAACAGATCTGTCAGGCACAATACTTCATACTATTTAACTTCGAGCTGAAGTACATCCCAGCAGCAAAAAATCTGTTTGCCAATCCCTCATCGAGAAAACCACAATTTGATAGCTGCAGGGAAGAAGTCATCCATGCCATCATTCCCCCCTCACAACAAGCTGCACAAGTCATCACCAGGGGGCAAGCCAGACAACCACCTGATCCCAGAAGAGACAGATTGACAGCAGCACTAAAAACAGTGCTTCCAGTTGACCCCTGGCTCACAGTTAATAAAGACCATGAGGGATGGGCTAGCTTGGAAGGGATCCAAGCTATATGTCCCAGCCAGCTTGAGACTGGAAGTGCTACAGTACAGCCACATTTGCGATTGGCCAGCCATTTCGGGTTCCTGAAAACCCTGCACCTGGCCAGGAAACAGTTCTGGTGGCCAAAGATGAAAGCTGAGGTGGAGGATTACGTAAAAAACTGTGCCACCTGTGCTGCCATGAAGATGAGATCAGGAAAACCTCCTGGACTCCTTCAGCAAGTAGCTAACCCCAGCCGGCCTTGGGAGGAAATAACAATGGACTTTATAGTCAAGCTTCCAGAGAATGAGGGAAATACAGTGATTTGGATGGTAATTGACTTATTTTCCAAGCAAGCCTACTTTACTGCTTGCTCAGGATTGCCCTCTGCAAAGAAGCTGGTGAAGATGTTCATTAAACAGATTTACCATCTGCATGGAGTACCCCGCAGAGTAACCTCAGATTGAGGGGTCCAATTCACTGCTAAACTTTGGATGGAGTTCCTGAGATCAGTTGGATTCATATAAGGACTTAGCTTGGCTTTCCATCCGAGTACAAACAGAATGGTAGAACAGATGAACGCCATAGTGGAGCAATATATAAGGTATTATGTCGATTACCAACAAGAGAACTGGGCGGACCTGTTGCCATTTGCAGAAGTAGATTACAACAACGCCATGCATAGCAGCACCGGATTAAACCCTTTCCAGGTCACCAGCAGCATGGGCTTTGTTCCCATCCCCAAACTGCACAGAGAACTCCCCTCCTCCATGACTTTGACCGAGTGGATGGAATTGCTGAGGAAGGGGTTGGATAATATGAAGAAAGCATTGGCAGAAGCCACTGAGGCCTATAAGAAGCAAGCGGACAAACACCAATCTCTTCAACCCCCTTTCCATGTGGGAGATCCG
Source organism: Ptyas mucosa (assembly GCA_012654045.1). NCBI lineage: Eukaryota > Metazoa > Chordata > Lepidosauria > Squamata > Colubridae > Ptyas > Ptyas mucosa. Next base: position 3,949,049 of record WNWU01000072.1, read on the forward strand.
GTTTATCATGAATACATAAGACTGAAGTTGCTCCATAAAAAGCTGGGACCTAAGTTTTTTGGTCCTTTCCCCATAGTGAAAGTAATTCACCCAGTGACAGTTCAACTTAGCCTCCCACATGTACTAAGGAAAGTACATCCTGTTTTTCATTGTAGTTTACTAAAGCCAGCAGTTGGGTCGAGATTGAGACCACAATCCTGGCCAGCTTCCAAACCTATACTGGTGCAAGGGGAAATCCATTATGAAATAAAAAGAATTCTAGATTCTAGGTTGTAGAGGAGTCAATTGCAATATTTAGTTCATTGGAAGGGGAACCTTTTGTCTGAAGCTACTTGGGTTAAAATCTGGGATGTAAAGGGAGATAGATTAATGAAGCAGTTCCATGATAAATACCCTGATAAGCCAAAGAGTCCCCCTGGAGAGGGGGGGAGAGATGGTTAGATAATATTAGTTTAACCCCCTATATTACTCTCATTGCAGGACATGATCATCAGATGAGGGGGCAGCCTGTCAGGACTGGAAGCCATCTTTTGCATTGGATCTTCAGGCCTGCCACATTTAGCTTAAACTGAGAGGGGGGAATTGTATGGAGCAGGGGAGATATATAGTCATAATAACATTCCTTTCTCTGAGAGTCAAGGACATCCTGCTCTGCCCCTGGAGGGGTGTGACTGGGAGGCATCTCCAGTTGGGATAGTGCATTGATTGGACCATGTGATAGACATGTGGGTGCTGGGGCAGGGACTTGGACTTTCTTTTGTGTGGGGAAAACCTGGAAGCTTTCAGATTTGGGTTTTCCCAGATGTGCCAATATGACATCTCTAATAAAATAGAACTTTGAGGAACTTCTAACCTTGGAGTCTTCTTTCATTGGGCGTGTTACTTGAAACCCTGACAATCGATTCAGTCATTTTGGGAGTTATGACTAATTGGATAAGTTCTCGGTGGCAGCCCATCTCCAGTCTAACAAGTTCCGTGACCATTATGGCAGGGGCTCTGCCCATTAGTGTCCCAAATGAAGCGCACCAGGGGTCTCATGCCTATCTCTAACTGTTGGACTATGGGGAGGATGATCAGGCATCTGGTGCAGCCCGTGTCTATAATGGCTTCTACCTCCCCCACGCCCCCATTTTGGGCACTACAATCCAGAAACCTCGAGGGGTTTCTTTGGCTGGAGTTTCCGCATCTTCAGTTGGAAGGAGAGGAACCTCAACAGCTTGCTTGGTGATTTTCCCTTTATCTGGTGGCTTCTGCGGGGTTCTTCTTGCCCAGGGTGCAGAAGGGACTTGAGGGATTGGGGCAAGGACCAGGCATTCGGATACTCTGTGCTCGTACTGGCCACACCAGTAGCACTTGATTGGCCCAAACAGTGTTGGTTACAGCACCTCAGGTAGCTTAGCTGGGGTTCAGTGGCCCTTTTTGATAGTTGGTTTCCTATGGGGGTGGATTTCCAGGTCCATGGCCACTGCCATGTTGTACCAGGCTTGTATATGTTCTGGATCTCCCCTGATGCCACAAGCTTGTCTGAGGTCTGGGTCAAGGGCCTCTTTGAAGTGATAAATGAGGAGGCTCTCAGGCTAGTGCCTCAGCTTCCTGGCCAGTCTTTGGAACTCCCACACTAATTACTTGGGAGGCCAGCCTGCTTTGATCTGGGCTTCAGCTTCTACTCAGTGGGCTGTGTCTTCGAATTGGCTTTGGAGCAGTTGGATAAACTCATCCACATCATCTAGCTCTGGGGCTCCCTCATCATGTAGTTCCGCTATCCACTCTGCCACTTCTCCTTCATTCATGCCATCTGCAATTGCCGAAATCAGGTCTCGATTAGTCTGGTATTGGTTCCCATAGTGATCAATGTGGGACCAGACTCAATTAAGGAAGTAGGCCAGCTTCCCTGGGGTCACATCAAAGGTCTGTCTAAAGCACAGAGGAGGAGCTGCTGGTGGGGTCAGCTGCAAGACCAGCATGGGCTGCTGATCCAGTGCTGGCGGCTGGACCGGTACTGGTGGCAGGGCCAGGACTGGTGGCAGGATCGGCGCTGGTTGCAGGACCAGCGTTGGTTGCAGGGCTGGAGCTGGTTGCAGGGCCAGAGCTGGTTTCCATTGGTATTGCACCCACCCCTGCCCAGGGTAAAAGGCTCAGCCAGGGAGGATCTGGTTGGCCAGAGGCAACATAAAGACTGGCTGTTGAGGCTGGGTGCTGGGTCCCAACAGTCCCAACTGTGGTCCTAGTATTGCTGGACTGGATTGGCTTAGTGGACCTGGCTGCAGCACCGTTCCAATTCCAGCAGGGGCTGTCACTCTGGTAGACTGGGCCCAACGTGTGAGGCTATGGTGTGATTTGCTCCATGTTGAGTGAAAGGAGGTTGACACTCCACTCGTTGCTGCTGCAGCCCCTTGGCCCAGAAAGGTGAACGTGGGCTGAGCCAAGGTCCATCCAGACAAGCTAGTACTAAGAGGTTATGCGATGCTGCCTATACTGAGCTGGCCAAACAGCTCCAGTAGGCCCAGTAGCGACTGGCTGTGAGACAGCTGTAGGAAGCCCCATTCTCTGGAGTTGCTGAGACTAGCCAGTCCCGATGCTCTCCATTCGAGGGCTTGGTTCTGCTGCACTCAGCTCACTCTCATCTGTGGTTCCCACAGCGTCACTCTGGTCAACACCTCCTTGGGCAGCATGGCTCCTGCAGCTTTGTCCCACAGAGAGGGGTCCAGTTGAGCAGCTTGCCAAGGTGCCAGCTCTTTGGGCCAGGCACCCTGTTGGTGCTCCAATTCGGCGGCCTCCTCTGCCCTCACCACAGCCTTGGAAAGGGAGTAGAAGGTCTCGAACCAGTTCTATCTTTCCCCTCTGTGGTCACTTTGTCTTCCTCCATCTTCCCTGAGTCTTCACGCTGCCTGGTGTTGGATTGGGGCTCGGGGCTCAGGACCCCAGACAGCACCCCAGAATTTGGTGAGCTGGTTGGAGTTTTAAGGTGGATTCGGGTTAATGTCAGGGTTCCAAGCAACAATCCCAATGAAAGACGACTCTGAGGCTAGAAGTTCCTCAAAGTTCCATTTTATTAGAGATGTCATATTGGCACATCTGGGAAAACCTGAATCTGAAAGCTTCCAGATTTTCCCCACCCAAAAGAAAGTCCAAGTCCCTGCCCCACATGTCCATCACATGGTCCAATCAATGCACTATCCCCACTGAAGATGCCTCCCAGTCACACCCCTTCAGGTGCAGGGCAAGATGTCTTTTGTTACTTTTAGAACCTAATTACAAGCAAAAACCAGTAGATAACCAATCTCATAAGGAGGAAGGGAGTAAAGAGAAAAAAAAGAAATTAAAAAACATAATGAAGTAGAGAGTGATGGACAGGATGGAAATCCCAGTTACAAGTAGGAGATTTAAGAAGCATACCCAAGACCCATAAAGGACTCAAATGCCTATACACTAAGTTTAGGGAACAAAGTTTAGGGAACAAACAGGATGAACTTGAAATATTAGTACATGAGGGCAGATATGATATAGTTTCCATTACTGAAACTTGGTGGGATGAAACTCATGACTGGAATGTACTGATGGAAGGATACAAACCATTCAAAAGAAACAGACATAACAAAAGAGGATGTGGATTTGCATTATATATAAAAGATCACTACATCTCTACAAAATACAAAAAACCAAGGATGAAAACCTCCTAGACTCCATTTGAGTCAATATAAAAGGGAAAAAAATGACATTTCTAAAGCTGTATACTACAGGTCATCCAACCAAGCAGAAGAAATAGAGATTCATGATTAAAGGCCTGGAGATTAAAACATATGAAGAACGGTTGCAGGATTTGGGTTTGGCTAGTCTAGAGAAAAGTCATGGGAAGACATGATAGCAGTATTCCAGTATTTGAGAGGTTGCCACAAAGAGGTCAATTTATTTTCCAAAGCACCAGAGGGCAAAACAAGAAACAATTGATGGAAACTAATCAAGGAGAAAAGCAACCTGGAATTGAGGAGAAACTTCTTAACAGTGAGGACAATTAACCAGTGGAACAACTTGCCTTCAGAAGTTGTGGGTGCTTCATCATTGGAGGTTTTTAAGAAGAGACTGGACAGTACATTTGTCTGAAATGGTATAAGATCTCTTGCTTGAGCAGGGGGCTGGACTAGAAGACCTTCAAGCTTCCAGCTGTATTCTGATTTTAATTCCTGCCATGCAGATATAGTTCCATTAAGGACTACACGTTGAATGAGGTTGGTTAGCGAATTGTGATTATCATTATTTGGTGAATGAATATTCTGCTATCATTCACTGCAAGCAAAATTTTAACATTACCTTCTGCTATTTGTTACTGAATGGAGTTATTGCTGCTAAGTAAACATTTCGATGAGCCATTTGTTTTCTTGGGCCTCAAGAGGTTTTCAGCTTCTAGTCTGAGTAACTAACATGGAGGAGAAAGTGCGGCATGGTGAAATTGATTGAAACCATATTACTTCCATTGGACCCAGATTAAAAAAAAAATCAATGGTTTTTTAGCAATCCTGCTGCCTACTAAGCTGTTCTCTTTCTTCCTCTTCTTTACTTTTTGCCAAGTATTTGTCTGGAAATTCTTGAATTCTGCTCCAAAGATTGGAAAAATCCTATGAAATATCTCAGTTTTTCACAGATGGGTTTTTGCAGTGACACATTGCACAATTACTTGTGCTGGCAGCTAGAAGGGATAGCCCACTCTTTCTAAGGGTTATGAGATTTGGGGTTTGGGAAAAAGCATTTATAAATCTGAAATTTATCCAAAATCTTCTGAGTTGGACATCATACTGGAAATCTTATGACACCAAGTTCTTCTCATGAGACTGCTGCTCTTTCCCAGCTGTAATGTCCTGGGAATAACTCCAGATGTCTGTTCTGGATTTTGGATTAACCACAAAAAGACCACCCCCAAAAAAACTAGTCTATGGTTTTTATTTAGCTATGATGGTGGTGTGTGCAGCATGATGGGATAGTTTTTTTTATTTATGACTTTGTGGCAGCTTCTCCAGCAGTTCTGAAAGAACAAAACTTCAACCAGAAAGATCATCTCTAGGAACAGGGGCCAGTCTCCCTCATAAAACCTCAGAAGGTTGAAAGAAGCCAGGGAAAAGTGATTCATAAAATCAATAGATGACTGTAAAAGTCATAATATTACTCATATTAGTAACATTAATATAGAATTCATAAGATTTTATACCCCACAAATCTCACATTAGAAAACATTGAGAATTATTTAGATAAATTGGAGTTATCAGTTTTAGACTCATCATGCTATCAGAATTAATAGCATTTAAAAAAATATATATAAAATGGGTGCACACTTGGACCAGGTGGATTTACCTGTAGCGCTACTTCCGTAAGGTTTGCTAGAGTCCGGGTTCTCCTGGCCTGCCTGGTATGGCTGCCAGTCCACACTGGTCCCTCGCTCAGGCATCTCTATTTGCCTGGGTCACGTGGTGGAGTGGTGGTCAGTCTCCTCTCAGCAGGCAGGTCACGTGATGGGGTGATGATCAGTCTTTTCCCAGCAGGCAGGTCATGTAATGGGGTGATGATGTCAGGGGATGGATCAGAGTTTTTTCTAGCAGTGAATACTACCTCTTGCAATGCGGTGGTCCATATGTCAGTCTTCTAAGGGGATGTATCTCTCATTTTAGTCTCTGTTCTTTGGGCTCAGCTGCAATGAATAAGTCATCTTCTCGAGGCTTCTGGCACCCTAAAGTCTCTGGGGCTAGAGGCCGATTCTCTGATTCTGGCTGTTGTGAGGCATGTGGAAGGATTGTGTCTTTCCCCAGAAGCTCCTCCAGCCCAGGAACCTCTGGAGTTGGTGGCACGCTCTCCAGTTCTGACAACTGCTGGAATGTTTTTTTTTTTTATTGAAAAAGTTTTTAAATAAAATTTTTACATACATTTTCTCCCCCCTCCCCCACCACCCCCCGGACTTCCCAGAGCAAATACAAGTACATGATAAAATACAGCTCAAATTCTCTAAGTTAAACTCCATTTCACACTTATCATAATCCTAATCATTAAACAAGTAAATTAAAGGAAAGCAAGTCTTCTTTTCTTCTCATTCCATCTAATTCGACAAAATCAATCTCCATGTCTCCATTTATAGTTACAGCAGTTAATAAAACAATTAAATATTACGTAATCACAACTATCATTACTCAGTATAACTAATTAATACTTAGCAAATTATTAAGTCTACACAATCTAACAAAATATTTTGTAACTTCTTTCATTTAAAACAGAAAAAGAAAACCCAACAACAAAGAAAAATAAAAAACCCTCAGTCAAAAAAAAAAAACAAAAAAACCCCCCCAAATTTAAAATAGAATACTATATAAAATCTTCCGTCCTCCATTTTTAAACCATCAAGGTCCATTTATAGTTAAAACACTTAAAACAATAATAATAAAGTTTTTAATCAAAAAAGGAGTATAACAATCAAACCTCTTATAAATTTATCAATACAGATAAAACATCATTTAATAACTATATCAAACATTTTAATTCTTCATACTAGATTAAACCAGTTGCTAATCTTCTTGTCTTCACATCTTCCAACAGCATATAGAATATCTTCATCATTTGCGTCTACTCACCTAAATAGTAATTTGCTTCTTTATAAAAACCCCCCCCCGAGTGACTTTATAATTATAATTGTAGTAATATCCATCAAATCCAGTCAAAACTAGATTAGTAGATCCATCAAGCGTATTAAGGAAACCACCAGATCAACTGCAATTGCTCTAGATCCATAGTCCTTTTGCCTTATATTTATTACCATCAAACAGAAAGCTCCGATTTAGTATATTCAATGAGACTTCTACGTTTACAGTTAAATCCAGATTTATCACAGTCCTTAATAAAATATTCCAATTCCTTCAAGTCAGGGCATATTTCACAACCCAACACACCAGCATTGCTGTGATCTGTTTATTCTTCTCAAAATATTCCAATACAACTATAAATTGCCTCCTCATCGTCCATCACTTGGTTAACTGGCATTGAATTGCTGTGTAGTATTTTTTTTTTCTTCCCCCCCAAAAGTTCAAAGTCTTTAAACATTTAAACAATGCTTTTTAAGGACCATCATCTCGTCAAGCAGGGTTATTTTCCATTTCTCCAGGCTTTCTTCTTTTCCTTTTTACGAACTTTCTTCTTGACTTTGATCCCTCTGCCTTTTTTAACTCCAGCAGGGATTTGCGGTTTTTGGGATTGGATATTATAAACTTTTTGCAGAAATATGGGTTCTTCTGAAAACAAGTCATCAGCTTGCAGAGCTTCTTGCTCCTGCTCAACCTTCAACTTTCTCTCTTCTGTAAAATCTGCTATGGTCTTTTGTTGTTTTTTTTCCTTTCCCAGCTCTTGACTCAATCCCCCACTGCTTGATTGTGACTCAGTATTTCCATGTATTTCATTGTTTCCAGCTTGAGAAGCTTGAAATATAGTATCAATTCTTTTCAATAAAGCAGAGGTAATTGAACTCAAAGCTTCCTCAAATTCAGACCATTGAGAGTTAAATAACCCTCCTTTCCTTTCTTTGTTTTCGAGAAGCCCAGCCATCCTGCCCCCCTTCTTCCTTCCCCTCCAGAAGGACGGGGAAAAAGAAAAGAAAAGAAAAAAAAGAATTTCAAGAAGAAAAAAGAAAAAAAAAGACTTTTTAATTTATATTGCTGCTTGAGTTATTATTATTACATCCTTTCTTATTCCATCCACTTTTCAAAAAGGAGTTTTACGTTTCAAACAGGGGCTTATCAATAATTATTTTTAACTTTCACTTCTTCACGCCCTGTTGAAACTCAAACGCCATCTTGCTTTCACTTTCCACTTAAGAGAAATCTTTTAAGAAAGTAAGTCCCTGGAGTTAGAAAAAGAGAAAAAAAATACTTGCTGTTTCCTTCGTGCAACTTGTGCTCTGCCAACTTGATTCAAAGGTATTTGTTTAAAGTTGTTTGATGGGGTGGCCGCGGCATCTAGTTCTGACAGGGAAAGACTTCCCAGTCAGAGGCATCCCAGGTCCGGAGCTTTTGACAGGCTTCACGGGGAGCTCTCATCTTCGAGCACCAGATTATTAGGTAAATCTGGTGCCCTCAGGGAGCTCTACCCCACCCGTCTGCTCTCCTTCCCCCCTTCTTCCTGGGGGGAAGGATTCCAAACCGCAAGACAGCCGATTTTCGCTGTTCTTGCGGTTCTACGGAATCTGGGGCTGGCGCTTCAAAAGAAGCGTCTGGCGATGCCGCTGGCTCAACCGGAAGTCTCACAACTGCTGGAATGTTCATCAGCTTCCACTCTGGTTCTCCAAGAACTTCTCCCTGTTCCCGAGCTTGAGGTACAAACTCAGGGACATCTGGCCTGAGCTGCTTGGGCCCCATCTCAGTGCCCGATGAGGGGGTGGCTGTTGCAATATACTCCGGTGACCACAACCAGTTCATACAGACCTCTTTCTTTTCTTTTTTTTATTGAAAAAGTTTTAACAATACAAATTTTCCCCCCTTTTCCCCCCCCTCCCTAGCCATAAATGTAGAATGCATATAAAAAGAATATATAAATCCTTCCCATCCCCACCCTAACCCTCCCCCTCCTCCCTCTTCCCTCCCCCCCTTGACTTCCATTATATGCAATATTAATATTCCCAAACAATATATATGTTATTCAAACTTCCAAATCTTTTTTCCTATATTTACTAACATATTAACATAGTCATCTCAGCTAAAAGCGATATAATATTTTCTAGTCTGATACTTATTCTGTACATACTCAATCCATAATTTCCATTCCTGTATATACTTCTCATGCGTCTGATCCTTTAAAAAAGCTGAAACCTTTGCCATTTCTGCAAATCCAGCCATCTTCTGGGTCCATTCATCAACCGTCGGTAAAACATCACTCTTCCAATGTTGGGCAATCAATAACCTAGCTGCTGTCACCATATACAAAATCAATTTAGTTTCACCCAATGTAAAATCTTTAACTATACCCAATAAGAAAAATTGCGGAGAAAATTGTATTTTTTTCTTTAAAACATTTTGCATAACCCACCAGATTTTTATCCAAAAAGCCCTCACTACCCTGCAAGTCCACCAGATGTGATAATATGTAGCATCTAAACAATCACATCTCCAACATTTTGGCTGCACATTAGGGTACATGCACGACAATTTCTTGGGGTATACAGACCTCTTTCTTGTCACTGTCCTCTTCTTCTCCTTCCACGGATGGAACAAGTTGTGCTCGAGTCACTGGTCTCTTCCTTATCGGGCAGGGTTCAGTTGCCTATGGATCAGAAGACTGAGATACTCATAATGCCTCATTCAGACAATAGATGATTTTAGTGCTACACTTTCAGAGGCCTTAAACTCCCTTCTGGTCAAATCCAGTACACTGGTAATCCACATAGCTTCTCACTGATAATGTATGGCTGGGAGCTCCACCAGTCTGCCAGTTTATGCTTCCCAGGAATGTTCAGATTTTGCAATAATACCTGATCACCAAGTTGCAAATCTTGAATTCTCACCTTCGGGTCATACTTCCTCCTGTTTCTCTGTTCTTGGGCCTCTGAAATGGCTTGAGCCTTCTCATATGCTGTCTTCAGATTCCTCCTCAACTGGTCCATGTAGTTGCAGTGTGAAGTGAGTGAGGTTTCGTCCATGGAGATGCCGAATGCTATATCTACCAGCAGTCAAACCTCCCTGCCAAACACAGTGGTGAAATCTGAACCGGTTTGTTACTGTTTCTCTGGCCGTGCATGCACTGCATGCGCAGTGTGCACCAAACATGCGCTGAGCACACACGCTTGCACAGTATGCACCATACTGGCTGTGGAAGGAGGAGAGGAGTGACCAATCAGCCCTCTAGCTACTTTCATTGGACAAGGTGGGACTTTTGTTCTTTTAATTAGGTAAAAACCAATTTCACTGACTGTGCAAATATGTTGTGTCCAATAAACTTGTTCTTTGAAGAATCTACCTGCCTCAGAGTTCTGCTTTCAGTGGGTGTGTTGCTCAGAACGCTGACCCATGCATAATGGTAGAAATGTGTTGTATCCAGTGTTGCTCCTTCTCTGCAGTCAGCTTCCCTAACGTGTCAAGAAGAGTACGATTGAACCTTTCAGGCTGTGGGTCTCCTTGTGGGTAGTAGAGAGTGGTGCATGACTTCCAAATGCCCAGTATATCCAGCAATTGTTTGAAAGTTTGCTCTTGAAATCTCTGCCTTGATTGGAATGTATGTGCTGAAGTAATCCATAGTTTACAAAGAACTTTTCTACAAGTACCTTAGCTACCGTGGTGGCATGCTGGTCTCTTGTTGGGAAGACCTGTGCATAGCAAGTGAAATGATCAGTCACAACCAATACATTCTTCTGCCAACTGGTATCTGGTTCCAGGCATCGGAAATCAACACAAACTAGACCCATGGGTCCATGATTTTTCCGGTGGCTCATTGGTGTGGCCCTGGAAGGTAGGGTCTTTCACTGGATACAATGCAGGCAGGATCAACAGTAGTCCTCAACCTCCTTCTTCATACAACGCCAGTAGAATTGATCTCTCACTGACTTGAAGGTCCTCTCTGGCTCCAGATGTCTATCCTCATTGTGTAGCGCAATCAGCACCACTTCTCTGTTTTTCTGGGAGCAACAGCTGCCACTTTTCCTTGGGCCCATCTGAAGGGCCCTTCCAATAAACCACACCTCCCTGGAGCTATAACCTTTCTTTATGCAACAACTGAGCTTCTCTCAGGAAGTCAGTTACCAGGGCCTCTAGCTGACCACTTCTCAGAGCCCTCGCCAACAGATGAGGGTCTTCCACCATGATCTCTTTTTTAGTCTTTCTTTGTCAAAACTGGCATACCCTCTCATCTAACTTGAGTGGGGTTACAGTACATCTTAGGAACACTAGCGGTAGTGACTCCTACTGCTTCTGCCCAGCTGCTCCTCAAACTCAGTGCTTGACCCCTTAGTACAGGGCGTGAATACCATCAGGGGTCAATCATATCTATTCTCCAACATTAGGACCATGCGGTCTCCTCGACAGGAGGAGACCGCATCTCTGTTCCCCATACCAGGCCAGTACTTCAGGATGAACCTGAACCTGGAGAGGGCAGCTAGCCACCAATGCCCCATGGTGTTACATTTGGCTGTTGTGAGCAGTTACATCAGTGAGTTGTTGGCCGAACTCTGCTCCATACAGTTAATCCTTTAATTTATCTACCACTTCCCACTTAAGCACCAGGAACTCCAGCTTGTGGGTAAGGTAGTTTTTTTTGGCTGAAGTGAGGCCACTGCTGATGTATGCAACAAGCCTCAGGTGTTCATCATGTTCTTGATACAGCATTCCCCCAAGACCATCTTGACTAGCATCAACATATAGTTCATATGGCTGGTTTGGGTCTGTGTAGGCTAAGACCGAGACATTTGTGAATCTCCTCTTCAGTTGGTCAAAGGCCAGCTCACACTGCTCAATCCACTCGCCCTGAATTGATTCCCAAGACTTCCTGGGTTCCCTATTCTGATGGAGATGGCTCCAGACATGTCCTCTGCCTCCTCATTCTCCAACACATCATTGAGAGGATGGGCTATCTTTGCAAACCCTTTGACAAATCTCCAATAGTATGAGAAGAACCCTAGAAATGATCACAGTTTAGCCATATTTTGGGGTCTGAGCCAGGAAGTGACAGCCTCAAGCTTTGTGGAGTCAGTTGATAACCCTTCTGCAGAGACAACATGGCCAAGGTATGTGACAGATGGCTAGTAAAATTGGCATTTCTCTAGTGACAGCTTCAACCTTTCTTCATGGAGCCTGGTCAGAACCTTCTCCAAGCACTCCTCATATTGTTCAAGAGTCTCACCAAAAAGAATAAAATCATCTAGGTACACTAGCACCTCTATCTCTATCTTCATCTGTCCCACTGTCCACTCCATGAATCTTTGAAAGGTCACTGGGGCCCCTGATAACCCTTGAGGCATCCAATAGAATTCATAGAACCCCAAGTAAGTTTTTATTGCGGTCAGAGACCAAATTAAAATACACATAGAAAGGGAGTATATTTTACAAATATAAATAGATCATGTGACAGTACACCATCTCCTGCCTCAAATACAATCTATACTGTCAATACTAGTGATCCTCTGCCGTAGGGCTTACTCATCTCTTCCCCTGTTTTTTTCCAGCCACAACTGCAGCAAAATTTTTTGCCACCTTTAGAGTTGTATTGGGGTCTGCATCCTGGAATAGGAAATAAAGGCTGAACATATCAGGTGAACCAGGGAATCTCTGGGAAATAGGAGAAATGAATCTTGATCTTATATCCCGGTAGTGGGGACATACGAATGTAATATGGAACAGGGATTCTGGGGATCGGCCGTCACATGTACAATAGATGGATTTTAACCCCCCCCTCCCGAGAGCCTACTGTCGAGGACATTTGAGGGGATCACATTAAATCGTGCCTTCATAAATGCAAGCCTGTGTTTGATAGAGTGTAACGCGGAGAGGTAAGGCGGAGGGTGAAATGAGGGAACAATACCAAGGGAAAACGGTGAGCATGTTCCCAATCCATGTGCCAGATTTAGTTGTCTATCGATGTCGTCCAGCCGTTGAAAGATCAATGATTTGGCAGTATCAGGCCTAGAATAAAAGCTTCAATGGGGGAAATCCCGATCTTCAAAAGTTTTGTATGGCTATTACGGGCCCAGGGACTATGAAAAGGATCCCGCCATAGGCATTGGCCTAGGTAATAGCCTGGGAGTCTAGTCCACAGGGACAACCAATAGCCAATTGCACGTTTCCACAAGATTGTAGCAAGTGAGGATATGCCCAATTCCAAATGAATTGCGGCATTACTTATGCGGGGGGGGGGACTCCCATTAGACGGCGTAGGAACTGGCTGTGGACAGACTCAAAAGAAGAAATGTTGGATTGGACCCAGAGGGAGGCGCCATAGATGATAGCAGCTATCATCTTTGCCCTGTAGACTTAATATGCATTGGACTCTTAATATGCATTGGACCTGTCTCTTTTATCTGTCTAACCAATTCCACTTCATATTCCATTAAACCAGTTTGTTGATCTTCTTTCCATCTCATCTGCAATTGATTATACTGCAACCAAGTCAAAGAAATCCCTTCTTCCAACAGCATTTCCAAAGTCTTCAACTGCCATCTACCCCCTTCAGTATAAAGTAGCTCTTTGTATAACCCCCCCCCGAGTGACTTAATATTTGTATTCCACATGGTATCAGCAAGATCCAGCCAAAACGGAATCTTATAATCCCAATTGGTTCGGTGCTTCTTCCAAATTCTCATCAAGGCGTTTCTAAGTATATGACTATTAAACACTTTATCCACTTTGTAATCATAAAATAAGTATGGGTGCCATCCCAAGCAAGGTCATGACTTTCTATATTCAGCAATTCAGTCTTTGTTTTTCCAAACCAATCACTTATTTGTGTCAATGCAGCTGCTTCATAATATAATCGAAGGTTTGGAAGTTTAAGACTACCCCTCTTACGAGTATCTTGCATAATTTTCAGTTTCACTCTCGTTTTTTTTTCATTCCAAACAAATTTATTCACTCCTTTTTGCCATTCTAGCAATGGTTTATCAGATTTGAGCACCGGTATCATTTGAAATAAGAAAATAAATCTGGGTAAAACATTCATTTTTACTGCTGATATTTTTCCAAGTAAAGATAACTGCAGTTTCTTCCAAGTTTGCATATCTTTTTGTATCTTTTGCCACAGAACCTCATAATTATTTTGAAACAGTTTTGTATTTGAGTCTGCGACTTGTACTCCTAAATATTTGACCTTTGAGACAATTTTGAAACCTGCCATTCTTTCCAGTTCCTTTTTTCTGCTCTCTGTCAAATTTTTAACAATCATTTTAGTTTTTTTCTGATTCAGTCTAAAGCCAGATACCATGCCATATTCTTCTATAATATCTTTCATCTGGATTATTGATTTCATTGGCCGTGTTAGGATAACAACCAGATCATCTGCAAATGCCCTAGTTCTGTAGTCCTCTTGCCTTATAGCCTTATTCCATTCAAAGAGTTCGAATCCCGTATTATGTTCAATAAGACTTCGAGAGTTAAAATAAATAATAATGGGGATAGTGGACAACCTTGTCTTGTACCTTTTTGTATATTAAAATTGGATGTTAAACTTCCGTTAATAATAAGTTGTGCAGATTGTTCATGATAAATTGCTCCAATCGCCTGTATAAACCACTCCCCCAAGTCCATTTTTTCCAAAGTCTTAATTATAAAATTCCAATTCACTCGATCAAAGGCTTTTTCTGCATCCAAAAAGACCAGCACTGCAGAGATCTGTTTATTCTTATCTAGATAATCCAATAAATCTATAATTTGCCTCACATTTTCCTTCATATATCTGCCTTCAATAAATCCCGCTTGATCATGATGAATTACCTCTTGAATAACTGGCATCAGTCTGTTGGCTAACACTTTTGCAAAAATTTTATAATCTGTATTTAAAAGAGATATTGGTCTATAATTTATGGTTTCTTAGAACCTGATTCTTCTTTCGGTATCAATGAGACAAAGGCTGCTTTCCACTAGGAAGGTATCTTACCTCCTTGTTGTATATTACAAAATAAGTCCTTAAGATGCTCAATCATTTCCGCTTGTAAGGTTTTATAATAAACTGCAGTTAGGCCATCCATCCCTGGAGCTTTGGCTGTTTTCAATTGTTGTATAGCAAAACTAATCTCCTCAACTGTTATTAATTGATCCAAGTTTTCCTTTTGAAGCAATGAGACCTTTGAAACTCTTTTTTCTTCTAGATATTTATCTATACAACTGTTCTGTATTTTATCTTTAGCGTATAACTTGGTATAGTAGTCCAAAAAGGCCTTCTTAATTGATTCTTGTTGAAAAACTTCTTTGCCTGCATACTTAGTACTATCAATAGTCCGTGTAGTTAATTGTTTCCTCAAAGTATATGCCAACCATCTGCCCGGTTTATTAGCATTAGTAAAAGTATTGTGCTTTGCAAATTGTAAATTAGTTGCTGCTTGATCTGCTATAAGCATTTGAAATTGATCCTTCAAAAGTTTTATAACTATTTGCAATTTTCCGTCTGCTGGTTTTTGTATCAATTGTTGCTCTTTTTTCTTTATCTCTCTTTCCAAGTCTAGTCTCTTTTTCTGTTGATTCTGTCTATGTTTAGAATTCATTTGAATCAGTACCCCCCGCATATATGCTTTACTTGCATCCCAAACTATTTCAATAGGGGTACCTTTATTTAAATTCAGTTTAAAAAACTCCTTTAGATGCTTTTTAAGTTCAATTATATTTTTTTCATATCTAAATAAATTTTCGTTTAATCTCCAAGATCTTCTTTCTCTTTTCCCCATCTCAATTTCCATCCAGACCAGACTGTGGTCAGTCAAAGTCCTAGGAAATATCTTTGTCTTCTTTACTTTAGGAAGTAAATCAGTAGTTAACAAAATAAAATCGATCCTGGAAAAGGATTTATGCCTGTCCGAGTAAAAAGTAAAGTCCAATTCATTTGGATTATGAACTCTCCAGATATCTTTCATTTCCAAATCCTCTTGCATTTCAAAAAAAAGCTTGTGGTAGCTTAGCCCCTAATTTGGCCATACTTTTTTTGTCCTTTCTAGGTTGAATTACTCCATTCCAGTCCCCCATAATTAAAATAGTTGTATAATTCCATTCCAAAATTTTTAAATGAAACATCTTATAAAAACTTTCCTGTTGCTGGTTTGGAGCATATATTCCAACCAACAGGGTTGGACCATTATCTGTAAGAAGTTCGATTGCTATATATCTTCCACAATCATCTACTTCTATAATTTTAGCTGAAAGTCTTTTATTTATATAAATCACCACACCATTCTTCTTTTCCGAATTTGAGGCGACAAATTGCATTCCCAATCTTGAATTTATCAAATATTTCTGATCTTGCAGTTTTATATGGGTTTCTTGCAAACAAATAACATCATTATGAAATTGCTTCAAATAGTGAAATACTTTCTTTTTTGTGGAGAGTTCAATCCATTCACATTCCAAGACAAAAATTTAAGTGTCATTTGATCCAGTCTGAAATTTTGAGAGCAATTGCCGAATATCCTTTTCCACAGAAATAATCTTCGGTTTAGCTCCTCCCATGATTTCAGTTTGCACCTTTCCTTTAGCCTTTTTTGCTCGTTGTGGTTTATATTGCTCTTGTTGTTGTGCTTCCTTCATTTGTCTAGACATTGCTCTGGTTATACGTTGCTCCTCCAATTTAGATGTTCTCAATTCAAGATCCAATGCCTCCTCTGTAATAGTTTTAGATGTTTCTTCCAAAGGAGAAATTTCAAGTGGAGCAAAAGGATCAACCACAATGCCACCTACAGCTTCCTGTGCCTCTCTTGCCTCCTTTTGCAACTGTTTTATTTGTGCCAAAGTTTCTTGATCAAACTGGGTCTGTGATTCAACATCCTTATCTATTGGTGAAGATGTACGTGGAGGAGGAGAACCCGCTCTCAAGACATTATAATAAAATTCTTCTGCTTTTGCAATAGTATTTAAGCGATATCTCACTCCGCGTATCCTCAGTATTATACCTGTTGGAGCATCCCATCTAAATTGTATTTGCTATTTTTTCAATTCTGCCACCAAAAATCCAAAATCCTTTCTATCCCTTAGCATTTTAGGTGGTAATTCTTTGAAAACTCCAATTTCAACTCCATCAACCAGAACAGCAGTAACAAATGAATTTTGCAAAATATCATTTCTTATTCTCTTATCTGTAAAATATATCACCACATCTCTGGGCAATTGCCTTTGTACTGCCATACGAGAGTTAACTCTGTAAGCCTTGCCAATCTTACATAGGACTTCATCAGGTTCAACCTTGAGTAAAACTGCTAAAGCATCAGCACAAATTTTTCTAAGATCTTCCCTGCTGCTCTCTTTTATATCTCTGAGTCTAATAGCAAATTCCATTGACCGAAATTGCATCATGGTAATCTCATTTTCAATGTTTTGTGTCATTTCTTCAACCTCTGTAATTCTTAAGTCAGATTCTTTAAATTTGGTCTCCACATCTGAGGCAAGATTATCCACTTTTTTATCAATCTACAACATTACCTCAGACAGGCCTTTAACTACTGTTTGAATATCTTTATTGACTGCATCAAATTTTTCTTGAATAATTCCTTTGAGCTCTTGTTCTGATCTCTTAATTTCTTTAATAATAATATCCTGAGAGCCTTCTTCCTTTGTCTGAATTTGCAGCTGCGCTGTTTGAGGTTGCTTCTGCTTGTGAGTGGGGGAATCCCCCCCTGCTTGTTTTGTTGACATTTTGCCTCTTAAAGATCTTCCTTTTCCAGTACAAATTCTAGCAACTCTTCCCAAAAGTTTCTCCAGATTCAATCAGGTCTATAACAATCAGTTACTGTTTCTATTTTTTTTTTTTTTGGTTATTTTTCTCCCTCTTCCAGCCGGATTTGTTACTTTAGAATGTAGCCGGATACACAAATCAAATTACTTTCACTTTCAGCTGCTCTCCGCTGAAAGCAAGTGCCATTTCCCCCCCCCTTCTCAATTCCAAATTACTTTGTCTTTGAAACTATAATTCTTCCAAATGTTTCACAAAGCTTTTAATACTTGCTATTTAGCAGGAAGTCCCAATTCTTCTTTATTATTGTTTGGTGCTGGTAATGCTGCCGCGCTATCTTGCTCTGCAATTAGCAGAGTTTCCCAGTTGTCCGGAGCTTCAGCGGCTTGGATAGGGAGTCCCACCCTGTTAACACCCCAGAAGCAAAAAAACTTTCTGGGGGTCTCACAGGGGACTCTACCTGCAGCCACCGGCTCTCCTCACAAGATCTTTACCTCTTGGAGTTTTTCGAGCCGCTTCTGTTACCGAAACGGCTCTTTAACAGGCGGCTGGGCTGGCAGTCTTCAAAAGACCGTCAGCGATAGATCGCGGCGACACCGGAAGTCGCCCTGTAGACTTTCAATGCTGAGGGGATATGATGAGCTCCCTCAGTATGAAAAAAGTGCAGGAGGGCATGGGTGGAAATCTTAGCCTTATTACAGAGAGACTTAACCTGTGCAGGCCACTTGGTATTGGATTGAAAGGGGATACCTAGATATTGGAATCTGTGGACCTGTTCCACTGGGATGCCATCAAGGTTCCATTGATAGATTTTCCTGCTTCTTGCAAAAATCATGATTTTAGACTTAGAGTGGCTTATATGCAGTTGGTTAGCGGAGCAATAGGCAGAAAGGATTTTTAAGGCTTTAAGTAGGCCCACCTGGGAAAATGAAAGTATTGAGGCATCGTCAGCATAGAGCAGGAGCGGACATCTATAATCAGCTAATCTAGAGGCATGGATGTAGACCGTGTGATCCGAAAATGCCTTTCTCCAGTCACTGATATATAAGTTAAAGAGAAAGGGTGCCAGTATACACGCCTGCCTAACCCCCTTGTTAACAGGGATAGCATTAGAGAGATCCCCCTGTGGGGTAAGGTGCACTTTTGCTTCTGTTCCGTCATGCAGTTGGGAGATAAGCCAGAGTAATCTTTTGTCAATACCCCAGGCAGAAAGTTTGGCCCACAGCTTAGCTCTAGGGATGCTGTCGAAGGCAGCCTTTAGGTCTATAAAGGCAACGCAGAGACGACCCTTCCTGGGGGTGGAATATTTTACGGCAAGATGATGAAGGATCAGAGCATGGTCAATTGTAGAATGGTCTGGACAGAACCCCGCCTGCTCATGTCTGAGCAGGTCGGCCTCTTCAGCCCAGCACTCCAGTTTGGACAGGATATAGCGGACATAGAGTTTCCCCAAAATTGAAAGAAGACTGATGTTACGGAAGTTGTCGGGATCGGAATGGGTGCCTTTCTTATGTATTGGGATAATTATGGCATCCTTCCAGAGCTTGGGGATGAGGCCTGTTTGGTTGATCGCATTAAATACCTCGGTGAGAACCAGGGTCCACCAGTCCTTATGGGCTAGAATGGCTTCGGCTGGGATGAGATCCGGGCCGGGAGCTTTTTGAAGTTTGAGTTGTCCGATTAGCTTGGCAATCGTGGATGGTTCCACAGGAGGCCATCTGGGAAGGTGGTTAGGGAAAGAGCCTGAGGTCGAAGAAACTGGCATGTCGGTGTCGTAAAAGACTCGGCGTAGAAAGAATTCCCATGTGGTGGCAGAGATGGAATAAGTGAGCCTACTAGTTGGCCTCCTGTTTACCAGACTCCAGAAATCTCGAGGGTTGCTGGATTTCGTGGCCTCTAGTAATGCATTCCACCTTAGCCGGTGCCAGTCTTGCTTGGCTCTTGAAAGGGCTAGTTTGTATGCCTTCTTAGCCTCGAAATAAGTGGGGGGGGGGGGGGGGGCGTCGATGAACCTGTTCGTTTGTGGGCAGAATATATAAATCTCATATATAAATCATGTCTTAGGACTGGGGTACCTACGAGACCGCCTTCTGTCACCAATAGCCTCCCACTGACCAGTACGCTCCCATAGAGAGGGACTTCTCAGGGTGCCATCGGTCAAACAGTGTTGACTGGCAGCCCCCAGGGGGAGAGCCTTCTCTGTGGGAGCACCCACCGTCTGGAACGAGCTGCCCTTGGAGATACGGATAATCCCGGATCTTCGTGCTTTCCACCGTGCCCTCAAAGCATTTCTATTCAAGCAGGCCTGCCTGACCTAACCTCGTTTAAAAGCTACGTTTAAATTTTTAAATTTTGAATCTACCCTATAAATTTGAGATGTTTAATTTAATTCTATTTCCGAACTAAACCATTTATTTGTATTTTTAATCAGTTTTTTAACATCTGTATCACATATATTTATCGTTTAACTGTTCACCACCCTGAGTCCTTCGGGAGGAGGGCGGTATATAAATCAAATAAATAAATAAATAAATAAATAAATAAATAAATAAATAAATAAATAAATAAGGTTCCTGGCTTGTTTGCACTGTGAGTTAAACCAAGGGGCTCCCTTCCTCTGGGAAACTCTACCAGGGATAAGAGTGGGGGGCTGAAAGGAGGCTATAAGACTGCTTAGACATTCAGTGAAGGCAGTCAGTAGCACACCGGGTGTAGCCTTGGTGCCAGTTAAGGCTGACAAAGTATTGGCTGCTTCTTGATGATAAAAGCATGCGTGGAAAAGGGCCAGAGACTTTGACCATTTCGGCAACATCGGGGAGCCTCTGGGATTAGCGTCTATTGAAACAACATGAGCGGAATGGTCTTGAGGTCTATATAGCCATGTAACTGTAATGAGAGGAAGGTGGTCACTGAAAATCCTGAAAATCTACTTTGAAGGAAGAAATGTATGGCAAAAAGGCTCCCGAAACCAAGGTATAGTCTATTGTGCTGTTGCCATTTTTGGCCAAGTGGGTAAATTCCCTGGGGACATCCGGGGCACATCTGCCATTAAGGGGGAATAGGTCTAGTTTGATGGTAAGGAGAGCTAGACAAGTCCCCGCTTTGTCAACTTTCCGATCCTTGGAAACTCTCCCTTTCAGGGTATCCAGGGGGTGGTCATCCCTAGTCGGGCCTACCCACCAACGAGAGGCAACCAGGGTTTCCCAAGTCCCCACAGTGCGGGCGTTTAGATCCCCCACCAGAAGAACCAGAGAATGAGGGAAAGTGTGATGGTAGCGAGAAAGTCTTCCAGACTGGCCCACAGCTCATCCAAGTCCTGGTGAGAGCCCCCGGGAGGAAGGTAGACATTAAACACCAGGAGCGAGAGCTTCCCGATGGATATCAAATTTGCCTGGGCATAAGGGGGAAGAGAGTCCACAAGAGCCACGTTTGTGTGCAAATCCAGGGAAATACCTGTTGCAAGGCCGCCCTTCGAATGACCACCAAGCAGTGAGGGACGGGCTGGCAGGGATATGATTTTAAAACCACATAGTGAAATGTCGTTAACCTCCCATGTTTCCTGAAATATGAGAATTTGAAAGTTTTTGAGGTAGTTCAAAAAGTCCAGGTTGGCTTTTTTGGACGCCCACCCTGCGATGTTCCAACTCATGATGGACCAAGGAAGAGTTGGAGAGTAGATCTTTGACTGTCATTTGGGAGCAACAGGGGGCTGGTGGAAGGACTGGAAGACAGTTAGACCAAAGAAATCTGTTATCTTGCCTTGTTTATTTTGCTTAGTTTTGGGATCATTATTAGATCTTGGAGAATTCTGGTGGGAAGCCAGATTTGGGCTGAAGTTATCATCCTGGTCTCAGTAGTGGCTTGAATGTCATACAGATAGAACTGTCGGGGGAGACATCTGTATGGTATTGTTGTCATCAAAAGAAATACAGCCGTTATGTGATTTGGTGATAATGATAGACAGCGAAAGAGGGGGAGCCCGAAGGGTCTGAAAGGTCAAACCAGCCGGTTGTGGGGACTGAGAGTGTGGCATTTCGGGAGGCGAGATTCTCGGAGCAGAAGGGGAACAAGTAATCAGGGATAAGGGAACAAGTCCTGATAAGCCTTCAGAATCAGCAGTAGGGAGGGGTTGATCTGTGAGTGCAACATTTCTAGTCCGGAGGTCGTCCTCCCATTGTTGCTGGGTCGCCAGCGGATTTGTGGGACTGGTAGTTGAAGCCCTCAAAGGGCTACCAGCTTCCGTGTGAAGGTCCTTGCACTCCGGCCCCATCCGATGACAAGTGTCCACTTTGATCGGCTTCCTCCCAAGAGAAGATAGGTGAGTATTTATAAAGCATCTCTGAGGAAAAACTCCAAAGTGGGTCAGATGGTTGCGAAGACCACATAAAAGCGAGGGGGTCTTGGATGAACTGAACTTGAGAATCAGGTGTTTGTGGTGGAATGTGCTAGGAAGCCATTCCACGGAGAGCTGCTCATTATTCAGGATGTGAGAATTGGATAAAAGCCTCAATGTGTCTAAAATGGTTTTACAGTTGTTCCAGTCGTACTTGTTAAAGTGAGAATGGGCCAGGTTCAGACATACGTTGGCTGTGAGCAATTGGAGATTCACTAACGGCGTCGGTCATGGAGGAAGATGGCTATCCGTTCGGGACGGATCCAGTGCATGTCTGGTGATTCTAAAGAATGCGATGCTGAGACCAACTTACTGAGGGATTCCACTTTGCCCTCCAGCACTCTAACAGAGGATGTCAAAAGGGTAATAGAGACGGCCAAACGGAGACAGAACTGTTGCAAAAGCCAGATATCCAAGGGCTGAACTGAGTCGACAGGGGACGGCAGAG
Organism: Ptyas mucosa; assembly: GCA_012654045.1. Taxonomy (NCBI): domain Eukaryota; kingdom Metazoa; phylum Chordata; class Lepidosauria; order Squamata; family Colubridae; genus Ptyas; species Ptyas mucosa. The sequence goes on from WNWU01000072.1 coordinate 3,971,260, forward strand.
CAGTGAGACAGGGCAAAACAGAACTAGCATCTGATGGTGTCGGGCAATCCAGCAAAGAAGGTGTATTGCAAAGTGAGGCAGCCAGGGATTCTGATTCTTTCGAAGGAGAGCTGGGCGGAGTCTCCAGAGATGTTAAGTTTTGGAAGAATTCGTCCAAGGAAGTAATTGATAAGTTCAGATCTTGGTTCAATTTCATGGTGTCAGTCTTTTTGGTCTTAGGCAAAGGGCCCATTATGTTTTCGAGGGAGGTCTCCAGACTAAGGTCCCTCGGGGACAAGGAACGACGATGTTTGTGTGGACTCATATCAGGACAGCCAGTTGATCTCTTGGTGGAGGATGTTGGGTAATAATAAGGCCCAAAGCAGGTTAACGTTCTGATAGTAGATTAAAGAAGTCCCGTCTTATAGAGTCCCTCGGTTAAAAACAAATTATATGGGTAAAGCTTCAACGGAGGTCAGCCCATATACATCAAAGCAGTCAGAGCAGTCAAAGCAGCTTGTAAGGAACATTTGCCGAGTTGTTAGCAAGCAATATGAGTAATAAAGGCAGGACGCTGGGCCAGGCAATTAGCTAGAACACCAAGGGGTAGATGAAAACAGTTTTTATCTATCATCTGGACGCATGGGAATCTGATGGTAACCACTTCTCAAATCCAGCACACTAAATCATTTTGCTCCCAATAAACAATGCAGGGCGTCTTCAATTTAAGGAGTAGTGTACTGATCTAGAATGAACCCCCAATTGAGGGTACGGTAATCTATGCACATTTTCAGAAACCCATTCTTCTTCCAGACTACTACTATAGGTGAGGTATGGAGACTTCAAGATTCTCAGATGATCACAGTCCCTTTCAATTCCACTAGATGTTCTCTAAGGTCATCTAAGTCACTTAAGGGAATCCACTGAGACCTCTCTTGGAAAGGCTTATCTTCCTGTAGATGGATTAGATGCTGGGCACTCCTAGCGCACCCTACATCAGTGAGGACCACACAAGGGTCCTCACTGGCTGTAAAATTCACTCTTCTGGCTAAGCATCCCCAGGGATGTCAATTGGTATGCTCGTCTTTATCTCGCTGTTCTTACCTCACACCACATAGTGACGGTAGTGGAGTCCATTTTGCTCACTTGGCTCATACCCCTGGATGGGACCACCACCACCTTGTGCAGAAAGGCTAGAAGAAAATTGCAGATGAGCCCCCACTTGTAGTGCTACCCCCATAAGAATTACCGGAGTCTGGGTTCTCCTGGCCCACTTGGTATGGCTGCTGGTACACACTGGTCCCTTGCTCAGGCACCTCTATTTGGCTGGGTCATGTGATGGAGTGGTGATCAGTCTCCTCTCAGCAGGCAGGTCACATAGTAGGGTGATGGCCAGTCTTTTCCCAGCAGGCAGGTCATATGATGGGGTGATGGTCAGTCTTTTCCCAGCAGGCAGGTCATGTGATGAGATAGTATTCAGGTGACTGGTCAGCCCTTCTCTCTCCCTCCCTCTCTCTCTCTCTCTCTCTCTCTCTCTCTCTCTCTCTTCTCTCTCTCTCTCTCTTGCACTGCCTGCTGAGCTCTCCTTTCACAACCTCTCCTCCTTCACTGATTCCTCTGCTTTACTCCCTTTCACTCAAACTCTTCTCTCCCTCAGGCTTGCTCTACTTGCCTCTCCTCTCTCCTCAAGAAAGCAGAATTCTTGGATCAAATAACATTTCAAAAAGAACCTTTAATTGGGAGATTATGATAGCAAGAAGAGTAAGGTAGGATCTGAAATTCCTGCTCAGAGCTGTTAGATTAAACATTGCAGAAACCCCTCCCCTATGTCCAGTCAGAGGCGAGTCAATCCACAGGTATGAAGTTTTTGTGAGAACTCGAGCTGAGAAGGTGATAAGAAGTTGTTCTCGGGCACCACTTTGCCCGTTCCTTTGGAGCTGAGACAAAACAGATGGCCCCAGGCCTATACCTCTCCCTCCCTTTCCCAAGAATGGCAAAGTGACAGAAAGACCAAAAACAGGAAAAGGTTGTAAAGGAGCATCCTGGCCCTCCCCGCCAGAATGGCAGCATCCTGATAGGGATCTATGGGGACCTGACACTTATCCTATCCTACCCCTTTCTCTCTCTCAGGCTTGCCCCACAGAAACTTCTCCTATCCTATCCCCTTCTTTACTTTAGGCTTGCCCCACAGAAGCCTCTCCTATTCTCCCTATCGCTTTCTGTCCATCTCACTTTCCACAGGCTTCTTTCTCTATTTTCCCCTTAGGTCTCTCCTCTCCCTTTCCCCAGGCCTCTTTTCCTATCCTTACCTGCTGGTTTTCCCCACTCAAGCCTCCCCTTCTTTCTCTCTCCCTCTCCCTCATTTCCCCCCAAACCTCCTCCTTTTATTCCCTTCTCCCCCCCACCCCATACCAATGAGTTCAAAAGAAACTCAAAGATATTTTAATTCCAGAATTTTACAGACATGCAGTCTATTATGTTAAGGAGAGAATCTCTATATTTATGGTGAAATTCTAAAATTACACTTATTTTGGACCCAGGAAAAAATTCACAGTAAGTTATTACATATGAGCCTATCTCTTTATTAAACAAAGATTATAAATTATATTCAAAAAAGCTGAACATCTGAAATTAATTATAGGATGAATTATATACCTATATCTGTAATTTTATATATAAGCAATGGGGTGAGCTGTCAGCCTCCACCTTTACTGCTTTGGCTGCCATAGTAACGGGAGGGGGAAGAGCTAGGGACCATGGGGGGGGGGGGGAAGAGAGATGGAGGAGGGAAACAAAACTTGAGAAGAAACAAAACTGAATCTTTGAAGTTGGTATTGGGTCAACTGTCGTGGCATTCCTGATTGATGACACTGCCAGACGCTGCCAGACGTGCTTCCACCTGATGCCTGAGAGACCTTTGGATTGGATGATTTACGATGGACAGTGGGAGGGGATGCTTTCTATATGCACTTTTTGTGCCTATTGCCTTTAGTTTCAGTTTTCCTTGGTTGCGTTCACTTCATTTTCTAGTAATAGTACCTTTCTCTATAAACAATGGAGTCTGGGTCATTCTTTCCTGGACTTTGAAGGAAGCACACCTGACATTAAGCTGAAACTCAAACTCCAGCCATCCTGGATAAACACCGAGGGGGCTGAAACCAAATTATGTCTGACCAGGAGGGTGAAGAAGAACAGATGGGAGCATTTGGCTCTACCATGACCTCACTTCAAGCAGAGAAGGAGGCGGCAGAATGGATGGAGAAAGTTTGGCTGAGAGAGGAGCCTGAGGAAGCTAGGTGGTCGAGAGGAGTAGGAAGGTTGCCGGACCTGGGGAGGACCCCCCCAAGAGTAACCAGCTCCAGACCCCGTAAGGGAGAGGCAGTGTGGCTGCAAGAGCAAAAGGAAAGCCTCATGATGGAGCAAGCTTTACAACTCCTCCGTGATGTTGAAAAGAGCCAGAAAAGCCGTGAGTCTTATGGGTTCCCTGTGGGGAAGGGAGGAGACTACCCCAGGAGGGATCCAGAAGAGACAGCCTGTGCGGGAGAAGAAGAGGAAGCTGGGGAAGAAACATCTCAGGTTTCTGGAGCACAAGTGAGGGATGCAGCAGCCCAGGGACCCCCAGCCTTGCAGGCCCCACCCTGCAGGCGTAAAAAACCAAAAATCCCTCCCCTAACCGGAAAATATGATGGAATCCGAAGAACTTGGGACTTTTCTTGACCCAAGTATGGAACCGCATGCAGGACTGGGGGGAGGACTACTCATCAGATGCGGCACGAGTGAGATGTGTCACTAACGTCTTAGAGGGGGTAGCAGCTGAATGGATGGTAGTCCTCCACAATAATAACTCCCCCTTACTGAGAAATTATAACCAGTTTATGGGGGCCCTGAGGAGGCGGCTTGAAGACCACCTAGCTGAGCGGAAGGCGAGACTCAGAATGAAGGGTATCGAGCAGGGCCGGAGATCAGTGGCAGAATACACCCAAGAGTTTCGCGAGCTGGCACCCTACATGACAGGGTGGTCAGAAATGGCCCTACTGGAGAGTTTCAAGGATGGGCTGAATGAAGAAATATACAAAGACTGTAGAGCCCGGAGGGTCCCCGATGACTTGCAGAGTTGGTACGTAGTAGCTGAGGATGTGGAGATTGAGCTGGCCCGAAGCCGACTCCGAGGAGGCTGTGCGTGAGACACGTCATCTTCCTTCTACCGCAAAGGAGCGCCAAAGACGACCGGGGGTAGAGCGGAATTCAAACCCAAATTGAAGCCCTTCATGTGCTTCAAATTTGGAAAGGAAGGCCATCGAGCCACTGAATGCTTCTCCAAGCCAGTGCCAAAATCTACTGGCTTGGAACCCAAGAAGGCTGACAAAGCACCCGCAAATGCTCGTGCAACCACCCTGAAAGAAGAAGTCATTGAGTTCGCTCCCTGAAATAAGGGTGAGTTGGGAACTCCAACCACTGCAGATGACAGCGGGACAGACTCCGGCTCCGACTCCAATGATCTGGTGAGTCATACAGAGGACCCCATGCTCATCCCCATAGAAATAAGGGTGCCATCCACAGGGACACACGCGCAGATATTAGCCCTATTAGACTCTGGGTGCACCAGGTGCATAATCAGCCCGAAGGTGGTGGAGAAAATGGGCCTGAGGCTAAAAACCTTGAAAAGACCCATTGCGTTCTGTCAGTTGGATGGATAGTTTGCAGGAGGGGGCCCAGCCAGCTTTATGACTGAACCCATTGAAATGCAGTTGGGGGATCACATAGAGACTCTCAGATTTATTGTGGCCCCTGGCATGGAATGACCCCTCATACTTGGACTGCCCTGGCTCCACAGATGGAACCCACGGGTGAACTGGAAGACAGGGGTCTTGTGTATTTGCACCGGAAAACCGAGACTAGAGAGGGAAGAAGCCCCCCTGGAGGACGGAATAAAATCCGAAAGGGCGGAAGTGGCAATAGGCCACATCAAAGGGGAGGAGAAGATTCCAAAGGAGTATTGGGATCTCCATGAAGTTTTTAGTGAAAGAGCCTCAGATGTGTTACCTCCCCACAGAGCTACGGACTGTACCATTGAAATACTCCCCAGGGTGAAGCTCCCTAAGCCAAAAATCTACTCCATGACCCCTCAAGAACTAGGGGAATTGCGAAACTTCATTGATAAAAACCTAGAGCTGGGGTTTATCCAACCAGCCAGACCAAGGGTGGCGGCGCCGGTATTGTTCCGGGAAAAGAAAGATGGCTTCTTTCGTTTAGTAGTTGATTATAGGAACCTCAACGCCATTTGCATTGAAAATGTTTACCCCCTACCGCTCATGAAAGACATGCTAGCGCACTTAGGAAAGGGAAAAGTCTTCACCAAACTTGACTTATGAGAGGCATACTACAGAGTGAGAATTAAAGAGGGGGATGAATGGAAAGCAGCATTTAATTGCCCACTGGGCTGCTTCCAATTTAGAGTGCTCCCTTTTGGATTACAGGGAGCCCCTGTAGTGTTCATGCAATTGATTAATGAAGTACTGCATGAGCACCTGTATAAGGGGGTGCTGGTCTACTTGGGTGACATTCTTATCTACTCTGAGAACATGGACGATCATGTGAAATTGGTGCGAACTGTCCTGAAAAAACTCAGGGCTGCTGAACTATATGCCAAACTTTCTAAGTGCGAGTTCCACCAAAGCAAAATTGACTATCTTGGGTATCGCATATCGCATGAGGAAATAGAGATGGACCCTGGAAAGGTTCGGGCTGTATAGGAATGGGCTGCACCACGCACCCACAAACAACTACAGTGTTTCCTGGGATTTGCTAACTTCTATAGACAGTTTATCCCCTCGTTTGCCAAAATCGCGCTGCCAATAACAAATCTTCTGAAAACAAAAGGTGAAGTAAAACCAAAGCCGTCACGGCCCCTTGAATGGACTATAGACTGTCAGGCGGCATTCAAAAAATTGAAATGGTTGTTTGCTGCTGAACCAGTCCTCAAACATCTGAACATGGAAGAACCTTTTGTAGTACAGGCTGACGCCAGCGACGTAGTCATGGGAGCAGTACTTCTACAAAGTAACACAGAAGGGAAATTACAAACCTGTGCTTACACGTCCTGTAAATTGTCAGAAACCGAAAGAAGATGGGCCATATGGGAAAAGGAAGCTTTTGCAGTGCGATGGGCGTTGTTAATGTAGAGACAATTCCTGGAAGGAGCAAAACATCCTTTTGAGGTTTGGACTGACCATAAAAACCTAGAGGCATTGAAAACACCGCGTAAGTTGTCACCAAAACAAGTTCGTTGGGCCCAGCACTTCAACCGGTTTAATTTCACTCTACGCTACCTTCCTGGTGGAAAGAACTTCATGGCAGATGCACTTTCCAGATTGCCTCAATACAACAGCACCAAGAAGGAAGTGGTTCAACCCATCATCCCTTTGACACAGCTAGCAGCACTGGTGACTACTAGGGCACAAAGACCGATCCAGGCCTCTCGGGCAATTTACTTCAGAAACTACGAGAAGCCCTGAAAACTGACAAGTGGTTTCAAAACCACTCGAATGAATGTACCCTCCATGATGGACTAGCTTGGATTGGGGCCAAACTGTATGTTCCTGCCAGTTTAAGATAACAGTGTTGCAGTATGCTCATGATGCCAAGGCGGCGGGGCACTTTGGATTTGTTAAAACTTTACATCTTGTTAAAAGACAAATTTGGTGGCCTGCACTCAAAAAGGACATAGAGGCATATGTAGCTAGCTGTCCAGTGTGTGCCTCAGCTAAGAGACCTCCGGGAAAGCCACCTGGTTTACTTCAGAGTGTGGCAAGGCTGAATGCTCCTTGGAAAGAGATATCCATGGATTTTATTGTTGATCTACCAGACAGTGAGGGGTGCACTGTTATTTGGGCAGTAACAGATTTGTTTTCCAAACAAGTGCATTTCATCCCCTGTTCTAAAATCCCTTCAGCTAAAACCCTTGCAAAATTGTTTATTCGTCATGTTTACGGATTACATGGAGCTCCAAAATGCATAATCTCAGACAGGGGTGTGCAATTTACTTCCAACCTTTGGAAGGAGTTTTTAAAGTTGATAGGCTCCGCCCAGGGGTTAAGCTTCGCCCACCACCCTCAGACAAATGGGGCTTGTGAGAGAACCAATGCCATGTTAGAACAGTACCTGAGATGTTACGTAAACTACCAGCAAGACAACTGGGTGGACCTATTGCCATTTGCGGAGGTGGCATATAATAATTCCATACATAGCAGCACCGGGTTCACTCCATTTAAGGTAGCATCTGGCCAAAAGTTTGTACCAATCCCCGAGCTACCACAGGATGACCCACAGAACCCCTCTTTGATTGAGTGGATCGAACAGCTACAGGGCACTTGGGCAGTAACTTGAAAAGCTTTAGATGACACACACCGAGCACATAAAACCCAAGCTGACAGAAAATGGTGCCCGGCACATACGTACAAAGTGGGTGATAGGGTTTACCTTTCCACCAGATATCTACAGACTTCCCAGAAATCAAAAAAGCTCGGACACAAGTATGTGGGTCCTTTCCCGATCACTAGACTCATTAACCCAGTCACAGTTGAATTGGAATTGTCAAAAACTTTGAGACGAATCCACCCTGTGTTTCATGTTAGCTTGCTGAAACCAGAACACTCGTCCCCTTTGCGTCCGGACCAGGCTTCTCCTCCGGTCCCCATTCTGATAGAAGGGGAACAACATTTTGAAGTTAAAGAAATTTTGGACTCTAGAAAGCACCATGGTAAAGTGCAATACCTGGTGGCCTGGAAACATTTCCCATTATCTCAAGCTGAATAAACATGATGTTCGGGCTCCAAAGAAAGTGCAGTTGTTTCACACCAAATATCCTGATAAACCCTGATTTCTATGTTGTGTTGTTTTCTCTTTCCCTGCTTAGGACTAACGTCTTTTGGGGTGAGCTTGTTACTTGCTCCAGCTCCTGCCCACCTAGTACAAAAGCATGCAAATGGGAGTGGATAAATGGATACCACTTTGGTAGGAAGGTAACAGCATCCCATGTGCTTCAGCTTATAGTAATGCTGGCCACATGGCCATGGAAATGTCTAGAGCACTGCCCTCTTGAGCACTTGAACATGACTGGTGTGTTTTAAATATTTAGGAATTAGTGGTTAAGGCACTAGAAACTGGAAGACCATGAGGTCTAATCCTGCCTTATACGTGAAAGCTGGCTGGTGACTTTACACCAGTCATTCTCTCAACCTAACGCAACTCACAGGGTTGTTTTTTGTGGTGAAAATAAAAGGAGGGAAGAGTATTTGCAGAAAATGCAAAGCTGGGGGTGGGGGATTGCTAACGTTTTAGAAGATTAAGATCTTCTAAACATTGTCAGACTTCAGCATTAGGCCCTATCCAAAAAGATGCAGTTCAGTGGTAAGAAAAGTAAAATCCTGCTGGAAAAATCAAATGCACAGGTATAGAATAGGCAGTATCTGACTAAGCAGTAGTAACTGAGAGGAATCTACTTGAGGGGCTCTCATAAAGAAGAGGGAGTTGATTTATTCTTCAAAACTCCTGAAGATAGGACAGGAAGCAAAGGGTGGAAGCTCATCTAAGATAAATCTAACCTGAAAATAAGAAGAAATTTCTTCACAGAGTTGTGAGTGCTCCATTGCTGGAAGTTTTCAAGAAAAGATTTCACATCCATATATCCAGGATGGTATATGTTCCCCTGTCTTGGTCCCTTCCAGTCCTATGATTGTATTCTATTCTATTGTTGAAAAACAAAATCAGAAAACCTCCACAAAGCTGGAAGAAAATGCATTCATGGAAACACAAAGGTTACATTTTGAAACACTACTAAATTGTTTGGATTCTTTATTCCCAAACTGATTTGTATCATGCAGGGTCCTAAGATTACCTTGAAGTCCCAAAGTACTAACTCTTCATCTTCACCTTAGCCTTCTTGGAGCTCCTCCAGAAAGCTATTAAATGAAATTCCTGTAACAGTCAAGAGAGCTAAGTAGAATAGGTAGATTCACAGATATTTTATTCATGAACATAAGAATCTTCTTGGCCTCTGTAACAATTTCCTATATTCTACTGTAGCTCAAGAGCACCAGAATCAAACACATACTAAGACTGAATTATTCATCTAAGTTTTGTCATACAATGACTTATCTAGTAGACTTGTTTAAAGTCTTTATCATTCTCTCAGTAAGATAATTGGAACAGTGAGATGTCTCTGCTAAGAGGCTGGTTTTGATTTATACTGAATTCCATAAAACTCAGCAAAAAAGTAGAAACTTAATTAAAACAATGAAGCAAGATGTCAATATGTCCTTGTTTAGACCAACCTCTTTCCTTTTTTTCAAATTTAAATTTTTATTAATTTATCCAAGTATAAAATACAAAGAAAAAAAAGTTGTGAAAAACTAAGGGAAGGGGGATGGGAAAAAAGATAATAAATAAACTCAAGCTTTTCTTCTTCTTCCTATTTTCCCCTTTGCTCAAATAAATTCCTTTTATAACTATACATTTAGTTTTTCAAAACGCATTTCTCCTCAAAACTTCATTGGGAAATCTATGTAATGATAACAAAGGGGAGAGCTAAAACATACTTGAGTGAAGAGGGGAGAGTTTGGCAAGGGAGGTCAAGGGGAAGCACATTTCTTGCCTTTCTTTTTGTTCCTTTCTCTTTTCTTCGATTCCCATTTTTCAATCCAAATTAATCATCTCCCAGAGAGGCAGCACCTTGGACTTTGTGATCAAAGCAAATGGACAAATGAGCAAATGGAACTGTGGCTAGGGGAGTTGGCAGAAAAGGCTTTAACATTGATAGTGAGGGAAATATCCATGTGGCTTGCAAAATTGATATAACATTTGCCTTCCTGCCTGAAGAAAAATCAAGCTACACCATCTGCAAATACATACTTGTTTTCTTATTGGAAGAGAAGCTGAAGAGGTTAGAAAAGAGAGTTGCTACAACTAATTGGGATGTCTTTAAAAGGATATTCTCATGAAGGAAAAGAGGAATCCAAAGAACAGGAATAACTCCCTTTGACAGAGACAAACATATGGAGGCACATGGTCCACAGAATTGGAATACCAAGAGGCACTTTGTGCCAGTGACCTCAGGAATTGGTACCAGTCTTGGCAGAATAACAGAGTTGCAATGGACCTTGGAGGCTCAAGCAGGAGACCCTATACCATTTCAGACAAATAGCTGTCCAATCTCTTTCTAAAAACCTCCAGTTTTGGAGGCAAGCTATCCTACTGATTAATAGTCCTGTCAAGAAATTTCTCCTTAGTTCTAGGTTGGTTCTCCTTTTGTTAAGCTTCTATCTGTTACATCTTGTCCTGCCTCCAGGTGCTTTGGAGATTAGATTGAATCTCACTTCCTTGTGGCAGCCCATTGGATATTGGAAGACTACTATCATGTCACCCCTAGTTCTTCTTTTCATTAGACTAAACACACCTAGTTCCTCCAACCATTCTTCATAAGTTTTACCTTCCAGTCCCCTAATCAGTAATGGGTTTCAAAACTCGTCGCTACCGTTTCACTCGTGGGTGCATCACCGTTTCACTCGTGATGCTTCTGCGCATGTGCAGAAGTGTCCGGACAGGTGGGCAGAGCCCCCCACTACCACCGGTACTGGTTCACTCGATCTGAGGTGAACCAGTAGCAACCCACCACTGCCCCTAATCATTTTTGTTGCTCTTGTCTGCACTCTTTCTAGAATCTCAACAACTTTTCTGTATCATGGTGACCAAAACTGGATGCAATATTCCATATCTGGTCTTAGCAAATAGCAAAACTATTAAATAGCTTTAATAATTAAAGCTATTAAGTCAGGTACCACCTATTACATATCTCTGCATTTGGTTTTTCTTGCTTAAGTATAAAACCTTGCTTTCCTCACCACTGAATTTCATTTTGTTGGATAGAGCCTAGTGTTCAAATCTGTTGAGATTCCTCTGGATCTTGAGCCTATCTTCTAAAATAATGGCTATTCCTGCCAGCTTGCTGTCATCTGTGAATTTAATGAGTTCTCCTTCTATCACCTTATCTAAATCATTTATGAACTTATTTAAGAGTACCTGAGCCTAAGACAGAATCTTAGGGCAGCAATCCCCAACCTTTTTGGTACCAGGGACCAATTTCGTGGAAGATAATTTTTTTTCCATAGAGAGAGTTCTTTATGGAACCATGCTAGTTTCCTCTGGGATCTTTTATTTTCTCTTATTATTAACTTATATTTATAATATCTTATTATATTATAGTATATCTTATTATTACTTACTATAACTCTTATTATTTCTCCAAAGGATGATCAATAGTTCTGTCAGAAGAATGGGCAGGATCTTGCACCACATAGATTGAACATATCAAAGGGCCACCCTGAGAAAAACAGAGGTGTGTCACTGTGGTCAGTGATTCCCTGTTAAGGGGAACCAAGGTAGTTGTGTGCAAATCTAACATGATGCTGCAGGAGTGTTACATTCTATGTGCCTGCATAGAACATTAAAACCTAAGACCATATGGGGAGGGGGCGGAATGGGGGAGACATTGGTTATTTGTTGTTACTCGATCAACCACCCCACTATGCTCTCAGTAGTCAAATCCTATTCGAGGTAATTTCTAGACTTGAGCACCACATAATTTAAAATAGGAATAACTTTGAAGGAGAGCTTATAACCATGCCAATGAGGAACAGTTGAAGGATCTGTCTAAACTCTGAAAAGATAACTGACGGGAAATCTGATAGCAGTCTTCAAATATGTAAAGTTAGTACACACAGAAGGATTTATTTATTCTATATTGTGCAGAGAGCAGGATCAGAACTAATGGTTTAAAATTACAAAGAAGGAGGCTCAGGTTAGACGTCAGGAGGAACCTTTTATCTATAGGATAAGCCAGTGGGACCGGCTGCCATATGTATATTGTCTACATTAGTTTCAGAGTATTGAACAGAATCAAAATTCAGTTCAGTTATGCATAACTTGTATGAGTAACCATTGTTTTATTTCTAACAGTGTCATTTGTCATGTCTAAATAATCCTTGTTTTTCAACAATTTCCTCTCTAGCCTTCAGATTTTTCTATTTTCCAAATACGGATATTTTAAAATGGTGTATCTGGAATAAATGGAAATGGTTAAGTTATATAAGTCAAATATCCCTAAACTACAAGCTTTCTTTTTGGCCTTGATCATGCCACTTAATATTTTTCTCCTTATCAGATTTCCTCTTGTAAGGAAAAAAAAAGGAACAGTGAGTGAGGTAACATGAAAGGGTATTGTATGCAGTGGAAAGCAATGTCAAGAGTCACATAAAGTCACATAAAATTCTAAGAATAAGGATGGTGATTGATCCATTTGGAAATATCTTAGGTTACCAAGGTACCGTGAGCTCTAAACACAAACTGAACCATTGGGATTGAGCACTCTTTGCCAAGTTCTTAGGAAAAAAGCAGCACCAAGCCACGTATTAATTTATTCCTTTGGCTAGGAAGAAAACCCCATTAATCCACAGAGCTGCCAGGAAGTACATCTCTGAAGCCAATATTTGCTGCTTTGGCTTCTTCCTCTTCTAAAGCAGGAAATCCCAGTAGTTCAGATTGTTATGAACTAAAGGTCATGTGAACTGGTTGTTGTTTAAATCAAATGATTCTACAAACCCTTTTGCCAATTATCTTTACTTCAGCATTTCTTAGTGTCTCATTATCCTTTGAGAAGAAGAGTTCTGCTGTAAAATCAAAATGCAGCCCATGAGACCAAGATCCACCAGAATTCAGGGTGTCTTCTACATGAAAGCAATATAGCTTGTATCCAATCCATAACCTTAGCGGTTCTACTTGCAGCTTAAAGTACACTCATGCTTGCATGTGGGAGAGCCTACAAAGATTGGCAGTATAAGGTGATTTTCAAATCACAAGACTTCAGAAATACTTTCAAAATGTTCTCTATCAGTGGTCCTACAAAGAGGATTATAGAGAGTGGGCTATTTTATATCAATGGGAGTCTTTATGTCCTGTGAGTTATGGAGCATTCACATAGGCTTCTTGAATACAGGAGACAAACTATGTGTCCATGGCAGGATCCTTCCTCCTTGTCCTCAACACTGACAGAGGAGAGGACAGTGGACCTTCATGAGGTGCATCAAACCAAGTGTCCAAAAGGAGGCTTGGCTCACAGAGCCAAGTGATAAGTGTTTGAGAAAGTGAACAAAATATCTTGGATAGTGAGAGAAAGAAGAAAAAATAACCAGAGAGTTTACAGAATGTGTTGCACATTTGTCTGCCACTGAACTGGAACCAGCTCCAAAGACCATACAGGTATTCTGTGAATAGATAAACTAAAACATATGCAACTGTGATATTTAAAAACCACCCCTCTTCCTCATACAGCGATTCTTGGCTATAATATACCTGGGTGACTTTCCCAACTCACATACCTACCGAAATAAAATGTGATGCCATCCCACATTGGCACTGCCTGAAGGAAGTGTAAAGGAAAAATGGCGGTCTACAAAATAAATAAATTGAATTAATAATTAAATTGAATATTTCATTGTAACCAATAAATGTAACCTTTTGATTGCTAACATTTCTCCACCATGGGGCAGGAGGGAGAATATACATCTTGACATGCTCCTGAAATTGTAATGGTGCTCTTAGACAATCAAAATTGTGCATTCTTACATTCGTCACCAAAATCCTTAATTTTTCAATCTACATTCCACCAAAGGAGCAGAAATACTTCCCTCCAAGATTAAAGCTTTCTCATGCACCATAACACACAGTATCCTCATTCCACATTATGTCCCATCATAGCTTTCATTGGTGCATAGGTATGAGATGACAAAAGTTTTCACATCAGAAAATCATTATAGGCAAATGTCTTCCTACATGGAGACAAATGAATATGTCAGGAACTCAGCTATATTCATTATTTTTCCATGCAGCAAATTCCAATGTCCATTTGTATAATCAATATCCAAAACTGTTAAGGAGTCAGTTTTTATGTAATTAATCTTATTTATTAAATACAGCATCCATGTGGTCACTAAAGAAGCATGTATGATATGCAATCATATGAAAAATTTGAATACATTCAGACTAAGTATTGTATTACCTGAAAAAAAGACTGCCTATGTACCCAAGTGAATAATATAATATTTAAAGCAACAGTACTAGTATTTGTGAAGTGCTCTCTGTGGTTTTTTTTTCAACTAGCTTCATGAAAAAAGCATTTCCTTTTCAAATTATTCAAAAAAGAAGAAAGTGTCAAGGAAATTCTCACAATATAAGCATGGCATTCTTTTGTTTAGTTTAGCTACAGCATGATTAAGGTGTGCATGTAATGTTGTGCTTTTCATTTGTGATGACGCTCATACAAATTACTGTTATTTTGCTGAACAAAGACTGCCTTTGAAAAAGGTTCTATTATGACTCCAGAAAAGTTTTTAAAAGTTTAGGAAAGATTTCCTAAATTGAAGAAGGATGGTAACTGATCTTGGCAGTTTTTATGAACTGTATTAATAGTCTATAATCATCACCACACCCTATTAATTCTTACAAAATTGCAGACCTTGGCTGACTGCAACTACTTACCATTTTATGAGTTTTATCCTTCCTGTCTTCCTCTCCTCTGCAAACTGTGTGTATGTAGTTACATACATGTACACAGGGCGAGACCCTCAAATTAATCTTTTCTCTTAATACAATGTTATGAATTGGAATTGAAAAGAAAAAAATTTAAATGTTGAGACTTTGGCAGGTTAGTAATAATAAAGTTCAGGCAGGGGTAAAATCCATCAGGTTCTGACAGGTTCTGGAGAACTGGTAGCGGAAATTTTGAGTAGTTTGGAGAGCCAGCAAATACCACCTCTGGCTGGTCCCAGAGTGGAGCGGGAATGGAAATTTTGCAGTATTGGGGTGGAAATGGAGATTTTGCAGTATCCTTCCCCTGCCACGCCCACCAAGCCACACCCAACAAGCCACATCACACCCACCAAGCCATGCCCACAGAACCAGTAGTAAAAAAAAATTGAATTTGACCACTGAGTTCAGGTATAGTATATCCTGATTGTCAGTTCTAGTTGCCTTAGGAAAGCTTTTGTCTTGGATAATCAGAGAAACCTTGTCTCTCATGGAACAAATTACATCACATATATATGAATTTTAATATGGTCTTTGGACAACCAACACAATAAACTTCATAACTGTGGTTCTTAAAATAAATAATATTAGCTTAACACAATTAGTATGGTTGGTTATATCAAGAACAAGCTCTTTTCTTTCTAGAAAGATAAAAAGCATTTTAGTTATATTAGGGTTCCAATTTACAAGATAGTACATCTTTTACCTGGAACCTAAGCTTCATCCTTCCATATACCCTGATTAAGCATACAATACAGAAGGAGTATGTCATCATTTCCAAGGCACAAAAGTCCCAGGATGATGATACAGGGACTTCTGAGCTTTAAAAAATAACTTCTTTAGGATGAATGAGGTAACTATATTAAAAGATACCAATCTTTTTTTCCCAAAAATAAGACCATGTCTTATATTTTTTTGAACCCTGAAATAAGCACTTGGCCTTATTGCCATGTGCTCAAAAGCCTAATTGGGCTTATTATCAGGGGATGTCTTATTTTGGGGAAAACAGGGTAGAAGATAGAGTCACAGGGCTGGAAAGGACCTCAGAGCAGAGGTGTGTTTCAGCAGGTTCTGACCAGTTCTGAAGAACTGGTAGTGGAAATTTTGAGTAGTTTGGAGAACCGGTAAGTACCACTTCTGACTGGCTCCTCCCCCATCTATTCTCTGCCTCCCGAGTCCCAGCTGATTGGGAGGAAATGGGTATTTTGCAGTAACCTTCCCCTGGAGTGGGGAGGGAATGGAGCAAGCTCTGTGACAGCCCTGCAGCGGGATGGAGGAGGAAGGGGGATATCACCCATTTCTCCTTTGCACCCCAAAACCCTGTCTTACCTGGCTGCCAAGCCCCCGACCTGCACCCATCTTCCTGGAGCAAAACATGCAACTCAATGTTACCCATGGAGACCTCCCAGTGCAACGCTCTGCTGCAGCTTAAGAGCAAACCTCCGCCTTCCCTGAAGGCTAACATTTTTGGGATTGTTCTGACCTAGGCTGCCTTAAAAAGCAGGAAGCAGAGTCTTGGTCCCAGCAAAACCTCTTTTATTTACACGACTGTGAATTACTTTCATTCACAGTCAGCAAGGCATGTCCAAACAGTCTTTCAGGGGAATATTTATCAACACACCTTATCTCGCTTGGCAAGCTGCCACGTAACTTGTTTCCAAATGCAGTACAAGGCAAAACATGGCACAGAGTCTCTCAGAGTCACAGAACGAATAAATTGTTTCCTGCAAAAACCCATTCCCTGTTCACTCCTCTTTTGTTTCCTATGGGAGGGGCCAATCACCCCCAAGGTGTGGCTTTACTCCTAAGTCGACCCTGCTTTCTGAGTTGTTCTTGTCTTCTGGCAGTTCTGTGCATGCACACACTGGGAAGAGGCCCCAGCTGTTCCTCTGCCTCACTGCTGTCTAGCTCCCTCTCTGCTTCCAATGCAGAGCCCTTGTTCAAGCTTTCCCCAGCCCTCCTCACTGTCCGACTCGGCTGCCAGCTCTGCTGGCTGCCAGCGGGCCACAACAGGGAGTTGTGTCTGTGCTGGGCTCCTCAAGGAAAGGACAATCAGAAGGAAAATGGGGGGGGGGGGATTTTCCTGCCAATTGTCTTTTCCTTGAGGAGCCCAGCACAGATGCACATCCAAAAAATGCTCCCTCCAAAGCCTTCAGCCTTGCAATCCTGGAATGTGCGTCTGTGCAGGACTCCCGAGGAAAGGATTAACATTGTAATAACAACTGCAGTATATATACCTCCTGATGCTAACATGATCACAGCCATGAGTCACCTGTTAACTGCTATTAGCAACAGGCCTACCTGGTGGTTGCAGGGGATTTCAATCAAGCCAATTTAAAGACTGTCCTCCCTAAGTTCTATCAGTACATAGACTGTTCCACCAGAGGGGAAAATATCTTGGATCAGGTATATAGTAACATCATGCACAGATACAGGACTATGCTTTTACCTCACCTGGGACAATCAGATCATATATCTGTGTTCTTGATCCCATCATATAAACTTCTTGTCAACAGAATTAGACCAT
Organism: Ptyas mucosa; assembly: GCA_012654045.1. Classification (NCBI taxonomy): domain Eukaryota; kingdom Metazoa; phylum Chordata; class Lepidosauria; order Squamata; family Colubridae; genus Ptyas; species Ptyas mucosa. Next base: position 3,988,403 of record WNWU01000072.1, read on the forward strand.
CAATTAGAGAAATACAAGGTGGCCAGTGGGTGCATTGGAGCAACTTCAAGATTGCTTTGGGAGCACTGATTGGGCACTGTTTGAGGAGGACAATATTGACACTTACACTTCAACAGTACTGTTTTATATTAAAAGTTGCATTGATGTTGTCACTACCACCAGACAAGTATGGGTGTTCTCTAACAACAAGCCGTGGATAAATAGAGAAGTGTGTCTTTTATTAAGAGCAAGAAATGCTGCTTTCCATTCTGGTGATGCGCTACAGTATAGCGAGGCAAAAGCTAAATTGAAAAAGGGTATCAAGGATGCTAAAGCTATATACAGACAGAGGATTGAATATCTTTTTAAGAACTCAGACTCTGGTCGGGTATGGCAAGGTCTGCGACAAATCACGGGACAAAGCAATAAAAATGTCTAGCGATAGTGACTCTTTGGCTGAGTAGCCGTTTTGAGGTGGACACAGGAACGACCATCATTCCAGCATTTACCACTGATAATACATCATTAACATCTACCATCGATAGACAACCACTTCTACTGCAGATCTATGATGTGAGATGCACTTTCCAGAATGTTAATATCCAGAAGGCAGCTGGGCCTGATGGAATTCTAGGACGAGTTGTCAGGGACTGTGCTGCAGAGCTAGCTGGAGTGTTCATGGATACTTTCAATCTATCCCTGTCGCAGTGCTCTATCCCTACCTACCTGAAGACATCCATTATAGTGCCAGTCTTTAAGCAGACAGTAGTGGTATCTCTTAATGATTATAGACCAATAGCTTTAACATCTGTTGTTATGAAATGTTTTGAGAGGCTGGTGTTGAATTATATTAAGGCTAGTCTTCCTTCTACTTTGGACCCATACCAATTTGCATATAGGGGTAATAGATCAATTGACAATGCTATGTCTCTTGTTGTCCATACTGTATTGAATCATTTGGAACAACGGGGGACATATGCAAGGCTGTTATTCGTGGATTATAGCTCTGCCTTTAACACCATTTTACCCAACAGGTTGTTTTTTAAAATGTCCAATTTGGATATAAATCAGAGGATTTGTTTGTGGATAAGGGTTTTTCTGACAGATAGGCCACAGTCAGTAAGGATGGGATATCACCATTCCTCTACTCTGATTCTAAGCACAATAGCCCCCCAGGGTTGTGTGCTAAGCCCTTTCCTTTATTCCTTGTACACACATGACTGCATCCCATTGTATAACACCAACACAATTATTAAATTTGTGGATGACACAACAGTGGTGGGGCTCATTAATAAGAAAAATGAGTCTGCTTACAGGACGGAAGTACAAGGGCTGACATTGTGGTGTAATGAAAATAAACTCACACTTAAGACCACAATAACTAAAGAACTTATAATTGACTTCAGGAGGAAGAAAGATGTACATTTACCATTGTACATAAATGGTGAGGAGGTGGAGAGGGTGGGTAGTTTTAAATTTCTGGGCATTTATATCTTGGAGGACATCTCATGGACTATGAATGCTAACATGCTTGTGAAGAAGGCACAGAAGAGGCTGTACTTCCTGAGAATGCTCAGGAAGATAAATCTATCTCAGCATCTACTTCTGTCCTACTATCACAGCACCATTGAGAGTGTCCTGACATACGGCATTCTTGCATGGTACGGGAGCAGCTCTGTAGCGGACAAAAAAGCTCTACAGAGAATCATTAAAACTGCCCAGAATATCATCAGACTCCAGCTACCAGCACTGGACGACATCTTCGAATCTCGCTGTTTGAGAAAGTTGCATAACATTCTCAGAGACTCTTCCCATCCTGCTTACAATCTTTTTGGGCTGTTGCCTTCTGGCAGAAGATACAGAACAATTAAAACTTGGACCACATGTTTTCTGAATAGTTTTTATCCCAGAGCTATAATTGCATTCAACAATGAACTAAAGGGCCACCATCAGTGAGCTGTTGGACAGTATTACTGGTTCTCGTGTGGATGTTTCGGTGGTTTAGGGGTGGGGAATTGTGGTGGATGGGAGTGTGTTTGGGGATTATTATGTGTGTTGGACCTGGTCTTTGGATGCTAAGTGAATTTCGTTGTATGGGTATACTGTGTATACACATACAATGACAATAAAGTTATAAAGTTATTATTAAAAAGGATGATCGGCAGGAAAATGGGGAGGCCGTGGGGAGTTCTGGGAGTTGAAATCCACAAATCTTAAAGTGGCTAAGCAGCTGCCCATGCTGCTGCTGGCCTCGCATGGATTCTTCACCCTCCTGGCAGCACTGCTCCTGCCTGGTGTAGTGAAGGCTGGGGCATGCCAAGAGCTTGGCCCATTGCAGAAAGCAAGGAGAAAGTGGGATGGAGAGGATGGGGCCAGCAGTAGCTGCGCTCCCACTCCAGTCAGCCCCTGCACTTGCTGCCCCCTGCATGTCAAAATAAAATAAGACCTTCCCGAAAATAAGCCCAAGTACTTATTTTCAAGCCCAAAGGAAAATAAGACCAGTGTCAGTGTTCCAAGTAACAGATCCAACGAAATCAAAACTCCGAGGCCTGGAGTTTCTTCAAAGTAAGAATTTATCAGGAATGCCATATTGGCATAGCTGGTGAAAACATGATTCTGAAGGACCTCAGGTTTTCCCCACCCAAATCAAAACCCAAAATCCTTGCCCCCAGGTCACACATCCATCACATGGTCCAGTCCAGTGTTGAAATGTAAAATTTGTTACTACCGGTTCTGTGAGCATGGCTCTGTGGGTGGGCATGGCCACCTTTTTTTTTTAACTTTTAAAACCATTTTTTTCACAACCTCTTTGCTTAAAAGCAAAAAAAATGCTTTTAAAAGCCTCTGATGATCCCAGCTGAACCGCACGATCATCAGAGGCTTATTTTTTTACTTTTAAAAGCATTTCTTCAGCTGAAAAAATGCTTTTAAAAGTTAAAAAAAAGCCTCTGACAATTGCACAGCTCAGCTGGGCATGGGGTGGGTGCACAGATTTTTGCTACCGATTCTCCGAATCACCCGCTGCAATTGCTACTGGATCAGGCGATCCAATTTGAATTGGGAGCATTTTACCCCTGGTCCAATCAGGTCACAGTCCTCCTTCAGCTGCCTTCGGCCCACGCCCTCCAAACACCTCGTAGGGATGTCCTGTGTTCACTCCTCCTCCTCTCCATTCTCCACACTTGGGAATCAGGTGGGGGAGGAAGCTGCTTGCCTCCGGAGCTCCTCTGCTCCTCTGCCTGCCCTTTCCATCTCCTCACCCTGCACCCTCTCTTCCTCTTTTGAGGCCCAAGGGACCCGGGACTGCCTTATCCTGCTCCTCCAGTTGTTTCTCCTGGACCAGAGAGGCTGCACCCTCTTCTTCCGTCAGCCCTGGCCCCCTCTCCTCCTCAGAACCGAGCTCCAATGGAGCCATGACAGGGATGTTATTTTCTTTTTGTCCCTTTATCACAACTGCAGTTTACGTTTGTGGAATGAGGAGAATATATGCCTTCTAACAATAGCAGTAGCACATAGACTCATATACTGCTTCACAGTTCTTTACAGCCTTCTCTAAGCAGTTTAAAGTCAGCACATTGCCCCCAACCATCTGGGTCCTCATTTTACTGACTCAGAAGGATGGAAGGCTGAATCAACTTTGAGCCTGGTGAGATTTGATCTGCCAAATTTCAGGCAGCTGACAATTAGCAGAAGTAGCCTGCAGTGCTGCATTCACTGAACCACCGCAGCTCCTATGCAGGAAGACTAATAACTCTTGTGAAGGTTGGATTCACTGGATACAACTTGCACTAAGTTTGCTTAATTTAGCTTAGGTTATATCAATTTTCCCCCTTTGGCCAATGGCCTTGTGGTATGGTGGAAATGAGCATCTCCAGCTACAATAAACAGAAGAATAGAATCAGAATAGAGCTGGAAGGGACCTTGGAGATCTTCTAATCCAGCCCCTGCTCAAGCAGGAGATCCTATACCATTTCAGACAAATGACTGTCCAGTCTCTTCTTAAAAACATCCAGTGATGAAGTACCCACAACGTTTGAAGGCAAGCTATTCCACTGATTAATTGTCCTCACTCTTAGGAAGTTTCTCTTCAATTCCAGGTTGCTTTTCTCCTTGATTAGTTTCCATCCATTGTTTCTTGTCCTGCCCTCCAATGCTTTGGAAAATAAATTGACCCCCTCCTCTTTGTTGCACCCACTCAAATACTGGAATACTACTATCATGCCCCACCAGTCCTTCTTTTCTCTAGACTAGTGAAACCCAAATCCTGCAATTCTTCTTTATAGGTAAAGGTAAAGTTATAATTGGGGGAGGGAAAGAAATCAGATTAATGATTACATTGCTGAATTGTTTCTCCCCTCTATTCCTCATCACTGAACAAGCCTAAGAAATTACAAATTGCATAATGAATTCTATAATCCCAATGGGTAAAAAAGACCGCATCATTTCTTTATGCATAAAGTCTTCATTGAACCCATGATTAGGTGGCTTGACTAATGTTGTTCAGAACTGTCTGGGACCTCTTTTTTTTCCTCTCTCTTTTTTGTAAAGCCCAGATTCCTTCCATCGTATTTTACACAAGTTGAATTTGCAGCTGCTGGGGTTTTTTTTCTTTTTCTCCCTACTTTATCCAAATATTCCCCTCCACACACACACACACACACACACACACACAAGACTTCCTCTTTGAATGACTCATATTTACATCAAAGTCTATTTGTACAGTTCACAATGGAATAAGTTTCCTGACAAAGATTGTGGGCTCGCAGCTTACAAATAAACTAGAAAGCAGTTAAATCTTCCATGTCTACAAATTTTACACTGAAAGTTCCACAAGTTAGGCAAAAGTTTGCATGATGGTGTCTAGGATGTCTTTACCAAATCATAAACATAACCATCCTGGACTGGGAGCCCCCCATCACAAAGCAAGAACATCCAACAGTAAACAAGCAGAGGAAGGGAGATGGGAGAAAGGAAACATACATTAACTATATGGATAATGAATGTAATTCTGGATCACAGGCCAGCAGAAAAGACCTTCCTTATCTATGGAAAAGTGGTCAGGTTCAGATGCTTGTGGTTACATTAACATCCCACAACCAGTCATGCATGCTACAAACCAGTCCCTTCATCCTTTCAGTACATCTCAATCACTCAAACAATTAAAGTTGTGGAAGGGGAACTTTATTACTTTCATTACTCCCCCCCCTTTTCTTTTCCCAGGCGGTCATGAGCACCAATAAAAGCAGGCACCTTCCTAACAGTGTGATCCCATTATGTACTGGAAAATGACCACCAAGAGGTAATAGGCATAGTGAGCCCTGTCAACAACAACAAGACAGTTCTTATGTATGGAAAAGGCACATTCCCTGTCAAACAACTATAATAAAAGACACGCCACCCCAGCAAACAAGCTGTCCTTATCTATGGGGAAGGTGGTGTCCACAAATAACAGGACCGGAACTAAAACACACACAGAACAAAAACTGAAAGCATTGAAGCAGAAGGTGGTGGTGGGTGCAATGACAACAATAACAATAGTCAGAACAACATGTGCAGTCAGAACATAGATATCTACTGGAAATCTACTACCACTACGTCCCATCTAGTGTTGCATCCATCACATACAGGATGACAATCACAACAATGAGATCAACAACAATAATCAATAATATAACTGTAATCACAAAAACCAGCACATCCAACTAGTCAAAAATAACAGCATAAAAACAACATCGTCATCAACGACCAACATAACCAGCTGGTTGAAAACCCTCTTCTTCTTTTTCCCCTTTACTTACAAAACTTCTTTTCTTAGGCATCGTTAATGGCGAAAGCAAGCACTACTGCCAGAATGAGACCACATAAGGGCACGACCCTGACCAAGGGCATGATCTTCAGCCAATACAAGGAAGTGATCAGCTCCCAGGGGAGACTATATTCCTCCAGGTCACAGCCACAGGACCAGCCCCGACTGTTTTGCCAGTGAAATATGTTGGGAAAGACATGGGCCTGTCCACCAAGCAAGTCTGGTTGTGACTCTTCCCTTGTGACCGAATTCTGGGACAGGTCCCAATCTCTCTATCTAACTCACACACCCTACTTAACTAATTGTAGTCCAGAGGAGGACTAGGTGGCTTACCTCTGATCCAAAGTAGATTTTGGGTGTTCGATGAGAGCGGGCTGGTTACCTTCAGAATCAAGCTGAAGAATGGTCAGACGTCCCCAGATGGACAGCAGGTCTCTTCCAGCCACCATCTCATCTGAGTCACGGCACCAAAAACTGTCATAAAAATATCCCAATAAAGAAACAAGAGACAGTAGCACAATAAACAATTCTCACTTTAAGATTCAGAGGTTTATTTCATGAGCAATTTGGAACATGAACAGCCATCATAACACAACTTATATCAATAACCCATTACAATGAGGTCCACTGACATAGCTGAGTCCAGCAAGGAATAGCTATGGCCAGTGGGACTGAACTCATCCCAAGACATTCTTTTTATACTTTTCTGCACGCATTTCACAACTTACTTCCTTGTTCTTTCTTACTAACAGACAGTTTCCACATATACCCGTGTAGATCTCAAACCTATCCAGACATATCCATCGGCTACTTTCAGTTCCTTATTTCTCGTGGTTTCATCCTTCTATGTCCAAATATATTTCAAAACTATGTACTTTGCAAAATCACATTTCACAGCAATGGCTCAACAGGATTACAAGTAATTCTGATACACTTTGAAATCTTTCTATCTAAAACTTTGGTTCATGTAGCTTTTTAGGGCCTGCTTTTTCCACTTAGGCCTTACTGATTCTAATAGATCAATACGCTATATTTCCATTTTCCATAAATGCAACTCCAACTCCTCTTTTGTTAAGTCTGTTTCTTTTGAATAGTTTGTATCCTTCCATCAGTACATTTCAGTCATGAGTTTCACCCCACCAAGTTTTAGTAATGGAAACTATATCACATCTGCCCCAGTGGTGAAATGTAAAATTTGTTACTACCGGTGGCTTGGTGGGTGGGTAATGTGACTGGGTGGGCATAGCCAATTTTTTTTTTTTTACTTTTAAAAGCATTTTTTCTACAACCTCTTCAGCCGAGGTTTAAAAGGCTCTGACAATCCCAGCTGAGTTGCCTGATCGTCAGAGGCTTTTGTTTTCTTTTAAAAGCTTTTTTTTTGTTTTTAAAAGGAAAAAAACCTTTTTCTACTGAAGGCTCTGATGATCAGGCAACTCAGTTGGGATCGTCAGAGTCTTTTAAAAGCATTTTTTTTAACCTTTTGATAATATAGTCAATCATTTTCTGAATATATTATTTCTAGTTCTTGTGAGGTACAATCCATCCCTTGCCAGTAGTCCTTCATCTAGGTAATGCAAACCATAGTCTAAGAAGTTCTGTTGACAACGCCAGTTTTTAAGCTAGCAGTTCATTTCTAAAATCCTTTGCTCCCTCATTGGATGTTGGCCTTTTGTTGGAAGTATAGATGAAAACATCACTTGTTCTCCTAATTCTTTAACTTTCTTCCCTAGTTTTTTGTAATCTCTTACAAAAAGCTCTTATTGTTTTCAGATTCATTCTTGTGTCATTGATCTCCACATGTAGGAGAAGAAAGGGGTCATAATCACCGTGTAATTACTCAGCAAATAACTCTGTTCCTTCTAGGGAGATCTCTTCTAAGAATCAAGGGGCTTGAGGAATAACTATAAGAGCTACTATGGTTTCAGCTATGCAGTATGAGACTAGTTATGATGACAGCAAGATTGCACATATGTTAAGGCCTCAATGGACCTTGGAGGTCTTCTGGTCCAGCCCCCTGCTCAAGCAGGAGAACCTATACTATTTCATATAAGGGACTGTCTATTCTCTTCTCCATCTTCCAGTGATGGAGTGCCTACGATTTCTGAAGGCAAGCTGTTCCACTGGTTAATTATCCTCACTGTCACCATAGGAAGTTTCCCCTTAATTCCTGGTAGCTTGTCTCTTTGCTTAGTTTCCAACCATTGTTTCTTGTCCTGCCTTCTGGTGCTTTGTAGAAAAATTTGACCCCTCTTTTTTTGTGGCAGCCCCTCAGATACTGGAATACTGTTATCATGACACCCCTAATTATTTTTTTCCTTAGACTAGCCAAACCCAAATCCTGCAGCCATTTTTCATATGTTTTAATCTCCAAGCCTTTGATCATCTTAGTTGCTCTTCTCTGAACTTTTTCCAAGGTAAAAAATTTCAACATATTTTTTGTAATATGGTGACCAAAACTGGTAGCAGTATTCCAGGTGTGGTCTTAATAGGGTTTTATAAAGTGGTACTAATACTTCACATGATCTTGATTCTATGCCTCTGTTTATATAACCCAGGATTGTATCAACTTTTTTGGCTGCTGTTGCATACTGCTGGCTCATATTCAAGTGATCATTGACTAGGTCTCCAAGGTCCCTCTCATAGTTACTGATTTTGAGCCAGGTCTCATCTAATCTGTACTTATACATTTGATTTTTCCTGCCTAAATGTAAAACTTTGCTTTTCTCCACATTAAAATTCATTTTGTTGGATAGGGCTTATTGTTCAAGTCTGTCAAGATCTTTTTGGATCTTGAGCTTTTCTACCGAGGTGTTGGCTATTTCTGCCAGTTTAGTGTCATCTGCAAATTTGATGAGTTTAGAGTAATGGTTTAATCTAGTGAGTTCCAATATTTGTGGGTCTGTCACAAAGAAGACCTATTTTCCAAAGCACTAGAAGGCAAGACAAGAAACAATAGAGGAAAAGTAATCAAGGAGAGAAGCAACTTAGAACTAAGGAGAAATTTTCTAATGGTGAGAACAATTAACCAGAGGAATGGTTTACCTTGTACTCCCATTGTGCTCTCCACAATTGGAGCTTTTAAGAAGACACTGGATAGCTACTGTATTTTCAGAAATAGTATACTGCTTAAGCAGGGAGTTGGATTAGACCTCCAACGTCCATTCCAACTCTGTTATTCTGAGTTATCTGTATTTATTTTTATTGCAACTGAGCTAGAAATACCCAGATGTCTTTGTCTTTCCTCAGAATGACAGGACCTGAAAATACAAAGACATGAGCACTAAGGGAGACCATTATGCATACCACTTTCTGTGTCAGAGAGACAGCATATGTTTTTGGAAAGAGTTTATGGAACAGGGCCTAGAACATACTCAGCTAGACAATGCTAGATTGCCAAGATTGTATCCTAGTAAAAATGACAGGACAAATATTTTTTTCAATAAGTGTTTCAAAATGTACAAGAGTTCTGCTTGGGACGTTGATTTTGGAGATTATTTAAGATTTCATAATAAGAAGCCTGGATTATTTCATTGATATGAAATGCATTTTCATACTTAAAATGATAAAATTCTCATAATTAAAATGATAAAATGGAGCAGTTGGTTCCATTCAGTGGTGGAATTCAAATTTTTTTTACTACCGGTTCTGTGGGCATGGCTTGGTGGGCATGGCAGGGAAAGGATACTGTAAAATCTCCATTCTCACCCCACTCCTGGGGGAAGGACATTGCAAAATCTCCATTCCCACCCCACTCTGGGGACAGCCAGAGGTGGTATTTGCTGGTTCTCCGAACTACTCAAAATTTCCACTACCGGTTCTCCAGAACCTGTCAGAACCTGCTGAATAGCACCCCTGATTCCATTCCAGCTAGGTAAAATAAGTTGATTCTAAGCCTGGTTGGAATTATTCACACCAAGCAGAGCAATGTTCTGATAACCTAGTTCAGTGATGGCTAACCTTTTTGCCATCGTGTGCCAAAAGCGGGGGGAGCATGGAGGTGTCACACACACGTGTGCCCACATCCATAATTCTATGCCCCCCCATGCTCCCCCTCCTTTTGGCACGCAATGGCATGTGGGCCCGGTAGGCCCATTTTTCACTCTCCCCAGGTTCCAGAGCCTTTCTAGGAGCCTGAGGCGGGCAAACACAACCTTCCCCACCCCCTTAGAGACCCTCCAGAGGCTGGAAACAGTGTGTTTCCTGATTTCTGGTGAGCCCAGGAGGCCCAAAAATCAACTGGCTAGTGCACACATGTGTGCCGGAGTTGAGCTCACGTGCCCACCAATATGGCTCTACGTGCCACCTGTGGCAGCCGTGCCATAAACCTATGGCCATCACGGACTTAGTTCCTCAAAATGCATAAACTGTACATCTTAATTATTTATCCATGCATTACTGTAGCAAGTCTACATTATTTGTATTTCTATAGCAACATTTTGAACAATTAAACATCATTTATAGACTTAGTTTTTTAGAAAACAGTGTGCTATCTATTCCTGATCCAGTTAGATTTGGCAACAGTTACCATATCAGGTTGTTAAATTACTTGAATCCCACCACTGGTTAAAATCAGAATGTTTCTTGTGGTGCAACCAAAGCATGAGCTCACTGCTGCCAGGGGATCCCCAGGGCTGATAAAACAAACACACAAACGTGTTTTGAGGGCTTTCCAGAAGGCCATAAGGATTGGGGGTAATTTCTTAGAGATGCCCTCACTACTAAAGACTGTTTGCAGGCATAAGGAAGAGGCCCTTCTCCACTGTTGTTCCAAGCTCCCTCTAATTGCTTTTTCAGGTTAGACAACCTCTAAGAAGACTCTTATGTCTTAATACTAAGAGGCTAAGCAACTGAACTACAGAGTAGATTCTGAGCCATTGCAAAAAAAATAATTGGAATTTTGCAATCACATTAATTTATTAATAATTGATGATGTAATAATGCATGTACAATTTATTATGCACTAGCAGGTCATCTATTGTCTTGCCATCTCAGGATATCATCCATGGCCTAACTTAGAGGATTGCTTTCTGGCTCAATAAAAAAAGAATGAGAATCTGTGCTTTGGCATCTGAGTACTGCTATGCTGTTGGCCATGGAGTTTCTCTTCCATTATTGCCTGTTTTGTATTAATGTTTTGTTTTTCTGCTCCTGAACGTGTTCACTTACCTACAGGTTCCTCTCCTGGCCACTTTTGTACCAGGCAGCTCAAATTAAAAATAGGGGTAATAAAACACCTGTGGGGGAAAAAAGATTATGTATGATAAAGAAGCAAAACATCAAGGAAAGATTATAAAATGGAGTTGAATATCAAGATAACCATGCAATTAAAATGAGACATTGATATTGCACAAATCTTAAATGATGATTCCTGATCACCAATGTAGACTAGGAACCAAGCATTTTGAACTTATTCAACCATTAGAAAATGAGAAAGTTTGGAATAAACTGTCTATGGAGATTCTCAGTCATCCAGGTCACGGTTGTCCCAAAGGTGCTTTTTGTTTCCTTTCCAAGAGGCAACTGGACCTTCTGGTTTTTCTTTGAGGACGTTTCGCTTCTCATCTAAGAAGCTTCTTCAGCTCTGACTGGATGGTGGGGAATGGAAGGATTTATACTCCTTGTAGACAGCTGATCATTTGCATTCTTTTAGCAGCTTGTTAAGGTCACCTGGAGGTTTATCTGTGTCATCAGGGTCACCTGAGTAGTGCAAATGGGTGTAGGGCCTTCTTGGAACTGTTGAAAAGACTGTGTTGTAGACTGGAGATAGACAATATTGTATTCCTCTCTGTTGAGAGAGGGCTGTTCAGTTTTTACATAGATGGCCTCTTTAACCCCTATGATAATATTTATCATAGGGGTTAAAGATGATATTTAACCCCTAGGATAAAACAGACAGAAACTGAGCAACGTGGTATACGCAGTACAATGCAGTGAGCCATGTGCAGATCTGTACATTGGGGAAACAAAACAACCACTTCATAAACACATGGCACATAGAAGAACAAACACATCAGGACTAGATTCAGCAGTCCATCTGCTTTTAAAAGACGCAGGCCACTGTTTTGAAGACAGAAAAGTCCACATTTTGGACTTGATTTGGACTTTGGTTTGAAAGAAGGGTTAAAGAGGCCATCTATGTCAAAATTGAACATCCCTCTCTCAAGGGGGGCTGGGGGCTGGGGGGAGGAATACAACATCATCTATCTCCAGTCTACAACACACTTTTTTCAACAATTCCAAGAAGGCCCCATACCCCATTTGCACTATTCAGGTGACCCCGATGACAGAGATAAACCTACAGGTGACCTTAACAACCTGCTAAAAGAATGCAATCGACCAGCTGTATAAATCCTTCCATTCCCCACCATCCAGTCAGAGCTGAAGAAGTTTCTTGGATGAGAAGCAAAACATCCTCAAAGAAAAATCAGAAAGTCCAGTTGCCTCTTGAGAAAAAAAAACACCTTTGGGATTGGAATAAACTGAAAATGAACTATAAAGATGCCCAATCAATACTGGAATCAGTAAAGTTAGAAGCTCAAATTTAATTTTCACTAGCTAATTGATAAGCCTCCACTTTATATGCATAAAACAATGTGTTAGGAGGATGGAAATATATTCCATTTTATATACATAAAACAATGTGTTATGTACCCAAATATAAGAAAATATTATATTCCCAGTTCCAAAAAGCAAATGGAAAAGACTCAAAACAGCTGTTCTAAGCAATAGACATCCAAAACAAAATAATTTCATAAGAGAAAATACTGCTTTGCAATAGATGTACTGTAGTTGAAGGTACATACCATATTCTCCTCCATGGAGTAGTCCATGTGCACAAGGCACAGTGTGAGAATTTAGCTTTAAGATGTCGTTGTTTAAAGAGTTGTCATTCTTTTGAATCAGCCTAATGATGCTTAGAGTAACTGTCATTTAGATGACGTTAGCATATTTAGCCTGAATAAAAGTTGAGAAGGGGTGTTTTTTTTTTTTTACAGAATTTTACAGAATCATTTAGTTTTACACAAAATGTGGTAGAAAGAAAAACAGACTTATTTAATCATAATCTACTTCCTTCTCAGTGAAAATCATTATGGAAGAATTCATCTAACAATGAGTATAAATGAGATAAAAGAGTACAGTGAATGTTTGCTTTAGTCTGAAGTTGAAATAAGTAATTCAGTGAAATGTGCTAAAAAGTTGCTATATTTATATATACTATAATAGTGCTTCTACTTAGTTTCAAGAATAAACATCCATACCAAGCTGAAATTTCAGCTCCTGATTCAGAGATTACTGTAAATAGTCTCTATATTCAAGCTCCGCCATTTTGTATTTCAAAGATTCAGCATCAAAGGAATTTGATTCTTATGCTTGTTGCACAGAAGTAATAGCCACCAATCAGTTAAAGGGTAGCTCTCAGTCTGGGCCTCTTTTTCTGGCAAGACTTGCATCTTTTGTTCTTCAAATGCTCCATACTCAGGAGAGGGCAGGACACAGACTTTTACTTGTTATGTTTGGCCAAGAAGAAGGCACACGTGTCCCAAACTCACATAGGTTTCTTAAAGTATTCTAACAGTTCAAATGCTCAAGAGACTCCAGGACACAGACTTTGATTTGTGTCCCAAGCTCCACTGGATTCTTAAAGTGTTCCAGTCCCACCCTGTATATCAACAGGGCACCTTCGTAATGAGTTTGGCTTTCATTAACATTACATGTCTGCACAGGAAATATAAAGCACCCCTTCCTCTAAAATGTGCAAATAGAAAAAAATAGATTTCGTTGAAAAATGGAAGTAGGGTGGATTTTCACTCCTTAACATTTTCTGGTTATTTTCCTGTGCAATTTATCTACAGTGCAGTGTCCACCAATTCCCCAATTTGTATTCTTTATTTTAGGGATTTTCATTGACTATACAAGGTAAATAATCTTGTTTGTCTGTGGGAACTGTTCAGTATAAGAGATTGGAAAATTACAAGATGGAACTTGAGAAAACTATGGGGAAAGAAGAGTTGCCAGGAGGCAATCATGTGGTGATAGCCCGATAGCATCAGAACATAACAAAATGGGAAAATGAGCAGAAGAAATAAACTCTGAGAGAAATAAAGATTAACAAATGATTATGGCAAATGTTCATGGATTAGCAACTTCAGAAATGTAACTAGAAAGAGACGAGGGATGTTAGCAACTGCATTTGACTTACATTGCTTGCCATGTTGAACTATGTTAGAGGTTTTCCTCTCAGTCAATCTTTTGTCAAGAGGAGAAGGACACCCAATATCCAAGAAATAACACATATTATATTATATTGCTTTCAATGATATGTGGCAATTAAATCCCAAACAAAAAATGTGGGCAATCATGGGAAGTGGTTTTCTTTCAGCAGTCCCCGTACAAGCAAGAAATGGAAGTCAACATGTCTTGTAAATGGTTTTTCAGGTTATTTAATTAGGATTTTATTCCTCAATATAATTTAAAATTCCTTCTGATTCATATAACAGCCATGATATGGTATGGTCAGTTCCACTTCTGTTAAGGAATGGCTGTCATTATCAAAAATTAATCTGGTTTTTTTATTCATACTATTTTCTATTGTTTATATATGGCTTTCATGAGGCACTTGTTTGCTTCCTTACCCTATTTGTCATATTTGTGATGTACAAACTAAAAAATTGCAAGTGTAGATTCAAATAATCATGTGGTTTTCCCTCCCCATTCCAAAATGTATGGAAGCAAAACTGTAATCAACAGGATATCCCAAAGATGCACATCAAGCTCTATAGTTTGGTTATGGCAAAAAAAAAAAAGAGGGAGGGATGAGTGACCCATGGAACTGGCTAGAGGCTAGTGTTATCCTAAGTGCAGAGAGAAGGTAAGGTTATCTGCTAAAAGAAATCAACATCAGGAAACAGGTAAGAAGTCACAATAAAGCTATCTTCTGAGGTACTTAACAAACCCTGTGTTTCTGGACATGTGCAGACATGTCTAGTTCTGTCCAAAGAACATGATGTGAACAAGTAAAAAAAATCAATTAGAAATCTTAGCAAGCTCATTCATAATTTCAGAATATAAAGAGAATTGAAATTGAAAAAAAAAGAGGAGAATGTGTCTTAAGAGCAGAAAAGATTGAGAAAATCTATGACCAAGGAAATAGTCAGATAAGCAGGGCTTGAAACCATTCCAAGAAACTAACTTATGAAAATGCCTTAGACAGACTCACCCCTAATTCAGAAGAAAATAAAGTGAGGGAGAAGGAAAGCACATTCAAACTTGCAAGTTTTGACTACTCTATTCATTGGCATCCTTCAGTCTCAAGAGATTATGGTATCGTGCTCTGGAAAGAGGTCCTAAAACAGCATCTAGTGTGACTAAAAAGGCCAATTTGAGAGTGGCAATCCCTTCCACACTGAGGGCAGATATATTCTGCCCCCTGCCCAGCCCCCAGATTTCGCTGGTTCTGGGACTGCCTTTTTGCCTCAGCCTGCCAAATGAGTGTCTCTTCGAACTGGAGAAGGCCATGCTGCGTCTTTAGCCTCCAAGTTGAATGATCGGAGGCCAAGGTTTCCCAGTTGTTAATGTCCATTCCCAGGGCCTTTAGGTCCCTCTTGCAGATATCCTTATATTGCAGCTGTGGTCTCCCTCTGAGGCGCTTTCCCTGCACTAATTCTCCATACAGAAGATCTTTCGGAATCAGACCATCAGTCATTCTCACGACATGCCCCAGCCAGCATAGACGTCACTGTTTCAATAGTGTATACATGCTAGAAATTCCAGCACATTCCAAGACAGTGCTATTTGGAACTTTGTCCTGCCAGATGATGCCAAGAATAGGTTGGAGACAGCGCATATGAAAGGTATTCAACTTTCTCTCCTGCCGTGCATAAAGGGTCCAAGACTCACTGCAGTACAAGAATGTGCTCAGGACGCAGGCTCAATAGACCTGGATCTTTGTATGTTCTGTCAGCTTCTTATAAAGCCATATTCTCTTTGTAAGTCTGGAAAATGTGGTGGCCACTTTACCAATATGTTTATTCAGCTCAGTATCTAAAGAGAGAGTGTCAGAGGTAGTTGAGCTGAGGTACACAAAGTCATGGACAACCTCAGTTCTTGTGCAGAGATTGTAATACAGGGAGGTGAATCCACGTCCTGACCCATGACTTGTGTTTTTTTCAGGCTGATTGTTAGTCCAAAGTCTTGGCAGGCCTTGCTAAAACTGTCCATAAGTTGTTGAAGGTCTTCAGCAGAGTGAACAGTGACAGCAGCATCATCAGCGAAGAGGAAATCCCGTAAGCATTTCAGCTGGACTTTAGACTTGGCTCTCAATCTAGAGAGATTAAATCAATCTAGAGAGCATGTTTCAGCATGACAGCAAAAAAGATCCTGAATAAAGTTGGCATGAGGACACAGCCCTGCTTCACTCTACTTCAAATATCAAAGGAATCTGATGTTAAGCCATCAAAAACTACAGTGCCCTTCATTTCCTCATGAAAGGACCTGATGATGTTAAGGAGCTGAGGTGGACATCCAATCTTAGGGAGAATTTTATAAAGGCTGTCCCTGCTAACCAAATCAAAAGCCTTCGTAAGATCTATGAAGGCTAGGAAAAGTGGCTGTCTTTGTTTCCTGCATTTCTCCTGCAACTGTCTTAACGGAAAATACCATGTCAGTAGTGGACCTGTTGGCTCGAAATCCACACTGTGATTCTGGATAGACTCTCTCTGCAAGCACCTGGAGCCTTTTCAGTATGACACGGGCAAGCAGATTCCCTACAACACTAAGAAGAGAGATGCCACAGTAGTTGTTACAGTCACCTCTGTCACCTTTGTTCTTGTACAATGTGATGATACTGGCATCCTTCATGTCCTGTGGTACTCCACCTTCCCTCCAACAAAGACAGAAGATTTCATGCAGTTCAGTGGGAATGTTCTCTTTGCAGTACTTCAGAACTTTGGCAGGGATGTTATCTTTCCTGGGTGCCTTGCCAGAGGCAAGGGAATCCAGGGCTGCATTTAGTTCTTCTAAAGTTGGTTCACTGTCAAGCTCTGTTGTGGCCCACCAGTGGCCTGCGCGGATTGTTGCTGATCCCAATGACGAGGAAGCTGGTGTGGTGCTGCGCCAGCAGCCTGTGCAGCCAGCGCTTGAGTCGGACAGTGAGGAGGCTGAAGAAGAGGTGGTGCCAGAGGCAGGGATTCAGTCAGAGCCTTCAGAACCTCCAGAGGCTCCTTTAAGTGAAGAGGATGAAGAGGAGGAGCCTCTTCTCAATCCACGGGCACACAGAGCTGCCAAAAGGCAGGAGTGGTTCCTCAGGAGGAGGTCTCCTCGACAGTAAGACTTGGGGCTAATTGGCCACTCCCTTAGCCTATTTAAGAAAGTACACAGCTGGTAACAAGCTGCAGGAAACAACTTTAGTTCGCTAACCATCGTGTTGGGATGTCTCTGCAAACCTTCTTTCTGGGCTTTCTGCCAACTCCAGTAAGACTCTGAATAACTTATCTATGGAATTCTGGCAGGCTGTTAAGAACGCTTTATTAACAGCCAGCATTTGCTAAAACTACATTTTTGAGTAAACTAAGTTTTGTTCAGAGTTTGTGTGTGCTGTGTTCTTTGGGATCCGTAGCTGGGGCAGAACAAGCTCCTCCAAGACAGGCAGGCACTCAATGTTATTTAATGCTTCTTCAGTTATCACATTTTCTCTGGAATATAACTCAGAGTAGTGCTGCACCGAGTGTGCCATCTGCTGTGCTCAGTCCTGGATAACCTCACCTGTAGCAGACTTCAGAGGGGCAGATTTCTTTTGTGTTGGATCTAAGGCCTGCTTGATGCCATCATACATCCCCTTGATGTTGCCTGTGTCAGCTGCTATCTGGATCCGAGAGCAAAGCTGCAGCCAATAATCATTAGCACATCTCCTGGCGGTCTGTTGGACTTTGCTACGAGCAGCTCGCAGAACCTGTAGGTTGCACTCACTGGAACAGGCTTTATATGCAATTAGAGCTCTCCTTTTTTCCTCGATGGCTGGCATCAACTCCTCCGAATGGGCTTCAAACCAATCTGCTGTCTTTTTGATCTCTTTACCAAATACTGACAAGGCGGTGTTATAAACAGCATTCTTGAAATATTCCCACCGTTCAGATGCATTTACTTCAGCTGGGCCTGAGAGAATTTCCTGGAATGCTTGTGCAAATTCCTCCAGTTTGCCCTGATTGTGGGTCTTGTTGATGTCAATTTGTGGTCTTCCTTCCTTCTTCGAGTGATGCAATTTCTTTGTTTGCAGTTTTATTCTGCTGCACACCAAGGAATGGTCTGTATCGCAATCAGCACCCTGATAGCTGTATGTGATTGTAATATTGGGGAGGTTGGAGCGCCTGGTAAGGATCAAGTCGAGCTGGTGCCAATGCTTCGATCTTGGATGTCTCCAAGAGACTCTGTGTTGAGGCTCTGTTTTAAAGTATGTATTGCTAATGCAAAAACCATAGTAGCAGCAAAACTCCAGCAGGCGTTGGCCATTTTTGTTCATCTTCCCAACGCCGAACTGACCTAAACAAATGGGCCAAGAACTATAATCAGCTCCAACTCTGGCATTAAAATCACCAAGGATAAACAGTGGTTCTTTCTCAGGGATTTTCTTGATAGTAGCAGCCAGATTGTGGTAGAATTTGTCTTTGGATTTTACTGAAGATGATAATGTTGGTGCATATGCGCTAATTAGAGTAACCAGCCCTGCTGATGAGTGGAGCTGCAAGGACAGAATTCTTTCACTTCCTGCAGCAGGTGGAATAATGGATTCTAGTAGGGTGTTTCTGACCGTGAAGCCAACCCCATATTCCCTAGAGTCGTTTGATGGTTTTCCCTACCAGAAGAATGAGAAGTTTCTCTCTTTAACAGATCCCGAGTCTAATAGTCTTGTCTCTTGAAGGGCAATGATGTCCATCTGCAGTCTGCTCAACTCCATGTCAATGGCAGTTGTCTTACGTATGTCTTCTATCTCTTGTAAATCATCAGAAAGGGTCATTGTCCGAACATTCCAGGTGCCTAACTTTAGGGCTAAAGTTTTCTTATGTTTGTTGCATGGTGCAAAGTTATCGATCTGCTTATCAGCTTTGACCCTAAACCCCACGCACTCTGTGAGGTTAACAGACCATGGCGGGGCAGCACTTACTGGCTGGGGGCTGCCCAGCTTAAGGTGGGTGGAGCTGCCTAATGAGGTACAATGACCTCTCCCATCTCCCACTGATGAGAGTGGCCCCTGGCATCACGCTCTATGCCAATCAAGCAAAGACTTATAACTGGTAACTGCCACTTCCCATGTTGTTTCAATGCCGTATGCAAAGCTGGAGTGTCCTCTCCAGAGCACGAGGCCTGGGTAAATTAATATGGAGGATATACTGTTACCCAAGCAGCAGATCCCCACTCTCCACATTGCTGAAATAGTTCAATGGAATGGCAAAGCTAATAACAATTAGTTCCAGTTGCATCACAGGAGTTACCAGAACGTGACTGTACACAGTCACGAACTGCTTCCAGGACTCCGGCTCCGGATTTTGCCTTGAGGTTGACTCCTGAAGCCTTTTCCAGTAGTAGATATAGCCACAAGGCAGTGGAGGTTTGTAATCAGAGTTTCCCTTCTCCTAGAAGATGGTTCTGCCATTTTATCTGCCATTGGCTACTCTAACTGTTCCAATAAAAGCAGTTTTACATATATGTGACTAAGATTGGTTTCTTAGTCTGGTTTACCTTATAGGGCTGTTAGATTCCATTGTAATTGTTTCAGGAAAATTTGCATTCAGTGCTTCTTCTCCCTCTCCCCCACCCCACATTTGCTTCAGATTGACCATTCCAAATGTAGTGATCAGGGAATAATGAATGAATTAGTAGATATTTTATACAGGCAAGCAGTGGTAATATTTTATGGCTTAATTTTCTGCCTAAGCTTGGTATATTAACTTGTCTAACTACATTGTCTTTGCTTACAAGTCATGCCCCTAACACTCTAAAATAATTGAAAAAATGAATAAAAAGTAGAAATTATTCAAATAAACCAAAAGGTAATTTTGCTGCCCTTGGACAGCGCTTTGCACAAACTACTACTCAACTTTAGCAGAAAAATGTGAACCACCTAATTTTATTAGGTCATCATCATCATATCCTGTGCTAAGCACATTTATTAGGTCAAGTGGTAGAAAATGGGAGGTCAAGGGTGCATGCCTCTCCAGCTACAGGATAATACCAAGCAGCACTATAATCAGGAGTGTGCTTCTTACTTAGGGTAAGTAAGTAAGAGATACATGAGTGGCTTTGATTCATAGAGTGGAAACTTAAAGCAAGCTAGAAAACTACATGTCCCTTTTATGATTATACAGTGTTTATATGACCAATTGCAAGATGATCTGCCAAGAGAAGTCCATCTGCTACCACTGAAAATAAACACTATATTCTTGCTGTACCACAGAATCCTACTGCAAACAGAGAGAAATAAGGAAAAATGTGTTGACATGAGCAAGCTAATTTTAAAAATCAGGGAAAGATTGTCAGGATCTGAGTAACCCAATTTTTTGGACTCAACAATGCATTTGAAGGAAAGTGAATCTCCTGTTCATTAAGAAAGTTACCTGCACAAGCTAGGAAATACTCTGGCTGAAACTGCCAGAGCAGTGATGACTTGGCTGCTCCATCTTTTGGTTGAAAAGGTAGGAACTGAAATGTTTGGGTCCTCTCAGCTGGCCTGCATTCTTATGCTTGTCATTCCTGCTGGCAAAGAGCAGACTGGCAAGGAAAGCAACACTGAAAGAAAGCATTGAAATCTCAATCAACACTTATTCATATGCCAGTGCAGTATTATTCCATGTCTGCAGACCACCAAATATAAGCAACAGTGGTCTGCAAAGGTGGTTACACAGATGGGGGAAACCTACCCAACCAGTTTGCAACAGTACTAGCTTCTTCATTGTTAATGCTTCCTGCCAGCTTTCCACAAGCAAACTCTTTTCCCATGACATAAAGCCCTATAAACAAAGCTTCCCTTCCAGCTCTATTCTGAATTGAAAAATCAGTAGTATATAGATAAATAATATTGGTGCTCAGGTTTGGTCTATCTCATTGCAGAGAAGAGCAACAAAGATTATTAGGGAACTGGAGGCTAAAACATAATGAATGATTGCAGAAACTGGGTATATGTAGTCTAATAAAGAAAAGGACTAGGAGTGGCATAATAGCAGTCTTTCAATATTTGAGGGATTATCACACAGAAGGGGGGGGAATCAATCTCTTCTCCAAAGCAACTGATGGCAGGACCAGTAGTAACAGTTGAAAACTTATCAAGGAAAGATCCAACCTAGAATTAAGGAGAAATTTCTCGACAGTGAGAACAATTAATCAGTGGAATGGCTTGCCTCCAGAAGTGGGTGCTCTATCAGAGGAGGTTTTTATGAAGATATTGGACAACCATTTGTCTGAAATGGCATAGGGTCTCCTGCTCGAGTAGGGGGTTGGACTAGAAGACTTCTCCCTTCCAACTCTGTTATTCTGTTATTGGACTGACAGTAAATCAACCCCCTGACTTATTTGCATTTAGCTGTCAAATGTCTGCAAAATGAGGCATGAAATAATGCAAAATCTATCTGTTCCCAGGAGCGAGCTTAGGTCCTGTATGACCTGGCTTGGGGCTGTAGAAAAGTCCTAACAGTCTGGAAATTGCTAGTGACCAAGGCAAACAACAGAAAGAGCCCTCATATCAGGAGTGTACAGAAGTTAAACTTCTGCTTTTCTTTATCATATATGTTGTGTTCTGATACTTTTTAAAGTGTGAACAAGAAAAAGAAAGAAGGAACGAGCATAAGAGGGGATGAGAGCTTATTATTATTATAGATAATATAAATATATTATCCATATTTGTCAAACACAAGAACACATTGACAGGAAAATGGACACTGGTGGTTCTTGTTCTAGAGCCCTATTAACTCTGTTAAGAGGAGACCTAGTCTCAGCCAATGTTCCTGCTAATCCAATTTTCATTTAATTTGAAGTGACTTGATAGTCTTCTCTGTCAAGAAAAGATTATGTTGCTGCTCCAAATACTCTAGGCAACTATGATGGCGCAAGTTGTAAAGTCAGAGCTATGTTCTAATCCTGTTCATGCATGCCAGGGGCACCACACTGGAGACTAAATTAATTGGTTGAAGAAGATTAGACAAAGGCAGTTTCCTTCCCCCCTAGCCTTTGAGGTGGGAGACATTTGAATAGGAACAGGCTGATCCTCATAAAAAAGGCAACTAAGAACATCAGGGAGGCTTTACATGGTATGCTTGCTCTTTTCGATACCTGAGGGACTTCCTCCTCCAACTATCACACATTAAAGTGCTGGTGATGTGATAAGAAAAATCATGTCAATTTACTAAACATAAGCACACATTTATTTTAGCAGTGGCTCTGCTGATTAAGATTATGGACAGTTTTAATATTTAGTCTTGGAAATCAATGCAAAAACACAATTTGGGATTGATATAATTAGCAGCACTGTGTGCCTGGAAAAGACATAGTAACCTATTAATAGTAGTAAGGGTAAACAGAAATTGTAAAAAAACATTGTGCCAGAGTTAATGTAAACAGGCAGGATAACAAAACATATATGTTTGCTTTTTTAGAGTTGAGGTCTATCAAACTTCTATTTAATTGTAACCTAGAATTACGTATATGATGAAGAACAACCAGATGTTTCCAGAAACTCAGACCAATAGATAGACATTAGTGTGAGTTTAGTTTAGTGTGCTTTTGGCTTCTGATGCTTAAAGAATCTATTCAGTCAACAAAAGGTAGCTCCAACATTTCTTATTATCTGACCCTTATGCTATGTCTTATATTCAGAAACGATGAAAACTATACATTAACCTCCTTTTATATGAGATCCTGTTGGGCCTTATCAAAGGCATTCTTAGTTATTTTCTTCAAGCCTAAGCATATCCCAGAGTCTCTCCAATAGAGGATCATTTCCCATCCAGGGATCATAAGCAATTTCAAGGGGGAATTTACAACATTTTTAAACTTTTCTTTGAGGCATGGTAATCAAGCTCTGAATTTTCAGCATTACTAAGCTTAGGAAATGATTTTCTACCTGCTTCCTTTAAGCAGTCAAAAAACTTCTTTAATCACCATCATTATTATGCAATTTAAATTATTTATGTTATAAAATAGTATTTCAGAATTAGTTTTAATATTTTGTCTATTAAAATGTTTTCATTAA
Organism: Ptyas mucosa; assembly: GCA_012654045.1. Taxonomy (NCBI): domain Eukaryota; kingdom Metazoa; phylum Chordata; class Lepidosauria; order Squamata; family Colubridae; genus Ptyas; species Ptyas mucosa. Next base: position 4,011,421 of record WNWU01000072.1, read on the forward strand.
AAATCTTTATTATATCAAAACTGTCAATGGAGTTTTATGGATTGGAGTTTTCAATTCAATTGATTTAAATAAAATTCATAGAAATTGATAATTCATTGATACTCAGTACTAGCAGTCAAATTATGCTCCTCTCAGAAATGTTTGTGTCTCCAGCATCTCAGCCAATATGTGATATAGTAATCTACCCATAGTCTGTGTGCATGTGTGCATATAATCTTACATTATTTCTTGCACAGTCTAACTTGACAAAACTATTAATGGAAGCAGGAGGCAAGCAGGTGTAACACAAGTTCTGTTCACTTCATTTCTAGCTCCCTGATCCTCCTGATTACTCTTCTTGTCTTGTTGTTCTAGTTCCTCTGAATTCTTCTTGATGTATTTGTGAGAAATGGACATAAAGCAGAACTGAGAGGCAGTAGAAGCTTTCATGACTTGGAAACTATATCTCTATAAATGCAGCTTATATTTGTATTTGATTATTTTTGTAGATATATCATATTGATTATTCACACTCATTCACAATTAATTATTTCTCCAAGATCTTTTTCACAAGTAGTATTGTTCCATGCGAGGGCTGTACATTTAATTTTTATTTCTTAAGTGAAGTGCTTTGCATTCTTTCTTTATAGCTTTAGTGTCACTTTTTAGCTATTTCCCTTAGTAAATAATTTTAAATTTTGTTTCTGTCTTCTTGAGGATTACTTATTTAGTATTAGCAATTAGTGTTGTGCAGTGACCAAAATGGCTTCAGAACATGTGAGTGCATGAATGGTACCTAATGGTGACTTATTAAGAATCTTCTCAGATGTCAAATTTAGTTGTGCATAATGATAGAGAATAGATAGATATTTGAGGTTATAGATTCAACTGATTTGTTCCAAAAGCTATATTGTTATTGTTTTGTCCTTGTACACATTATTCTGTGTAATTGACATGCAGCTAAACCCACCTATCCTCCAATAAAATAGACCATGAATGTAGTTCTGGATTAAAGGAACAGGATAATAAAACTGGTGTTGGAAGAAATATTCAGTTCCAAGCGGGGAGAAAGACACTGGAAACATGGAGGCTGATTGTAAAGATGGTTTAGTGGAGCAGAATCATCAAGCACATGGTCCTGGGGCAGCTACCGACATGGAGTGGAGAGTGAGGGTTATTTATACCCTCTCTTGGGATTTGAACTTCCTGTTCCTGTGGCAAGAGCATGCATTCTATTGGTTGTAGTCAGACCCCCATGGGGTCATGTGGGGTCATGTTTGTCTGAACCAAGTTTGGTTGAATCCTGGAGGGTGAAATAATGTCCCCAGGTGATTTTGCAATGCAATGAGCCCTGCTGATAGATAATCATATTATGTCCTGGAGGGTCATGTCTTAATCCCATCACTCTGGAGCTGAAGGTCTTTTGTTTTGTAGATAGGCGGTCCAGTACTTCTCAATGGAGGCAGCATCTGGGTCAGTGTGATCTGCTTCCACAGGTTGCAGAGTTGTCTGTGCAGGGCTGAAAGACATGAGAACAGGGACCCCTCCCCCTTTGTGGATGATCCTCCCAGGAAAGGCATTGTTGGAGGATAAGAGATGGAGAGGTGGGGTGGGTGTGGGTAGATAGCTTGCAGGCAAAGTTTGAGGGGAAAAAAACATCAGTACATGCTTCAGGAAAGGTATGGACAGATAAAACCACTTAAACATGTACAGCAAATGCAAGATTGAAACTTTTCTGTAAATGAACTTAAAATATTCCCTCATAACCTTGGGCTGTTCTTAAAGGTACAGAGAGGGAAGGAAAAAATGAACACAGTTCTCTTCACCCTGTTTTGTGAGCCAAACAAACTGGGGTGAAAGCATTTTTTTTCCATTGCTTTAACTCTTTTTTAAAAATAATATTCTGCCATTTTAATATTTCCTAAAATATTTCATTCTTCTAGGAGGAGTGGATGCTAACTTTCTATACTGGGAAAAATAGAAACACATAGAATAAGAACCCAAATACAAAATAAGCAGTGTTGAGTTGCTGGTGAGCATAACAAATAGAGATAAATTTAAATCTTACCAGCGATGCTGTGTGTATGGGATGCAGATTTTTGTCCTCAGATGAACATGTGCCACGGATTAGGCTGGATTCTTCCTGGTGCTTCTGTTTCCTCCAAATGCTAAAGAAAATGTAGTCTGGCTTCCCAGGATGCACTTGTTTTTTTGGAATGAGGGATGCTGGGAAGATGACCCTTGAAGGGCCGGGTCTCAATAAAGATTCATATTTGGCCACTAGATGGTCCTCAAGATACATTAAAGAACAACAATAGCAATAAATATACATAATTACATACACAAACTTCTGTTTCTTCCAAATGCTAAAGGAAAGGGAGTCTGACTTCCCAGGATGCACTTGTTTTGTGGAATGAGGGATGCTGGGAAGATGACCCTTGAAGGGTCTCAATAAAGATTTTTATTTGGTCACTAGATGGAGCTCAAGATACATTAAAGAACAACAATAGCAATAAAAATGCATAATTAGATACACAAACTTTATGCTGGAGATATGACATTATTTGTTTTTCTAGCATTTGAATTAAATTTAGGCACTATGATTAGAACATGCTGTGTAGTCCTCTGAAGAATAGGACAAAACGTATTATTACTTTCTTTCCTTTCAATAAGAAGATGGTCTTACTTCAGTCTTTTCCTTAACATATGAACACACATTTAAACCAGGGAGGAAATGCTCCCGGTTCTGACTGGATCAGGTGATCCGTTAGCGATTGTGGCAGGGTGGTTCGGAGAACCGGTAGCAATGGCGGCATGAGGCTCCACCCACCCGCCTGGGTGTCGTTACTTCCTGCTTTTAAAAGGTTAAAAAAAGGCTCTGACGATCGCGCACCACAGCTGTGATCATCAGAGCCTTTTTTTTACCTTTTAAAAGCATTTTTTAACAACCTATTTGCCTGAGTAGGTTGTAAAAAAATGCTTTAAAAAAGTAAAAAAAAAAGTTGGCCATGCCCACCCAGTCACATTACCCCCCCCCCCCCACCAAGCCACGCAGAACTGGTAGTAACAAATTTTACATTTCACCACTGATTCAAACTAAATGCAATCTATGTGGGACACAGAAGATTCTTCAAAGTCTTATAATATTATCAATATTATATTGATGATGCTGAGAATTTTGGGGGAAAAATTTGAATCAACAGAACTGGCTCTTTATTCTCATAAAAATAAAGTGAAAATCATTTTGACATTCCTGTTTTGTCTTGCATATCTACCCTGAGCCTGATGACACTACTCTTCTACTGGGCGTATCATACTGGTGCTATTCAATATGTTAGGGCAAGACAAGCGGAAAATTTTTTTATATTTAAATTTTTTTATATATATTTGTAAAATGTGCCCATGATCGTTACCTCCTTCAGCTTCTCGTGTAAGGGATGCTTTCTGAACTGCAGTTTTAGCTTTTCTCCAGTTCCTCTTTGCATTGCAGTATTTTTTACAGCAATAATTATCCATCCAGTCATTCAATCAATGAAACAGAACTATATTTATGAAATCATTAAGATAATTATCTGCAAGCTGGTATGCCCTCTTATATTCTCACTTCTCCTCCAGAATTTCTTCATCCTTCTTGGAGTCCAGACAGAACTGCCCTGCCATCAGTAAGAAATAAGTTAAAACATGATCTGGATCCTGTGAGCCCAGAATATTACAGTCCTATAAGCATTATCAACTACCAAACATAATTTACCATACCTATTATACCATTGCAGCCAGCAAGTGCTGGACAAAGTTCTACTGCTCATTGAAAACATAACAAATACAATATAAATATAAACCTTATACAAAGCAGAGACTATGCTACAACCTTATTCATACATATAGAGGACATCCAGAAATATTCAGTCACATAAACACTTATGATTGCTAATAAAGAAGAATATTTGTGGCTCAGGATGATGGGTCCTTGGTGCTCTCTGAGCTTGCTTGTTTTCTTCCAGAGATTTCATGATTTGCACTTATGATTACACACCAAAATCCATTTCTTTGACAATAGAGACCACCCAACGGTGAATACATACACATGGACTCCATCAAGGACTCATACCAGATGGTACTTGTTTATGTTTGTTTATTTGATTTATATATACCGCCCTTCTCCCCGAGGGGACTCAGGGCGGTGAACAGGCAGAGATAAAAAACATGAATACAAAATTTAAAACCAAATTAAAACCAAATTAAACAATTGCCCAACAATTCAAACCCATTTTTTTTAAAAATATATAAATCCCAGATCTAAAAATTTGGATTATACAATTTAAAATTTTCTTATAAAAAGGGGAGATACTATGCCAGGCCCGCTTGATGGAATAAAAAAGTTTTTAACTCACAGCGGAAAGCACGAAGGTCCGGGATCCGCCGAATCTCTGGGGGGAGATCGTTCCAGATAGTGGGTGCTCCCACAGAGAAGGCTCTCCCCCTGGGGGCTGCCAGTCGACATTGTTTGGCCGACGGCACCCGGAGGAGTCCTTCTCTATGGGAGCGTACCGGTCGGTGGGAGGCTATTGGAGGTAGTAGGCGGTCCCATAAGTACCCGGGTCCTAAGCCATGGAGCGCTTTAAAGGTGGTAACCAACACCTTGAAGCGCACCCGGAAGACCACCGGGAGCCAGTGCAGCTCGCGCAACAGCGGTGTCACATGAGAGTGCCACGTCGCTCCCATCACCACCCGCGCGGCCGCACTCTGCTACTTGACTCAGCTACTTGACTCAATAGCAGTAACTTCGAGGGGAATCTAAGAGTCTAAGAGATTACCTACCTAATTGAACTAATCATAATACCTAACAGATTAACAGAGTTGGAAGGGACCTTATAGATCATCTAGCCCAACTACCCACTCAAGCAGGAGACCTACACCATTTCTGACAAATGGCAGTCCAATCTTTTCTTGAAAGTCTCCCACAACTTCTGCAGGCAAGCTGTTCCATAGGTTGATTGTTCTCACTGTCAGAAAGTTCCTCCTCATTTCTAGGCTGAATCTCTCCTTCATCAGTTTCCATCCATTATTTCTTGTCTGGCCTTCAGGTGCTTTGGAAAACAGCTTGACCCCTCCTCTCTGTGGCAGCCCCTCAAGTAGTGGAAGACAGCTATCATGTCTCCCCCAGTCCTTCTCTTCACTACACTAGCCATGCCCAGTTCCTGTAACCATTCTTCATATGTTTTAGCCTCCATTTAGTCCCCTAATCATCCTGGTTGCTCTCCTCTGCACTTTTTCTAGAGTCTCAACATCTTTTTTTTATAGTGTGATGACCAAAACTGGATGCAGTACTCTAGGTGTGGTCTTACTAGGGCTTTATAGAGTGGTATTAGTACCTCACTTGATCTTGATTGTATCCCTCTGTTAATGCAATTTAGGATTGCATTGGCTTTTTTTAGCTGTCGCTGCACACTGCTGGCTCATATTTAGCTGATTGTGCACTAAGACTCCCAGATCCCTCTCACAGTCATTGCTATCAAGCCTGGTTTCCCCCAGTTTATATCTATGCTTTTGGTTTTTCTTACCTAAGTGTAGGACTTTACTTTTCTCTACATTGAATTTCATTTTGTTAGATAGGGCCCAATGTTCAAGTCTGTCAAGATCCATCTGGATCTTGAGCCTATCTTCTAGGGTGTTAGCTATTCCTGCCAGTTTAGTATCATCTGCAAATTTGGTGAGTTCCCCTTCTATTCCCTCATCTAAGTCATTTATGAAGCTATTGAAGAGTATTGGGCCTAAGGCGAATCCTACTAGACAATCACTTAAATATGAGCTAACAATCTGCTGCAGCGGTCAAAAAAGCTGTAATAGTAACAGAGTTGGAAGGGACTTTGGAGGTCATCTAGTCCATCCCCCTGCTCACGCAGGAGACCTGTACTAGGGATTCGAACAGCTGAACTGCTGACCTTTCTGATCGACAAGCTCAGTGTCTTAGCCACTGAGCCACGAAGGGATAGTTTCAAGATCACGTGAAGTGATAGTACCACTTTACATTGCATTGATGAAACCACACTTGGAATATTGCATCCAATTTTGGTCACTACTATACAAAAAAAATAAAATGTTGAGACTCCAGAAAGAGTGCCAGACCCGGAAGCCGTCTTTTACATTTGGGCCTTCAGGCTTGCCACATTTTCTACTGTGGGAAAATGGGAGAGGGGATTGCATAGAGTATGGGTGAAATGTAGTCAAAATAACATTCCTTTCTCAGAAAGTCAAGGATGCCTTGTCCTGGCACCTGGAGTTGGATGACTGGGAGATATCTCCAATTTGAATGGTGGATGATTGGACCATGTGATGGACATGTGGGTGCTGGGCAGGGACTTGAACTTTCACTTGTGTGGGGAAAACCTGGAAACTTTTAGATTCAGTTTTCCCAGATGTGCCAATATGAATCTCTAATAAAATGGAACTTTGAGGAAACTCAATCCTCAGAGTGTTCTTTCGTTGGGCGTGTTACTTGGAATCCTGACATTAACCCAAATCCCTTTTAACAACACTACCAGCTCCCCTGAATTCTGTGGTGCTGTCTAGGGTCCTGAGCTCCAGCGTCAACCCAATCTCAGGTGGCACAACCCGATCTCAGGGAAGATGGAGGAAGAAAAGAAGTCCACATAAGGAGCTGCAGGAGATGGCTCAGCCACTCATGTTGAAACCTGCTATTATCCTTCCCAAGCCATGGTGGAAGCAGTAGAAGCCACAGAGAAGGAGCTCCAGCTGGGAGCCTGGCACAAGGAGCCGATGCCTGAACGAAGGCTGCGGCCAGACCTGACCCTGCAAGTTGAAGCTGCGGGAGCTACCCTTCTCTAGGAGAAGCTACTGGAACCACAAATGGGTGCAGGATAAGCCTCGACCCTTGAGTGAAGACTACCAAGGCAGATGTGCTGCAGGCATTTCAGAGAGTGGGGGTTCCCACTACCATCACACAGCCAGTCTCTGGCCGGTTTCCCAGGGCAATTTGGCCAACTCAGTGTGAGCAGCACTACTCAACCCATTGGCACCGAGCAACCCAGGTAGACCTTAGCACAGCCTACGTTCACCTTCCCAGGCCAGGAAGTTGCAGCACAATGGAGTGGAGCGTCGGCTTCTTTCCACTCAGCATGAAGTGGCATGGCTCACAGCCTCATGCCTCAGACCAGACTAGCCATGGTCCCGGTCGCCACTGGAATACAAATGACCCAACAACTGGCCTTGCTGACCCAGCCTGGCCACAGAATGTAGGGTCCACAACAAGGGCTCTGGGATCTGCCTATCCAACTGTAGCAACTGGCCTTCGGGCTACTGCCAGCAAGCCAAATCCCTCCTGGGTGGGCATTCTACCCAGGCCAAGGATGGGTGCAATGCAGTGGACACCAGCCCCAATCCAGTTACCGATGCCTTTCCAACCGCTTGGTTCTTTCCAGCCACCTATCATTGCTCCACAACTAGCACCTATCCAGCCACAGCCACAACTGCAGCCCCAGGCCATGATCTCTCAGCAGGTCCTGGCCCAACAACAAGGGCCAGTGATCCCACAGCAGATTCCGGTCCAGCAGCACTGCCCACTCAGCAACCTGTGCAAGCCCAGCAACAGGTCTACCAGCCGGCCCTCCTCCACGATTCTGGGCAATGTTTGATGGGACTCCTGGGAAACGCACCTATTTTCTCAACCAAGTCTGGGCCCACATCCACCAGTATGGGAGTCAATACCCATCTGATAGGGAATTGATTTCTGCCATCACAGATGGCATGAACGAGGGAGAAGCATCAGAGTGGATAGCTGAGTTTCATGACAAAGAAGCCCCAGAGCTAGAAGATGCCGACGAATTCGTCCAGTTAATGCAGACTAGGTTTAGCAACATGGCCCATCAAGTGGAAGCAGATTAAGACATTGAAGCAGGCAGGTTGGGCTCTGAAGGAGTTAATTTGGACCTGGAAATCCAACCCCACAGGAAGCCAGCTGTGGACAAGCCAGCAAGGAGATCCCTGGGATGCCGAGCCCAGGTGAAGAAAGCCAAGGTGCTTCCTCCCACACCATCCAGGACTGTCAAATGCTACAGGTGTGGCCAGCATGGACACCGGGCTTCAGAATGCCTGGCCCCGCCGGTTTCCCAAGCTCATTCCTCAGCCAGGATGAGGAAAACCTCATGGAAGCCACCCAATAAAGGATGACTCACCAAACAGGCTGTGGAAGTTCCACTCCTTCCCAATGAAGCTGAGGGAACTGCAGCCAGTGAAGCTCCTCCAGCACCCACGGGGGAAAGCAGTGGTGATGACGATCCAATGGTAAGTGCAGCCATCCGCCCTTTACCATCAAAACCAAGATAGTAGTACCAGAAATGGGGGTCCAAGAGGAAGTAGAGGCCGTCATAGACAGGCTGCACTCGATGCTTAATCAGCCTCCCCATAGTTGAGAATTTAGGCATACACACAAGACCCCTAGCATGCCCCATCCACTTTGAGCAGATTGATGGGACACTAATTGGTGGGACCCCTGCCACGTTGGTCACCGAACTTGTCAGACTGGAGATGGATCACCACCGAGCACTCATCCGATTTATCATAGCCCCAGAAATGACTGAGTCGGTCATATTAAGCCTTGCATGGCTGGACAAGTGGGGCCCTGCCATCACCTAGGAGGATGGCTATAGAAAACTAAATATCAGCATTAGACCGCTGCCACCCATAAAACCGGACCATTGCCAAGAAGCCCTGGCCCCTAGCAATGCCAGCGGGCCTGAAACCACAGCTCCTGCCACTGATGACCAACCCAGCAGCCAACAAGTGCCAAAAGAGTACCGAGACCAATCGGGGGTTTTCAGCAAGGAAGACTGCAACTTCCTCCCCCCTCACTACCCAACTGATAGTGCGATAGAATTTATACCAGGGGCTAAACTACCCAAACCTAAGATGTACTCCATGACTCCTAAAGAAATGGAGGAACTGAGGAAATACATTGACGCCAACCGCATAAGAATCAGGGAGGGGGATGAATGGAAAACTGCATTCAACTGCCCCCTTGGTAGCTTCCAATTTAAGTCATGCTATTCGGTTTGCAAGGAGCCCCTGCAGTATTCATGCAGCTAATCAGCGAGATGCTGCATGTCTTAGTTTACCTGAATGACATTCTCATATTCAGTGAAACCCTTGAAGAACACATAAAAATGGAATGGCAGTTATTGAAAAAACTCCTTGCCGCCAAGCTCTACGCAAAACTATAGAAGTGTGAATTCCACAAAACTTCCCTAGATTACCTAGGCTACTGAATATCTAGCGGGGGGATAGAAATGGATCCAGGAAAAGTAAAGGTAGTGCTTGACTGGCAGCCCCCACGCATTCGCCGACAACTTCAAAGCTTCCTGGGATTTGCCAACTTTTACAGGCAATTTATCCCTGCTTTTGTGGAGGTTGCTCTACCCCTAACTGAACTGTTGAAAATGGGGTCCCCTCCAATGAAGCAGAAGCCAAACCAGTCACTTGCTTAGACAATGGACTGTCAAAAAGCCTTTGAAATGTTAAAAAGGCTTTTTGCCCAGGAGTCTATCCTTCAGCACCTGGACCCAGAGCAACAATTCATAATACAAAGAGATGCTAGGGACATAGCCGTGGCAATGGTACTCCTGCTAAGAGACAAGGCAACTCCTGCCTTGCACCTACGTGTCCAAAAAACTCACCAACACTGAGAGGCAATGGGCCATTTGGGAGAAGGAAGTCTACACAGTCCGCTGGACCCTACTCTCATGGAGACATTTCCTAGAGGGGGGAAAGTGTCTTTCAAGGTCTGGACTGATCACAAAAACCTCGAAGCCCTGAAAGCCCCCAGAAAATGTCTCCCAAACAAGTCCGCTGGGCACAGTACTTTAGACGATTCAAATTCAAACTAAAGTACATCCCGGCAGGAAAAAAAAAACCTGTTAGCAGATGCCTTGTCAAGAAAACTGCAGTTTGACAGCTCCCGAGAGGAAGTAGTGCATGCCATCATCCCTTCCACACAACTGGCAGCACAAGTCACCACAAGAAGCCAAACCAGGTAGCCACTCAACCCCAGTCGGGACAACCTGACAACTGTGCTAAAACATGCACTACCAGCCGACCCCTGGCTCACTGACAATAAAGACATCTTGAACTGTATATCCCTGTGAGCTTGAGAGATGTTACAGCACAGCCATGATTCAAAGCTAGCCGGTCACTTTGGATTCCTGAAAACCCTGCACCTTGCTAGAAGGCAATTCTGGTAGCCAAAAATGAAAGCAGATGTGGAAGACTACATAAAGAGCTGTGCCACCTGTGCCACCATGAAAATGAGACCAGGGAAGCCCCCTGGACTCCTCCAGCAAATGGCAAGCCCCAATAGACCTTGGGAAGAAATCGCAATGGATTTTATAGTTGAACTCCCAGAGAGTGGGGAGGAACACAATAATCTGGACAGTAATTGATTTATTTTCCAATCAAGCCCACTTTACTGCTTGCTCCGGACTGCCTTCTACGAAGAAACTAGCTAAACTATTCATCAAACATATCGACTGCCTACACGGAATACCCCGCCAAATCATCTCAGATTGAGGAGTCCAGTTTACGGCCAAGTTCTGGAGAGAATTCCTAAGACCCGCCAAATCCACACAAGGACTTAGCTTGGCTTTTCATCTGAGTATGAATGGCACGGCGGAACGAGCAAATGCAATGGTGGAACAATATATAAGATGCTATGTGGATTACCAACAAGAGAACTGGGTGGACCTGTTACCATTTGCAGAAGTGGCTTACAACAATGCCATGCATAGCAGCATCGGATTGACCCCTTTCCAAGTTACCAGTGGCATGGAATTTGTCCCCATGCCTGAGTTGTCCAGAGAACCCCCCTCTTCCATGTCTTTGGCACAATGGATGGAGTCTCTGAAAAAGGGGTGGGAGAATACTAAGAAAGTACTAGCAGAAGCTGCAGAGGAATATAAAAAGCAAGCAGACAAGCATCGCTCTCTTCAACCCCCCTTCTGTGTGGCAGATAAAGTTTTCCTATCAACCAAATACATACGGTTGAGGCTACCTAGTAAAAAATTGGGACCCAAGTTTTAAGGTCCTTTTCCAATAGTAAAAGTAATTAACCCAGTGACAGTTCAGCTTAGCCTCCCCCACATTCTAAGGAAAGTGCATCCTGTGTTTCATTGTAGCCTACTGAAGCCAGCCATTGGGCCTAGATTAAGACCTCAGACCCGGCCACTTCCTCCTCCTATAGTAGTGCAAGGAGAAACCCATTATGAAGTGGGAAAAAATTTAGATTCTAGACTATATAGGGGTCGTTTACAATACTTAGTCCATTGGAAAGGGTACCCTTTGTCTGAAGCCACCTGGGTTAAGAATTGGGATGTGAAGGCAGACAGGTTGGTTAAGCAATTCCATGACAAATATAAACCAAAGGGCTCCCCTGGGGAGGGGAGAGGTAGTTAGGTGTATGATTTTAACTCCCTGTATTACTCTCGTTCCAGGATACGCTTTTCTGTTGAGGGGGGGGGGTGGCCTGTCAGATCTGGAAGCCATCTTTTACATTTGGGCCTTCAGGCTTGCCACATTTTTTACTGTGGGAAAATGGGAGAGGGGACTGCATAGAGTATGGGTGAAATGTAGTCAAAATAACATTCCTTTCTCAGAAAGTCAAGGATGCCTTGTCCTGGCACCTGGAGTTGGATGACTGGGAGATATCTCCAATTTGAATGGTGGATGATTGGACCATGTGATGGACATGTGGGTGCTGGGCAGGGACTTGAACTTTCACTTGTGTGGGGAAAACCTGGAAACTTTTAGATTCAGTTTTCCCAGATGTGCCAATATGAATCTCTAATAAAATGGAACTTTGAGGAAACTCAATCCTCAGAGTGTTCTTTCATTGGGGGTGTTACTTTGAACCCTGACAAAGAGTGCAGGGAAGAACAACAAAGATGATTAGGGGAGCAGAGGATAAAACATGCAATGAATAGTTGCAGGAGCTGGGGTCTGTCTAGTCTAACAAAGAGAAGGACTGGGATGACATGATAGCAGTGGGGCTGCGATAGAGAAAAGGAGGTCAACCTATTCTCCAAAGCACCTGAGGGTAGGACGAGAAGTAATGGTTGGTAACTTATCAAACAGAAATACAACCTAGAATTAAGGATAAGTTTCTTGACAGTGAGATCAATTAATCTGTGGAATGGTTTGCCTCCAGAAGTTGTGGGTGCTCCATTGCTGGAAGTTTTAAATAAGAAATTGAACAATCATTTGACTGGAATGGTATAGGGTTGGGCTTGAGCAGGGAGTTGGACTAAGACCTCCAAATCCCTTCCAAATTTGTTATTCTGTTACAGTTACTTCAGCTGAGTAGGTGCAATACAAAATTTATCAGCAAAAGCCACATCCCTGTTAGATGTTTTCCATATAGATGACATTAGGAACAAAGCACATTCAGAAGGAAAAGGCATTTAAAGGCCTGAGACAAGGATTCTGGTATGCCCTAATGCAAGTGCTACCATGTAATAGGGCATTACCCCTAAAGAAGTCATTTCTGATTTTTACTGGGCCTGTGTGGAAAGGCTAAACTTGTGGATTTCATATTTTTTTCAGGTCAGCACCCTGCTGACAATGGGCATAGCCTATATCTCATGGAATCTACAGAGGATAGGATGGCTCTTGTGGCAAACAGAGTAGGCAAGTCACAGCTAGACTTTCCCCCCTTGTCATGCAAATTCAAATGACAATCCCAATGTTCAGACATCTGCAAAGCTTTCTCATAATAAAAACCCTCTGGAAGCCACTTAATGGTAATGGCCTCTTTTGGTTTACAAGTGTCACTCAGGCTTTTTGTTTTTCCTTTTTGTACCACTCCCATCAAAGCTCCTTCATGGCAGAAATATTTATTTTATTTCCTGACAACTGGAAGTAATTAATGACTTCAGAGTAGAGGATATGAAAAGCCAGATGTTCTTGCCCTACTTAGAAAAGCCAAGAAAAGAGTGCAGCACCTGTGCCCAGCTGTATCTACAGTCACCCAGGGGTCCAGAGAGACCCATGTTTGCTGAGGAGGTTTATATATACATATGTATACATATAGATATAGATATAGATACATATATATACACACATATATTCATACATACCAGGGGTGAAATGCTCCGGGTTTGGACTGGATCGCCTGATCCGGTAGCGATGGAGGTGGGTGGTTCGGACAACCAGTAGCAAAAATCCCTCCCCCGCCCTCCCCCCATGGCCAGCTGAGCCGCACAATCATCAGAGGCTTTTTTTTTTACTTTTAAAAGCATTTTTTTCTACAATCTCTTCGGCCGAAAAAATGCTTTTAAAAGTAAAAAAAAAGCCTCTGATGATCGCGTGGCTCAGCTGGAATCCTCAAAGGCTTTTAAAGGAAAAAAAATCCTTTTTTTCTTTTAAATGCCTCTGATGATCCAAGCTGAGTTGCCTGATTGTCAGAGGCATTTAAAAGAAAAAAAGTCTCTGCCGATCAGGCAACTCAGCTGGGATCGTCAGAGCCTTTTGAAAGCATTTTTTAACAATCTCTTCACCGAAGAGGTTGTAGAAAAAATGGTTTTAAAAGTTTTTTAAAAATTGGCCACGCCCACCCAGTCACATTACCCACCACCACCACCACCAAGCCACGCCACAGAACCAGTAGTAACAAATTTTAGATTTCACCACTGATACATACATTCATATATACATGTGTGCCTGTGTGTGTGTGTTATATTCACATATATCAGGTGATCAAACTACTTGGTTTGAACTTGTTCCATCTAGCTGGTGGTCCTGTGCACCTGGAATTTAAAAAATGGAAATGTCCGTGAGGAGATTAGTAATTTCAAAAATAAAACCAAGACATTAATTTAAGGATACTAATTGAAATGTATTATATATTTTGCTCAGTTTTATTGATCATCAAAACAAACAATTCTTATGGCTTACACTCCAACACACTCCAAGTAGAGCAATTTGTGAGAACATTACAGATAAATAGTCTGTTATGTCAAAAGAGCCAAATTGGCTTTAGGACTAAACAGATTTACATCAAGACAGAACTAATCAAAAGTGCACTGAGAAAGGCTACCTTTATCATGCAAAAATATTTTTCTAAGGGGTCACTGTTTGATACATTAATTTCAACTAACATGGGAAAACATTTAAGAGCGGCATTTTGAAATGTCTGCATTCTGAAATGTTGATGCTACCATCTGTAAGCCAGGCTTTGTTCTACGGAACTGATTTCACTGAGCCAAATTACATATCATGGCTCCTTGTCATTGGCAGTAAAATGGTGGTGGTGCTTCTAGGACCTAACATAGCTGTCAAGCTGTCTGCTTGCCAGCTGCGAAGCCTTCAGTAGGTCACATTAGGACTGAGACAATATGACTGTACAATGCTTCCATATCCACATGTGCTTCAAAGCACCTGGAAGCATGAATAGAGCACATAAACTCACCATGCCTCTTTCTAGGATTGTGCAGCAATGTAGAGGTCAGTCACATGATCCCAGGAAAAACCATGGAGTAATTTGAAGGTGTTGGCAACAGATATTAGGTTTACCCTCCCATGTGCACAAAAGCACCTTTGAAGACCAAATCCAAAATATTTTAGAATCATACTATTCATGATCAGCAAATCTTTTTCCTGTGTTTTTATAGAATGATTCCTGTATTTTGTGTACTAACATTTCAAGATCTCTGGGAATCCCCTCCAAAATTCCATGTGAACTGTTTGAATAAGAAAATGCCAAGACAAATAAGATTGAACTGTGAGCATATCTCAGGAGTGGTTTTTTTTTCTTTTTCTTTCCCAGACTACAATTTTTTTTCTTCTCTTTTCCAGACAAGAAAGGTAAATCACCAACTAGCTTTCTAAAAGTTCCTGTCACATTTTGGATGAATTCAGGCCCTCTCAAATTTCATTTCACTACAAAGCCATTTTCTAACCAATCCTTAAGCAAAGTCACAAACTACATCTCTGAATTTCTTCTCAGTGTGCAAATTTTTCTTGCTATAGCTGACCAAGTTTCTACTTGATTCCAAAAGTGGAAAAAATAAAATAAATAGGGAAAAGTTTATGAAGAAATGTAAAAATGTTTTAATTCTATAATAATGTGCAAAAAAGACAGAATTCTCTTTTAAATGGTTAAGGCTGCTTTAAAAATCATAATAGTATTGATTTTGGTGCAAACAAATCTTCCCTTTATTGTGGTATTTATTATTTCATATCTATGAACAAAGAAAAAGAACTCATAAAATATGGCTAATAGAAAATACTCCATGAACTATACAGTCCAATGTCATATAAATAAGAAAATACCTATCTAGGATAACAAGGATGTGGAGTAACTAGGTTGGACGAGGTAGCTTAGCATGTAATATATCTCCAATACAAGGAAAAGGACACTTTCTATGCTGCTTTTAGAAAATTTATGAATTACAAAAAGGGAGAACTAGGAGCATTGAACATTTCACTTTTCAAGCACCTACCATACCTCTGTAAGCTTTTTGGATATCCACAAAACTGGTCATGGAGCTTAACAGAGAAGTCCAAAGGATCTGTCTTCTGACCTCAGCAAAGGAGACTACTCCTATGGCTCCTGAAACATTGCCTTAGAGTTCATGAGATTATACTATAAAATACTGAGGATAATGCTACTATTATACTATTAACTGATCCTGGTTCCTATTAAAGTCAAGATTTCAAGAAGTGAAGATTTCAATTAATAAGAATAATTTGTTCAACTAAGCTAGGAATAAAACAGCACATTTATTTTCCTATACAGTAGCTCTAAACTGACTCTTTAGAGCTAATAACAGAACAGAGAACATATGCAGAGGCAACTACTGAATCCTATGTATTTCAGGTTCATGATTTCTATTTTTTTTTTACCAAAATTGCTAACCACATTGTTTCTACTGCTATTGCAGCTATGTAATAGTGCAAATTATATGTAGAATTCTTTTTTTATTGATACATTGGATATTCTGTTTTTATGGCACTGTATATTGCAAACATCAACTGCTAAAAGACTCCTTATATTCCACAGAACAAGAATTACCAAAAGTTTCACATATTGTGCACAGATTAGCTTCAGACCTTGCATCATAAATTATCTCTGTGTTTGTTTGTTCTAATAACATCTGCAGACATTGGATGGTACCCAAAGTCTTAAATCAGATTTGAATGAGTATAAAAAAATGAATTTTGAGCCATTTTAATATGTGGGGCCAACTCTGTTAGTATCAAATAAAGAACTCAGACAGAACTTGCTGAGAAAAAAAATTAAAAGTGTTTTCTATGATTGTTTTCTTAAAACAATGAAAGAGTCTATCAAGAACTTTATTTGTAAGGTCTGTACCTAAAGAAAAAAAATAGGTGAAGGCAGTAAACCACTGCTTTAGAAAGTAGGATCAAGATCCAGAAAGATTTTGATAGACTTAAACACTGAGCCCTATCCAACAACATAAATTCTCTGTTGAGAAAAGTAAAGTTTTACACTTAGATAAGAAAAAACAAATGCACAGGTATAGAATATGTGATACCTGGCTCAACAGGAGTAACTGTGAGAGGGATTTAGGAGTCCTAGTGTACAATTACTTAAGAATGACCCAGCAGTATGTTACAATTGCCAAAAAAGCCAATGCAGTTCCAGACTGCATCAATAAAGGGATAGTATCAGGGGTGAAATCCAGCAAGTTCTGACAGGTCGTGGAGAGCCATTAGTGGAAATTGAGTAGTTTGGAGAACAGGCAAATACCACCTCTGGATGCCCCCAGAGTGGGTTGGGAATGGAGTTTTTGCAATATCCTTACCCTGGAGTGGGGTGGGAATGGAGATTTTGCAATATCCTTCCCCCAGGAGTGGGGTGGGAATGGAGATTTTGCAGTACCCTTCCCCTGCCATGCCCAAGCCACGCCCACCAAGCCATACCATGCCCACCAAGCCACGCCCACAGAATCAGTAGTAAAAAAAAATGTATTTCACCACTGGATTGTATCATGATCAAGTGAAGTGATACTACTGCTTTAGTAAGATCACTTGGAATACTGCATCCAGTTTTGGTCTCCGCAATACAAAAAAGAAGTTGAGACTCTAGAAAGAGTGCAAACAAGAGCAACTAAAATGATTAGGGGGCTGGAGGTTAAAATACACAATGCACCATTGCAGGAACTGGATATGTCTAGTCTAAAGAAGAGAAAGGCTAGAGGTGACATGATAGTCTTCTAGTATTTCAGGAGCTTTCACAGAAAAGAGAGGGTCAACCTCATCTCCAAAGCAACTGAGGGCAGGATAAGAAGTAATCAATGGAAACTTATCAAGGAAAGATCCAACCTAGACCTACAAGAATAAATTTCCTGTGTTAAGAGTTAATGAGTGGAATGACTTGCCTCCAGAAATTGTGAGTCCTCCACCACTGGAGGTTTTAAAGAAGAGAGTGGACAACCATTTTTCTGGAATTATGTATAGTCTATCGCTTTAGAAGGGGTGGTGGTGGACTAAAAGACCTCTAAAGTCTCTTCCAACTCTGTTATTCTCTTATTTTGGCATTTACTCTATTATCTGATCCAACTTTTCTTCCTTGTCATGACTGGATAGTGTCACTCAACATGAGACATCATGCATATATAAGGTGACTTTTATTACTTCTCTCCTTTTTTATTGCACTTTCTTGCAGCTGATAAGTAGATCTTAGCAAAATATTGTTTTCCTTCGATCCTACTGGTGTATTTTCTTTCTTGCACTATTTTTCAGTGTGATCAGCAGATTCAGTGCGAACTAACTTATTTAAGTAAGTTGTAGGAGGGCTGTATCCTTTGGCAAATGCGAAATGTTCTTCAGATTCCCCATGTCTTCACCAATAACCCTCATCTGTCAAGTTTGCTTTTGTTAATAGATCTCATAATAACAGGTTAGTAGATGAGGCTTACAAAGATTCCCTTTAAGTGAGTCATTTGATGGTATAATCGGCAAGAGATTAAAGCAATTTCTCCAGCCTGGTGCAGTTCCCAATTAATATAATGTAAGCAAAATTTCTACTGGGGTAATAAAGTACAAGGTGTAAGATCTTCTGTCTCCTGCATCCCCTTATCCCTATACCTTATAAAGAGAAAAATATGGAAAATCTTTGGTGTTTCTAGACATATTGAACTGTTTCCATTCATGGCATTCTGACAGTTTTTTGCAATCAAATCAACAGATCAACCAACTTTTTAGCTTTCTATATTTGTTTTTAGCTTTATTATAACAGAAGAGACAGAAATAAACAAATACTAAGAAAGTGTCCTTCTTAGGCACAATTATATTAAAGTACTCAAAGTAAGCAGATTCAAAAAGAAGTTAATACTAGGGAAAATTTAAGCAAAGGTTTCGGAAATCCCTTGGCTACTTTGATTGCTGGAGAGAACAACAGTGACATCTACTGAGTATCAAGTGATTTTAGGTTTTTTCCACTAAGATTCCAGGTGGGCAATATATATATATCACTATTTTTTTAAGGGAATTAAGGGAACTTTCATTTAAAACTAAAAAAAGATCACAATCATTTAAAAATCATCTTGCTGTATCTAATTCTTTCTCACAGTGGCCATCCAGATGAGATATACACAGGTGAGAATAGAATACCAGCAAATAGCCTTAAATCTGCAGGGGGCGGGAGTAAAAAAGACTAAGGCTCAGAATGAACTAAAGTTTGCAATAAATGCCAAAAAAAAGAAGAAGAGAGGTTTATTTTGATGTAAGAAACAAAAAGAAAGTCAAGGAAATGATCAGTCGACTAATCGGCCGAGAAAGTCGCAAAAAAGCAGCAGTATGGGTGACAGAACAGGTTTGTGGGTCAAAATAGGCAAGAAATTGGTAAGAGACATTTATCTACTTTGGAGGAGTTCAAATCACCAGGAGCAGATTATTTACATCTCAGGGTACTCTAGAAGCTATCACACATGATCTCAAAACCACTGAATGAAACTTTTCAGAGCTCATGGAGCACCGAGGAATTGCCATAGTATTAGAAAAGAGTTGGTGTGTTGGTGTTTAAGCTTCAAAAGAGTGGGGGAGATGGATCCAGGAAACTACAGGCCAATCAGTTTGACAGCAATACCTAGAAAAATCCTGGAAAAGATTTGTGATCACCTAGAAATGAACAAAGTGATTACTAGAAGCCAGCACTGGTTTTTTAAAAGCAGGTCATGCCAAACAAAACTTATTTTCTTTTTTAGTGGATTAAGGAAATACTATGGATATAGTATACTTAGACTTCAGTAAAATATTCTATAAAGTAAACCACAGCCTACCTCTTGGAAACATAGAACAATATGGGATAGACTGTACTACCACCTATCTGGTTGCGGATTTGCGATTGGCGGACCAACCACATTCAGCATCTGGTCTTCAATGGAGCTACATTTACATGGAGGGAAACATGCAGTATGGTACTTCAAAGTTCTGACTTGGGCCCAGTACTCTGAGCTGTAAGCCATAATCATCAAAATTATGACAAATCAAGGCTTGAACTATCTCGCTTTGCATGTAATGAGTCTATCTCATGTATTAGTTTCACCTTTTAAGTTGCATTGCTGAAATAAATGAACTTTTGCATGATATTCTAATTTTTCGAGTTTCACCTGTATATTCTGAGGTCTACAGTCTCACTTGTAATGGAATGTGTGAACTGTTGGCAGCTGCAGGCACATCTGGGAGGTAGTTGGCATATATAATTGTCCAAATGGGAAATCCCTGACTCTTGGCTCCCATCTACATGGAAGGTAGGCTTCCACCCTACCCTATCATGTTTCCTTCAGGGGCCAGCTTTCTTTAAGATGTATCTGACTGGAGGAAGAAAAAGGAAGGACATTTCTGTTGTTGTTCCTTCCTTCTTTTCTAGAGCACCAGAGCAATTAGGAGTGTAAGGCTACTTCCCTAAACAGAATGAATGTATCACATACAAAGTATAACAAGGCAATCTAAGTCATGAATGCTGGGCATGAAAAAGAAAATGGGGAGAGGTAAAAAGAAATTAGGGTTTCCACCAGGAGCAAACCACCTTTTTTCTCGAAAAATTATCAGGAAGATTTCAGTACCCAGTAGGCTAAATTGTCTAAAGCTGTTTATTCTTTTTCTATGCTCTAACAGAAGTATTTTCTAATGTGTTTAGATCTCAATTACAAGGCAGTATTCCTTTTTTCCTCACTTTAAGATGTTTAGTTGTCTACTTTAGACTTCAGAAAATCCCTCATTTCATTAAAAAAAAATACAATTCCTTGAGGACCTGCTCCATTGTGTTGGGAAGCCACCACAATGTCACTGTGGTGCTTGAATGCACTGCATGTACATTGTACACTTGTTCAGCATAAACACAGCATAAAAACATAGTTTCTGTTTGGTGCTTCCCTCCCTTCTGACAAAGTTGTGACTCAAATGTTCTGTACCAACTGTACTTGGATGCAGCTTAAATACTATTCTGAACATAATGTCCATCGTCAAATTACTTTATATTTAATGGAGTTTTCTACATTCTGAATCATTCTCTGTGCAGCCAAGAACAATTTGTGAAATCCAAACTTACTGGATTTAAAAGATAGTTTTAATTTCCCTGTATGGTGAAGCCTCCACCAAGGCTCCGACTGTCCTCACATTTTACATTTTTGCCCTATCTTATCACCATTTCTCTCTCCCCCTCTCTTTCTCATTCTTTCTTTCTCCCCCTCTTTCTCTCTCTCTCTCTCCCCCACTCTCTCTCTCATTCTCTTTCTCCCCCCTTTCTCAAAGAGAGAGGTGGTAGGTTTGAGGAGAAAGATTGCTGTACAATAAAAAAGGTGAAAGGGAAGAAAACCAACCCCAAACAAATATAAAGATATTAAGATAAAGAATGAATTGTTAAACTTTAAAGAATAAAAGAGAGCAAATATGAATAAATAGCAATAATTAGAAACACACATACAAACATACAATGTATTTTCTTTGAACAGAGTATTTGGCCGGTTCACAAATTTAAACAGTATTTAGTCATCTCACTTAAATTTATAATTTCTATATTTCCTTTTTGCCATATTTATTCCTCATCTATTTTTTTAAAAAAACTAATATTACCCTTCATCCTCATCTCTAATCTTAATCAAATTCAATTTTTCACTTCACTTCTATATTATACCCCTTCCCATTGTCATCTATTTTTATATCCATCCTCACATTGGTTAATTATGTAATATTACAGTTGTTCAATACAAATTCAACATTTTAATATAAATCAATTAGTTATATAACTATCTTTTTTGTATATTAATCAATATGAACATGAATATTCCAATTATTTCCATGCAATCCAATTTCTTACAAATCAATTACCGGTAATTATATTTACCAATAATAATAAACCAAATAATTTCCCCCATATATTCTTCCAAATCACAACTTAACCATTTCTGCTTTCAACACAATATACAATTAATAGTATCTCAATTATTACAATTCCCTAGTTAAATAGAGCTTTTTTTCTTTTGTGTTTTAAAATCTTGAACTCTCCTCTTTTGCCATTTGCCATAAATTTCCCATTGTTTGCACCTACCTTTTTTGATGAGGAAAAAGAAAAGAAATCTGCCTTTCCAACGTTGCAAGCAAACAGCAAAGCCAACAACCTGCTTTAGTTTTGGTTTTGTTTTCAGCTTGAATTGCACAAGGAGAAAAAAAAATGTGCTCCAGCAGCACTCTTTGCAGCTAGCAAAAGACCCCTGCCCAAAACAGCTGAGAGAAAATCAGCTGAGAGTCAGGAGGCTGTTCAAATCAACTTATGGTAATTAAACTATACTGAAGCTGAAATGGGCTGTTTTTTCTATTTTTGCAGACACGGGTCTACTCATTTGTTTTCTTTTAACACTAATCAGCTGTAGGGCGGCCCTTTGAAGCCCCCTGGCAAGAATTTAAACAGTTTTTTTTCCCTCTAGCCATCAGCTGGGACTCAGGAGGCAGCAATAGATTGGGAGTGGGCAGGGTAAGCAAACCCCGTTCTCCCGCCGTTCCCTAGCTTGTCCTGCATTCTTCCCAAAAATCGGGACATTTTTAAAATCAGAGCCTGAGTGGCATAGCAGGCTTAAGGCAGCATTTAACATCCAGCTGCCTGCAATTACTGTGAGTTCTAATCTCACCAGGCTCAAGGTTGACTCAGCCTTCCATCCTTTCTAAGGTGGGTAAAATGAGGACCCGGTTTGTGTGGGCAATAAGCTGACTTTGTATAAATATACAAAAGTATGAAGGCTATTGCTTAACGCATTGTAAGCTGCCCTGAGTCTCCGGAGAACGGCGGCATATAAATATAAATTTAAAAAAAATCGGACGTCTGGTCACCTTAGGAAAAAGCCATTTTTTTCGTGACTCAAATATAAGCTGAGGGGGGCTTTTTCAGCCTGAAAAACGTGCTGAAAATCTCGGCTTATATTCGAGTATATATGGTATCTGGTTTTCAATCCTATTATAATTCTCAGGGGAACAGTTTTGCCATTTTCTACTATAAGGTAAGAAAAGAGTTCATACATCATGGCATATGATGTATGTCACGGAAGCTACAAACCCTTTATCCAATTCAATTCAATTCTGTTTATTACAGTCATAGACTAGAGATCAAGCCCTTTATCCAATGGTGTCTTAGAGATACTGGGAATGCAAAAATCATTGGAAAGATCAACACTATCCTGTAGTTTTATCTATGATTACGATGCCTTTGCCTCAGTGTTGACTCCTGACAACTAGTCTTGGCAGTTTTGTCAGCAAACCTTTTGGAAGTAGTTTGACATTGCTTTCTTCCTAGGGCTAAAAGAAAGTGACTGGCCCATCACAGCCTAGTTGACTTTGTATCAAAGGCAGGACTCAAAGTCTCAAACTCACAATCTCCCAATTTCTAGCCTGTTGTCTTAACCACAACATAAAACTATCTCTCCCTGTATTATGATATTATTCTTTGTATATTTTAGTCTGCTTCTGTCACTTCTGTTGCCACTGCCAAGAGTTGTAGAATGGAATTTGTTAGATCAGGCGCAGGAAAAAAGACGCAACCAGCTCAGTCCGTTCAGTACTTTATTTTCAGCTCAAGAACAAGACGAACAGCTGTGCTGCCGGAGCCCTTTTATAGCGCTCTGGCAGACTCAACTGTCCAATGACAGTTGTTTAAACTTCCCACCGGTGGATTAGCCAATCATCGGCGGATGTCCTTATAAGGACATAACACCCCTCTCCTCTAGTTCTTAGTCTGTTCATCAGAATCCATATTAATAAATGTTACGTAGTCACGCAGGTAGGCGGGTTGTGTGGTAGTCCTACTTGACCTGCGCAGTTCATTTTGTGTTTTGCCGCTGACCCGTGCGGGTGAGGCTCTTACTCCCTCCGGCTCTTGTCCTGGGGCTGTCCGGAGCTCGGCCGTCGAGTGTGCTGGCCCTGTCCTCGCACCTCCGGCCGCATCGATGGGATGTGTCTTGGTTGTCGAGTGTGCGGGCCCTGTTCTAGCACCTCTGACCGTGTCGTTGGGATTGCTCTGCTGGTGATGCTGGTCTTCTCCCTGGCCTGGGATCTCAGGACTTCGTGGCTGGACATCACTGTCAATCGGTGGGTGACGACTGCTGTCCGGTAAGTCCATTGGTTTTAGTTGTCCTTTCTGTGGCTTTTGGTGTTGTTGTTGTTTGGGTTGGTGGCCGACCCCGCCGGGGTGTCGTCCGCCTACCTTGTCAGTCTGGTGCTGGTCGACCCTGCTGGAGTGTTGCAGGTCGACCTCGACGGGATGTTGTGTGGTGGACCGCTCCACTTGTTGTTGGCCTAAGTTGTCAGGCCGATGGAGGTCTCCCTCACCAAGGGGTTTCAGGCCGACCTCTCCGGGGGGCCTCGGCACTTTCTTCCTGGGTTGTCCCTGGTCTACTGTGTAGTGGCGATGGAGGTCTCTCTCACTGGAATGGTGTAGACTGACCTCGCTGGGGTGCTGTGGCCCTCTCCTTGTGCATTGTCCCCGGTCTACCTCGTCCTGGGAATGTTGGCCCCCCCCTCACCGGGTTGACGTAGGACGGCCTCACCGGAGTGTTGTAGGCCTCCTTCCCTGGGTTGTCCCCTGTCTACTTTGGTTGGATGGCGCCGGTCTATCTGCTGGTACAGGTGGAGGTCTCCCCCGCCGGGGTGGTGCAGGACTTCCTTGCTGGGGCGGTGGTGACTTCCCTCAACCCCAAAGTGCCGGTCTACCATTAGGGAACGCCGACAGCTCGCCTCACTGTGGTGGGGTAGGCCTACCTCGTTGGGGTGTGGTAGGGCTCCCTCGCTGGGGTGGTGCAGGTCAACCTCATTGGAGTGTTGTAGGCATACCTCGACGGGGTGTCGTAGGCCTACCTCATCCAGATGGTTCTGTTCTGCTTCCCTCCACCTTTTTCGGAGCTGGTCAATGTGACGTCTACAGACCAGTCTGTCTTCCAGCTCCACTCGATAAGACTTCGGGACAGTTATGCTCTCAATCTTCCCTTTAAGCCATTTCGGAAGTCCGTGAAAGTTGAGAGCAAATACTGGGTCTCCTGTGGTGAAGGCGCGAGTCGGGCGGCTGGCTGTTTCTGGCACCTCTGGGTTATACTGTGGGTGCAGTCAGTCCAGGGGTGACCTTAGCCTTCTGCCCATCAACAGTTTGGCTGGGCTCTTACAGGTGGTGGCGTGAGGCGTGATGTGCTGAGTGAGAAGGAAATTATCAATTCTTTCCTGCCAGTCACCCGGGCCCATCTTGGTGAGTGCCTCCTTGGTGAGCCTCACCATTCTCTCTGCCTGACCATTTCCAGCTGGTCTGTAGGGTGCTGAGAGGGCATGACGGATGGCCAGTCCTGCCAGGAACTCCTCCATCGGTTTGGACGTAAGTTGGGGCCCGTTGTCAGAAACTAAGACATCCGGCAGCCTGTGTGTTGCGAATAGGCGCCGGAGTGCCCTGATGGTTGCTTCGGATGTGGTAGATGCCATGGGAACAACCTCTAGCCACTTCGAGAAAGCATCCACGACTATCAAAAGGTTCTTCCCTTGCATCGGGCCCGCGAAGTCAATGTGTACCCTCGCCCAGGGGCTGCTTGGTGTCTCCCACTCCGATGCCTGGGCATGGGGAGGGGCGGGGCATACTTCTTGGCATGGGTCACATCTGGAGACCCATTCTTCGATGTCTTTGTCCAGGGATGGCCACCAGACATAACTCCATACCAGCCCCTTCATTCGAACGATGCCAGGGTGCCCGTTGTGGAGAGTTTCCAGCGTTTTCCGTTGCAAGGCGCTGGGAATCAGCACTTGGTCTCCCCATAGGAGGCAACCCTTCATCGTGGACAGCTCCTGCTGCTTCCATGCGAATGGGCTGAACTTCTCTGCCATCTTCTCCATAGGCCAGCCTCTCAGGACCCATGATAGAATTTGTCTGAGTAGTGCGTCCTTTCGGGTATGGGCTGCCACGTCTGCAGAGGTGACCGGGCAAGCCAGGTCCTTGTCTATGTGGAAAAGTCCAAGTGTGGGGGCTGGATCCTCCACTGGTTCCTTGGATGGGCATCTGCTCAGGCCATCTGCATTTCCAATTGTCTTGCCAGGTCTATGTCTTAAGGTGTATGAGTACCCAGCCAGGAAAATTGCCCAGCGTGTCATCCTGGGTGACATGTATGCAGGCGTGGGTTTGTCGCCCGCAAATAGTCCCAATAGCGGCTTGTGATCGGTGATGATGGTGAAGCTTCTTCCATAGAGGTACTCGTGGAAGCGCTTGATGCCAGCGACAATGGCCAAGGCTTCCTTATCCAGCTGGCTGTAATTTCTTTCTGTGCTGGACATTGTTTTTGAAAAATAGGCAATGGGCACTTCCATGCCATCAGGAAGTTGGTGGCTGAGGACTGCTCCAATGCCGTAAGGGGATGCGTCGCAGGTCAGCAATAGCGGTAGTGTCTCGTGGTATTGAATGAGGACACTATCTAACGAAAGCAGACCTTTTATCTTTCTGAATGCTGCCTCTTCTTCCTCCTTCCATCTCCATGGAACCGCTTTCCCCAGTAGTTGATGGAGTGGTTCAGCAGCTGTGGCTTTCTGTTTTAAAAAGACACTGTAAAAATTCAGTAGTCCTAAGAAAGCCTGGAGCTCCGCTTTGTTTTTGGGGGCTGGAGCTTCCTGGATGGCCTTAATTTTGGATTTGGTGGGGTGGATGCCACTCCCATTTATGAGATAGCCCAGGAACTCGACCTCCTGGACTTCAATGATGCACTTATCTCTCCTGACTCTTAAACCCTTCTCCTTGAAATGCTGTAACACCAGTCTCAATTGTTCAAGGAGTTGGCTTTTAGAGTGCCCGGAGATTAAGACATCGTCGAAGTACAGCACCACCCCTGGAATGCCTTGGAGAAGGCGTTCCATCATGGATTGGAAAATTCCTGGGGCTGCGCTGACTCCAAATTGGAGGCGGTTACATTTAAAGGTGTCCCTGTGCATGACAATTGTTTGCGCCTCTGCAGTTTTTTCATCCACTGGCAATTGCAGGTAAGCTTGGGCCAGGTCCAATTTTGCAAATATTGACCCGCTTCCGAGTGAATGCAGCAGATGTTGCACCACTGGAACTGGGTATGCGCTCTGCTGTAAAGCCTTGTTAATTGAACATTTATAGTCAGCGCAGATGCGCACAGACCCATCATGCTCCATTGGGGTCACAATGGGAGTCTCCCATGCTGCATGATCGATCAGTTCCAAGATGCCTTGGGCGATTAGCTTATCTAACTGGGCATCGACATTGGGCCGCAAGGCAAATGGAACTCTGCGAGGTTTAAGCCTAATTGGTGTGATTGTCTTATCTAAATTAAAGGAAATGGGTTTTCCCACGAATTTCCCCAGCTTACCATCGAAGACTTCCTTGAACTCTTCGATGAGTTTGTCGAGTTCGTCTTCCTGAATTTGGTGGATCTCTCCGATTGAGAGCCCTAAGGGCTTGAACCACTCCACTCCCAACAGGTCTGGGCGGTTGTGCTCGACAACGGTGATAGATAGGTCACCATGGAAGTTGTGGTAGGCGACCTGGAGTGATGTTCTTCCCAGGACTCCGACGGGGTTTCCTCCAAAATCAACAAGTCTCGCTCGCAGGGGTTTCAAGTCCTTCTTGCTGAAGCCTGGTGTCAGCCTCCGCCTTATTGCTTGGCTGCCATAGAAAGGGGGAGGGTGTGTGTGGGCTATGGGGGGGGAATGTGAAACTTATTTAGATGCTAGTATGCTTAGGAGGGGAAATCGAAACCACAGTTATCGGACCAACCGTCGTGACATTCCTGATTGATGATGCGGCCAGACGTGCTTCCACCTGACCCCTAGAAGACCTGTGGATTGGATGATTTACGATGGACAATGGGAGGGGATGATTTGTATATGCAGGCTAGCGCGAAAAAGTCTTAGTTTCAGCTTCGCTTGGTTGCGTTCATTTTCTATGCCAGTAAAAGTACAGATTTTCTAATACAATGGAGTCTGGTCTTTTCTTTCCTGGTATTTGAAGGAAGCATACCTGACATTAAGCTGAAACTCAACTTTCCAGCCATCCCGGATAAACACCGAGGGGGCTGAAACCAAAATTATGTCTGACCAGGAGGCTGAAGAAGAACAGATGGGGGCATACGGCTCGGCCATGACCTCACTTCAGATGGAACGAGAGACAGCCAAACGAATGGAAGAATTGCAGCTGAGGGAGGAAGCTGACACTGCTAGATGGTCAGTAGGAGTGGGAAGGTTTCCGGAACAGGGGAGGACCCCCTGGGGAGTAACCAGCTGCAGACCACGCCGTGAGGAAGCCGTGTGGATGCAGGAGCAAAAGGAAAGCCTAATGATGGCACAGGTTTTACAGCTCATCCACGATGTTGAGGAAAGCCGGAAAAACCGTGAGTCCTATGGGATCCCTATGGGGAAAGGAAGAGTTTACCCCAGGGGAGAGCCAATCGAGAGAGTGTGTGGGGGAGGAGAAGAAGAAGTAGAAGCTAGAGAAGAAACGATTCAAACCTCTGAGGGCCAAGAAAGAGATGCAGCAGCCCAAGGGGGCCCAGCCTTGCTGGTCCCCACCCCCCGCCAACGGAAAAAACCAAAAATCCCCCCCCTGACTGGAAAATATGATGGAAACCCAAAAACCCTGGGGCTTTTCCTGACCCAAGTTTGGAACCACATGCAAGATTGGGGGGAAGATTACTTGTCAGATGCAGCCCGAGTGAGATGCGTCACGAACGTGCTAGAGGGAGTAACAGCTAATTGGATGGTGGTCCTCCACAATAACAACTCCCCCCTGCTGAGAAATTACAATCAGTTTATGATGGCCCTTAGAAGGCATTTTGAAGACCACCTAGCTGAGCGGAAGGCGAGGCTCAGAATGAAGGGTATCCAGCAGGGCCACAGGTCGGTGGCAGAATATACCCAAGAGTTTCATGAGCTGGCACCTTACATGACAGGGTGGTCAGAGGCGGCCTTATTAGAGAGTTTCAAGGATGGGCTAAATGAAGAAATATACAAAGATTGCAGAGCCCGGGGGGTTCCTGAAGATTTGCAGTGTTGGTATATAGCGGCTGAGGATGTGGAAATCGAACTGGCCTGAAGCCGACTCCGAGGAAGCGGTGCGAGAGACCCATCATCCTCTAATTATCGTAAAGGAGCGCCAAAAATGGCCACGGGGAGAGCGGAATTCAAATCCAAATCGAAGCCTTTTACATGCTTCAAGTGTGGAAAAGAAGGCCATCGGGCTGCCGAGTGCTTCTCCAAACCAATGCCAAGGTCTACCACCCCAGCTCCTAAGAAAAGCGACAAAGTGCCCACGAAAGCTCGCGCAACCTCTCTGGGAGGAGAAGTCGTTGAGCTCGCTCCCCGCAACCAGGGTGAGCTGGGAGCTCCGACCACCGCAGAGGACAGCGGAACGGACTCCGACTCCGACTCCAGTGACCTGGTGAGTCATACCGAGAACCCTATGCTCATCCCCATAGAGCTAAGGGTGCCATCCACAGGGACACAGGCACAGATATTAGCGTTATTAGACTCTGGGTGCACTAGGTGCATAATCAGCCCGAAAGTGGTGGAGAAAATGGGCCTAAGACTTAAAACCTTAAAAAGACCCATTGCATTCTGTCAACTGGACGGATCGATTTCGGGAGGGGGTCCGGCCACCTTTGCTACTGAAACAATTGAGATGCAGTTGGGAAATCACATAGAGACCCTCAGGTTCATTGTGGCCCCTGGTATGGAACGGCCCCTCATCCTTGGACTACCCTGGCTCCGTAGATGGAACCCACGGGTTAATTGGAAGACAGGGGTTTTGCGTTTTCGCACCAAAAATCCCGAACGAGGAAAGAAGGAAACCCCTCGGGAGGAGGGGACAAAACCCGAAAAGGCAGAAGTGACCATTGGTCACATTGAGGGGGAGGAAAAGATTCCAAAAGAGTATTGGGATCTTAGGGAAGTTTTTAGCGAAAAAGCTTCAGATACCCTACCCCCTCATAGAACTACGGACTGTACCATTGAAATTCTGCCCAGGGTGAAACTCCCTAAACCAAAATTATACTCCATGACCCCGCGAGAACTGGAGGAACTGCGAAATTTCATTGATAAAAATCTACAGCGGGGTTTCATACAACCAGCCCGACCCAGGGTGGCGGTGCCAGTCATGTTCCGAGAAAAGAAGGATGGGTCCTTTAGGCCATTTGTGTGGAAAACGTTTACCCCTTACCACTTATGAAAGACATGTTGGCCCACTTAGGAAAAGGGAAAGTTTTCACCAAACTGGACTTACAAGAGGCCTACTATCGAGTGAGAATTAGAGAAGGGGATGAATGGAAAACCGCATTCAATTGCCCCTTGGGATGTTTCCAATTTAGGGTGCTTCCTTTTGGACTACAGGGAGCCCCTGCGGTGTTCATGCAATTGATCAATGAAGTACTGCATGAGCACTTATACAAAGGGGTATTGGTCTACTTGAGTGACATTCTTATCTACTCCGAGAACATGAACGATCATGTTAAATTGGTGCGAACTGTCCTGAAAAAACTCAGGGCTGCTGAACTATATGCCAAACTTTCTAAGTGTGAGTTCCACCAAAGCAAAATTGACTACTTGGGGTATCGCATATCGCATGAGGGAATAGAGATGGACCCTGGAAAGGTCAAGGCAGTAATGGAGTGGGCTGCGCCACGTACCCGCAAGCAACTGCAGAGCTTCCTGGGATTTGCAAATTTTTATACACAATTTATCCCCTCCTTCGCCAAAATCGCACTACCCATAACCAATCTTTTAAAGACAAAGGGAGAATTAAAACCAAAACCCACCCGACCCCTTGAATGGACTATGGAGTGCCAGGCAGCATTCGAAAAGTTAAAACGACTGTTTGCTGCTGAACCAGTTCTCAAACACCCAAACATGGAAGAGCCTTTTGTAGTACAGGCAGATGCAAGCGACGTGGCCGTGGGGGCAGTTCTCCTGCAAAAAAATGCCGAAGGGAATTTACAAGCCTGTGCTTACACCTCTCGGAAACTGTCCGAAACTGAAAGGAGATGGGCCATATGGGAGAAGGAAGCTTTTGCGGTGCGCTGGGCTTTGTTAACATGGAGACATTTTCTGGAGGGGGCTAAACATCCGTTCGAGGTTTGGACTGACCATAAAAACCTAGAAGCATTGAAAACCCCGCGTAAACTATCACCAAAACAAGTTCGTTGGGCCCAACATTTCAACCGGTTTAATTTCACCCTGCGATATCTTCTAGGAGGGAAGAATTTCATGGCAGATGCACTCTCCAGACTGCCTCAATACAACAGTACAAAGAAAGAGGTGGTGCGTCCTATCATCCCTTTGACACAACTAGCAGCGCCAGTGACTACCAGAGCACAAACGAGATCCGATCCGGCTCTCTCGGGCGATTTGCTTCAAAAACTACGTGAAGCCCTGAGAACGGATGAATGGTTTCAAAATCATTCAAATGAATGTACTCTCCATGATGGACTACCCTGGATTGGGGCTAAATTGTATGTTCCTGCCAGCTTAAGAGCAACGGTGTTGCAGTACGCTCATGACGCCAAAATGGTGGGACATTTTGGGTTTGTTAAAACTTTGCAACTCGTCAAGAGACAATTCTGGTGGCCTGCACTAAAAAAGGACATAGAAGCATACGTAGCAAGCTGCCCGATATGTGCTTCCGCTAAAAGACCTCCAGGGAAAACCCCTGGCTTACTTCAAAGTGTAGCAAGACCTAGCGCCCCTTGGAAGGAGATATCCATGGATTTTATTGTTGACCTACCAGAGAGTGAGGGGTGCACAGTAATTTGGGTGGTGACAGACTTATTTTCCAAACAAGTACACTTCATTCCTTGTTCCAAAATCCCTTCAGCTAAAACCCTTGCAAAATTGTTCATTCGACATGTTTATCAATTGCATGGAGCTCCTAAGCGGATAATTTCTGACAGAGGTGTACAGTTTACGTCCAAATTTTGGAGGGAATTTTTAAAATTGATAGGCTCCGCCCAGGGGCCAAGCTCCGCCCACCACCCTCAGACAAATGGGGCTTGTGAAAGAACCAATGGCGTGCTAGAGCAGTACCTGAGATGTTACATAAATTACCAACAGGACAACTGGGTAGATTTGTTGCCATTCGCTGAGGTGGCATATAATAACTCCATTCATAGCAGCACTGGATTCACTCCATTTAAGGTTGCATCAGGTCAAGATTTTGTTCCTATTCCTGAGTTGCCTCAGGAGGATCCACAGAATCCTTCTTTGATTGAGTGGATTGAACAACTCAGAAGTACTTGGGCTGTAACTCGAAAAGCATTAGATGAGGCCCACCAAGCCCATAAATCTCAAGCTGACAAAAAAAGGTGTTCCCCACAGGTCTATAAAGTGGGTGATGGGGTCTATCTTTCCACCAAGTATTTGCAGACCTCTCAAAAATCTAAAAAGCTTGGGCCTAAGTATGTAGGTCCATTCCCCATCATTAGACTTATTAATGCAGTCACAGTCGAGTTGGAGCTACCAAAAACCTTGAGACGGATCCACCCTGTGTTTCATGTTAGTTTGTTAAAACCAGAGCACCTATCTCCTTTGCGCCCAAATCAGGGCCCTGCACCCGTCCCCATTTTAATAGAAGGAGAACAACATTTTGAGGTAAAAGAGATCCTGGACTCTAGAAAACAACATGGTAAGGTGCAGTACTTGGTGGCCTGGAAACATTTCCTGTTGTCACAAGCTGAGTGGGTGAACAAATGGGATGTCAGGGCACTGAAAAAAGTACAATTGTTTCACACCAAGTATCCTGATAAACCCTAATATCTGTGTATATTGTTTCTCTTTGTTGCTTTCTCTTTCCTTATTTAGGACTAACATCTCTGTTGCAGAGGGGCCGAATGTCAGCCTCCGCCTTATTGCTTGGCTGCCATAGAAAGGGGGAGGGGTGTGTGTGGGCTATGGGGGGGGGGAATGTGAAACTTATTTAGATGCTAGTATGCTTAGGAGAGGAAATCGAAACCACAGTTATCGGACCAACCGTCGTGACATTCCTGATTGATGATGCGGCCAGACGTGCCTCCACCTAACCCCTAGAAGACCTGTGGATTGGATGATTTATGATGGACAATGGGAGGGGATGATTTGTATATGCAGGCTAGCGCGAAAAAGTCTTAGTTTCAGCTTCGCTTGGTTGCGTTCATTTTCTATGCCAGTAAAAGTACAGATTTTCTAATACAATGGAGTCCAGTCTTTTCTTTCCTGGTATGTGAAGGAAGCATACCTGACACCTGGTTTCAGACGCTTCAGCTGGTGCCAGTCCATTATGGAGTAGTTCGATCCCGAATCTACCTCCATGGAGCAGGGAGTCCCTTCCACGTACACGGTCACATGGAATTTGGCAGCTCTGTCATCATGGGTGTGAGCTATGGTCGTCTGGTGGACTGTTCCGTTCCTCACGAACTCATTCTCTCCGCGCCTGGGCTGATATGAGGACTGTCTGGATGACCTCTGGTGATCTTGCCTATTTTTGCTCAAGACGGTGGTTGAGGGGTTCTGGGGCTGGATCTTCTGCTCTGCAGGCCTCAGTGATGTGGCCCCTCTTGTGGCAGCGTCTGCAGGTCGCATCCCTCCAATGACATCTGGCCCTGGCATGGTCTCCTTTGCAGCTGGCGCGGCGCTCCCCCGGGATGTCATTTTGAGCGGTTTCCTGCCTAGGGGGTCTGGGGTCCTTGTGGACGGCCATTTCCTCATCCGAGTCAGATCCCGTGGTTGATTTGTCTTGGAACTTTTGGGGTTCCTTTGAATTTTGTGGATTGCCTTTGCTCGTATCATCGCGGCTGCCGCTTTTTCTGAAGTTTCCACAGCCATCGCTTCCTCGACCATGTCTTTCAGCGCAATCTTCTTTTGGCTTAGGAATTTCTTCTATAAAGCCACATCCCTCATGCCGAATATGATGCGGTCCCTGATCGCATTGTCCACATTGTCAAATTCGCAATTTGCTGCGATTTGACGGAGGGCTGCTACAAAGTCCTTAATCGATTTTCCTTCCCGCTGATTCCTTTGCTGGAAGGTAAAGCAGTTGGCTATTGGAGTTCCTGTTGGGGCATAGTGCTCTTGCAGGAACTCCTGGAGATCTGCCCACAACATTTCTTCGATGTTCCTCGGGGCCATGAGGTCGATGGCATCTCCAGAACTTCGGAACCGCAGTGGGCCAGGAAGAGGGCTCTTTTGTGGTTGTCGGTGAGGTCCTGGTAGTTGTTCCCTTGCAGGAACTGGCGGAACCGGACCATGTATGATCTCCATTTCTCCATCCCGGGGTTGAAAGCGGCTAGTGAGACTATCGGAGCTTGCGATGTCGCCATGGCTTCAGTGCTCAGCTCTAGTGACTTCAGCTAAAGTGACTGTTCTTTGGTAGCTCTTTGCCTCGAGGCTCTCACTGTGGTTCTTGCTCGTCCTTCGTCACCAGTGTTAGATCACGTGCAGGAAAGAAAACACAACCAGCTCGGTCTGTTCAGTACTTTATTTTCAGCTCAAGAACAAGACAAACAGCTGTGCTGCTGGAGCCCTTTTATAGTGCTCCGGCAGACTCAGCTGTCCAATGACAGTTGTTTAAACTTCCCACCGGTGGATTAGCCAATCACCAGCAGATGTCCTTATAAGGACATAACAGAATTGCCTGGTAACCAAGGGAATTAGGTGTCACTCCCCCTGCAAGCTAAGTGATACTAAAGAACACTCTTTAGTATTATACTAGGCCAAAACAAACATCCAACAGACTATTGCTACTTGCTTTTGATCTTTGAATACCTGCTTAGTTATTGCAGCAGAAATAGAGTGACTGTCATGATCAGTACCCAAATCCTTCTTAAATGGATGCTTAATGAGCATTAATTTTATATCATGCAAATGCAAAAACAGATGCTTGACCATCTTCTGCATATCTTCTCTTCTGGTACTGCAGTTCATTTGTCTATGTCAGGTCCCAGATATTTCTACAGGGATGCTGGCATTTTGGTGAGAGGAAGGCGGGAGGGGGGGGGGAGAGAAATGGAGTGGTCTGTATATGAAGTTTCTGTTTCTGTTTCCAGATTCTGTTTGCTTCCTGCATTACTATGCTAATCTCTATATGAAGTTTCTGTTTCTTGCATTACTGTGTTACTCTCTAAATGAAGTCTCTGTTTCTGTTTCCCTGCAATGAGATATGAGAGGGGTTTGGTTAGCATTGCTTTAAATAGCTGGTTTTAAATGAGAAGCTTCAGTTCTTGCCTAAATCTCTTGCTATCACAAACCTTCCAATAAAAGCTCCTTTTGGAAACACTGCAGTTTCAAGAGTCCTGCTTTCTTGGGAAGATTGGAGAGGCAAGACCTTACAGTCTCCTTGCAAATCCATTTAATCCAAGCCCTGTGTTTTATGTTTATACTTGGGCAATATCAGGGCCATCTTAACAGCATTATGGGCTCCTGGGCAAAGCAGTGTACTGGGGCCCCTACGACAACTACTCACAGGAATAAAAATGTAAATGGTCAATAAAATTAAACATATATTTGCATGTTAGTATTAATAAAAAATGCAGTAAAATGTAATAAATATGTTGCTGTATTAATATGATATCAAGTGCATTGAAGGGTTAGCATACACAAATTAGTATGGGATCCCTATGCTCATGAGGCCCACGGGCAAGTGCCCATCAGGCCCATGCGTTAAAACAGCCCTGGGCAATACTAGATAAAAAAGAGGATAATAGCTTACAATAATCTTATGTCAGGGAGCTGCCAGTTTAAGCCAGACATAATTTGTCAGAGAAAGTCTGTGGACGTTGAACATGATGGAGGGGCAGACATGGACTTGGGTGTTTATAATTTTTCTTGGTGTTCCGGCCAAAGTGAATGTAACTGGATTTTCCATAGAAGGCCTGGTAGATTTTTCATTTTTAAAGCATACAGAAGCATATTTCCATTGGAATAAGATTTAGTAGCAGTGTGTTTGACATGTAAACAGGATTTACCTAAATATGTTTCTGATGTGCTAATTTTCTATCTATAAAACCTGGTTTGGGAGTTGACAAAATTTGAACTTTGTAATAATTTTAGATAGCAAAATATAAATGTAAATATGTCAGAATACAGTCAAAATATTATATATACACTTGTTGTGCCTAGCTTTCTTTTTTAATGTTGGTAGGACTAGCACACTAAACGAGAATAAACATTAAATTTAATTTCAGAATTCCAACAGTAAAAACTTTGAGTTCTGACAGATTTGAATTTCAGAATTGAGGAACATTTTCCTTTCAGGGCTCATTTTGATTATGAAACTTCTATGGGACTATAAATATATAAACAGCTTTGGGGAAAGGGGGAAGGAACAAGTATTAAGACACCTTTTCCACCACAGGTACCACTTTGCTAAGTATAGGAGTTCCTCATGAGGATTAGCTCTATATATGAAAACCTCCTTGTAGACATTCATTAGGCAGAGGAAAGCAGAAAAGAAGTGGTGGATAGTTTCAAAGTCAGGCAGGTCAGAGGGTACACTTTCTTCCAAAAGCTGTTATTCTTCAAGAAAGAGTTCAGGTGAAACAACATACAGATATGGCAGTGCAGAAAGAATAAGATACTCTTGCTTCCTCCAATCATATTTCTGTTTTTGCAGCAAAGTAAGCAACGTTCATATACTTTTACAGTGGGGGACTCTGGTGGAAAAGTTAGGAAGAATCACCTTGAGCTACCTCTTTCACTTTGGATTGGCAAGAGAGTACATGGTTCTATATGATACAGGTCTCTGCATAAATAAATTTAAACTGAAATAAATATACACAAGAGCAAAATGCATAAATGAACAG
Source organism: Ptyas mucosa (assembly GCA_012654045.1). NCBI lineage: Eukaryota > Metazoa > Chordata > Lepidosauria > Squamata > Colubridae > Ptyas > Ptyas mucosa. The sequence goes on from WNWU01000072.1 coordinate 4,047,717, forward strand.
GATTAGCAAAGTTCACCTAGATAGAAACGTTTCATACTGCTATTAGATGAGAGGGAGAATTGCTCAGAGAAGCAGCCAGAATTCCTCAGCCTGGCTTAAGCCTGACATTTGCTGGAGGGATTCAGAGAGTCCCTGTGTCTGTGTGGGAAATTCTTCAGTTTGTTCTTTACCCTAAAAAAGGCAAGAACTTTTCTTTCCTGAAGCGATTCAGTCTTTCCAGATGGAAAGAGCACACTCATCATGGTTTTGGCATCAGAGCCCTCCAGCCCTGTCTTCAGATGAATTGAGCCCAAGTGTTTGCTTAACCACTTTAAGCAGCCACCGTCCAGGGCTTCCAAGGTCAGGAGGAGAAGGAGAAGGAGAACAAAAAGGACTCCTATGGATAGAAGACTAGCTGGCATGTGTAGAGGAGAGGAAACACAAATAGCAAATGTTACTAAGAAGAAACATTGATGAATTCTTTAGGCCAGAAAATGGGAGGCAAAATACAGCTATTCTCATTGTGTTTTGCTAATCATAAGATCTAAAGCTTGTTCTTTTATTTGTGAGAGACTATTTTAATGAAAATATAGGCAATATCCAAATGTTTCAGATGACAGATCCCCTAACCCTTGTCCTTGCTGTTAATGTGAACAGAAGTCCAAAACACCTAGAGAGCAAAGGATGGCCAAGTAACTCTTTGACAAATTGTTATTAAGCTCATTGTGCTAAAAGTAAAATATGACATTCCATTGAGGTTTTCAGTCTTTTTTTTTTAATAAAAAGACTCACTGATAGTTCAGAGAAGCATTAAAAAAAGCTACTGAGTCCAACTCATTCCTTAATGCAGGCATTCAGCCTAAAGAATCCCAGATGGCTGTCTAGGTTCTATATAAACACATCCAGTGAAGGGGACCTCACTGCTTTACTGGGTAATTGTTTCCACTGGTAAATTGCTTTTGCCATTAAGAATTTCCCACTAATATTCAAAATCTGACTTATTATTTAAATCCATTATGCTATTATCTGCACTCTGGACTAAAGCAGGTTTTAATCTTCACATATGTGTCGTTTTCCCTCTGGTGTTTGAAGAACATTCCTTTAACCACCTTTTCCAAAGATTAAGCATGCCTGGTTCCTTCAGTCTGTTTTCATAGACTTGACTTCTAATCTTTTGATCATCTTGTTTATTCTTCTTTGAACCAGTTTCCTGAGTGTGGTAAACAGAATTAGATGCAGCACTTGTGGTCAGACAAATATAGAATAAAGCCCCGAAAAAGTAAAAATGAAATATGAAAGTTAAAAGAAAAGATGAATGAAAAATTATGGAAATGACTGTACATGTAAATGTGTTTATGAAAAATAAAAAAAAACTTTAAAAAATATATATAGAATAAAGTGGAATTTCCCATGTCAATAGGTCAGGCAGAGCTGGCTGGCTGGCTGGAGAGGAGGATCATGGCTGCTCAGATGGCTCCTGCCACCCCCACCAGCAGCTTGGGTGCCCTGGCAGAAGCACGGATTGCACTCTCTCTCTCTCTCTCTCTCTCCCTCCCTCCCTCCCTCCCTCCCTCCCTCTCTCTCTCTCTCTCTCTCTCTCTCTCACACACACACACACACACACACAGAGGTTGGATCAAAATTGTTCTCTTTCTCTCTCTCTGTCTTACTCCAAGTGCCCCATGGGTCTGCAGATGCCCCATTTGCTTGCAAGCATGCAATGAGGGCTCATTAAGTAGTTAAGTGGAAAGTAGTTGGGGGGAGGAACAGGAGACTGGCAAACATTTTTCGCACTGAGTATGAAAGTTTCTGGGTCCCCGACTCTCTGCAAAAGAGGATGAGTGCCTGAATCTGCGCAATATTATGGCACCCAGGAGCATCCCTTCCAATTCTCCTTTCAGATGTTTGCAAGGTAAGCGAGTCTGTGTGGCAGGAAGGGTGGGAGAAGAATGAGGTATCTTAGTGGGTCGAGGAGGCCTTGTGGGCTTGTTCTATCACTAGGACCTCCCATGGCCTTCCCCACCCTGAGATACCTCATGTGCACGTAATGAACAGTACATTGGTATTCTTGAATTGTGAGCTTTTGGGAAAGTATTCCCTCCTTGTGTGTTGCAAACAGCTATTTCTAGTGGAGAAAACAGGACAAAGCAAGTGGGGAAAAATATTTTCCTTTGCTATATTTCCAGTCTGAATTAGACCATGGCAGGGTCCCTACAGGAGAGCCCTTTTAAGGATTATGTATTAATAGAAAAGCAACTAACTTACCTCTGTTCCTAAACACTAACCCTGTTGCACATAAAAAACAGAGGAGCTCTGATCAACTATCAGAGCCATCATTTTGACAGTTTTGCTGTACTGTTGTCTGAGGACACCCCCATGAAATGTAAGCTTGGGATAAACTGAGCCTAGTTTGTTATCAGTCTTTTAAGTGGCCACAAACTATTAGCAAAAGTGGCATTTGATCACAAGGCAAGGAGGCATTGAGAAATGTTTCTCCTTTTGCATTTGAGCATCCAAGCAGGGACAGGAAAGACAAAGAAAAAGAAGGAAAGAGGGGAAGGAAGAAGAAAGAAAGGAGAATGAAGAGGGAAAGAAAAAGAAGAAAAGGGAAGGAAGGAAGGAAGGAAGGAAGGAGGGAGGGAGGGAGGGAGGGAGGGAGGGAGGGAGGGAAGGAAGGAAGGAAGGAAGGAAGGAAGGAAGGAAGGAAGGAAGGAAGGAAGGAAGGAAGGGGATGAATGGAAAACTGCCTTCAATTGTCCCTTGGGTTATTTCCAGTTTAGGGTGCTCCCTTTTGGACTATAGGGGCCTCTGGCAGTGTTCCTGCAATTGATTAATGAGGTATTACATGAACATCTTTACAAAGGGGTCCTGGTCTACCTAGATGACATTCTTATTTACACGGAGACCATGGACGAACACATGAAACTAGTGCAGTCAGTCCTGAAAAAGCTCAGAGCAGCTGAACTGTACGCCAAATTGTCAAAGTGTGAATTCCATCAGAGTAAGATTGACTATTTAGGCTATCACATATCAAATGAGGGGATAGAAATGGACTTGGAGAAAGTCCGGGCGGTCCTGGAGTGGGCACCTCCATGCACCCGCAAGCAGCTACAAGGTTTCTTGGGGTTTGCTAACTTTTATCATCAGTTTATCCCCTCATTTGCACAAATTGCATTACCCATTACTAACCTCCTGAAAACAAAGGGAGAGGTGAAGCCAAAACCTAGCCGGCCGCTCGAGTGGACCATGAAATGCCAGGCTGCTTTTGAGAAATTGAATTCATATATTGGGCAGAGTGCATACTGAAGCAGTTCCTTCTTGGGGAACCCCTCTGCTGGAAAAATAGAAGATAGTAGAAATGTTATAAAGATATATGAGGGGCAAGGCTGCTGCTACTGCTGGAGCGTGTTTGCAGCAGCTCCTCTTGGTTTTATTTTATTTTATCAATTTTTAGTATACCCATTGGAGCCTTTTTATTTAAATAATATTTTTCGGAGACGATAACAGAGTAGACCACAACACAGACAAAGGTTTGGCTGCTGAGGACTAACAAGGCATGGAGAAAAGAAGTGCCATGGCACCAGCCCGGGATCTCTCCCACCAATGAAGAATGCAAAACAACCAAAAATTGATGAGCACTTTGCTGACAAGAGATTTGTAAGTAAAAATATCCCCCCCCCCCCGCTTCCATTTCCAACAATCTGGAAAGGTTAGAACGGGACCGGCAAAGAGATTTGACAAAACAGCAGATACTAGACTTTCCTGATCTGGGGGGAGGGGAGCAAAATGACAGCCAGCTGTTTTCACAAACAACAAGTCCAGCTACAGGCTGTATGGAGACCAAGATAAAGTTTAAAAAGTTTAACAACAAGCTAATCCAGAGTATGGAGAGTTTACCATGGGAGAATACAACATAGTTTATGGCAAAGAAATGCCTTCTTACAGCGCAAATGGTTGTTTCAATATTTGAGCAACTAATGACCATCCAACATGATGTAGAGACACTGAAAAAAGATATAGCTGTTTTTCTGCAAGCACAGCATCGGGCTACAGGCAACCCCACTAAAGTCCATACAGCAGACTTGGGTAAATCCCATACTTGGGTTAAGGAAGAGGAAAAAAAGCAAAGATCCAGGGAAACAGTTAAAGAATCTGCCAAAAAGTGGCAGCCCACTTGGAAAAATAGTCCTTCTTCAGACAAGGCATCAAGAGGAGGAGGTATTAATAGAGGTACTAATAGAGAAGTTTCATTGGAAGACAGTAAAGCATCTCCCCTACAATTACAGCAATCACATAGCTCACTACAAACATATCAGGTTGCACTTAGAATCCATATGAACAGAATTAATCATGGACACTGGATTACCAAGAGTGCTATACTAAATTCCCTAAGCCAGCTTCTTCACTGTCACTGGGGGCAGATTGATCTCCTTGCTGCGGAGTGGCCTCCTGAGGCCCCAAATTGGAAGTGAATACTTCTGTCTTTCAAACAGCCAACCATACCACTGATGCTATTCAAGATGAAGGCACATCTAGCCTCCTTTCAAATCTTTCCAGTCAGAGTTTTCTGTGAGGAAAGGGTTAAACGTTGTTAACATGTGAGCTCCCAAAGTTGCTGTCTCTTCTGCATTCTCAACCTTGGAAAAGAGAGAGGAAGAAAGTGGGAGTAAGCCAGCCTTGTCCAGCGAAGATGTACTTAACAGCACACAAACCGGTCTCATTAATGTTTTTGGCGCTCTCCCAAGGAAAGAACAAGATAACATACTATTCAAGTTAGAAAATTTAAAGAAATCCTTATTCGACATAATCGGCACAGCTGAACCACTTATTGATCTGGTTTCCCCTATAATTGAACCTCTTACTTCTCCCCCAGGGGGCAAGGATTTGCATGAATATGAGATCATGGAAAACAGAAGCCAAGACACACGGGGCCATTAGGAGTTCCAGTAGAGAAAGAGATGTTAGCATCCTTATATGATTATCCTATGATACCTTTAGCACCACATCAAGAAATTGAGAGAGGCCTTCCGGTTGAGCTGCATTTGTCGCTGACGGTCCTTTGAAGACCGCCAGCCCTGCCGCCTGTCAAAGAGCCATTTCAGAGAAGAGAAACAGCTCGGAAAACTCCTGATCTTTTAGGATGTGGTGAGGAGAGCCAGCGACTTTAGGTAGAGTCCCCTGTGAGACCCCCAGGTGCTCTGGGGAGTTAACAGGGTGGGACTCCCCTTTTAAGTTGCTGAAGCTCCAGACGACGGGGAAACTCTGCTTCGAGCAGAGCCAGACAGCGCAACCAATTAAATAATCAAACACAACAGAAGGGTGGAATCGGGACTCTAAAATAAAACGCAAGTATTTTTAGCCCTGTGGATCAATTTAAAGAACTATAATCCTAAAACCTGAGAAACTCTGAGAGGGGGAAAAAAGAGGGAAAAAATGGCGATTGCTTTCAGCGGAAAGAGCAGCTGAAAGCGAAAGTGGACTGGTTTGATTATTGCAACATGTTACAAAGTTACAGATTCGGCTTGAAGGGGGAGAAAAAAAATAAAAAATAAAAATAAAATTACCTACAGAGATTCTTATTGAATCGATTTAATCTCGAGAAATTACTGGGAAGATTTGGATTTTGTATTGGGAATAGAAGTCGTATACGTGGCAAAATGTCATCAAAGCAAACAAAAGCAGAGGCTAAGTCAGCAGGGGGGGGGCTCCCCCACTCATAAGCTGGAACAGTCACAAAGCCAGACAAAGGGGGATGGCTTCCAGGATTTAAAAGAATTTATTACCAAAGAAATCAAGGATGTTAACGGGCTTGTTCAAGAAAAGTTTGATTTAGTTAATAAGGACATCCAAACAGTGGTGAAAGGCCTGTCTGATGTTGTTTTGCAGATTGATAAAAGGGTGGAAAAGCTTGCATTGGAAGTGGATACTAGGCTGAGGGATAGGGATTCTAAAATTAGTGATGTGGATGGAAGAAACCAAAGACTTGAAAATGAGATAACAATGATGCAATTTAGGCAAATGGAATTTGCTATTAGGCTCAGAGGTATAAAAGAGAACAGTAGAGAAGATTTAAGGAAAGTTTGTGCTGATGCTTTGGCAGTGTTATTAAAGGCTGATGATCCTGATGAGATTTTTTTTTAAATTGACAAGGTCTACAGAGTGAATTCTCGGGTGGCAGTTTATAGACAATTGCCTAGAGATGTGGTGATATATTTTACAGACAGAAGAATAAGAAATGATATTTTGCAAAGGTCATTTACCTCTACTGTTCAAATTGATGGATCTGAAATGGGAATTTTTAAAGAATTGCCTCCTAAAATGTTAAAGGATAGAAAGGATTTTGGATTCTTGGTGGCTGAACTGAAGAGCAGACAAATACAGTTTCGATGGGATGCACCAGTTGGTATAATACTGAGGATGCAAGGAGTGAGATATCGCTTAAATACTATAGCAAAAGCGGAAGATTTCTATTACAATATTTTGAAAGCAGGCTCAACAACTCCATGAACATCTTCTCCAATAAACAAGGAAGCTGAAGAACAGAGACAGTTTGATTTGGAGACGGAAGAACAAATAAAACAGTCACAAAAGGAAGCAATGGATGCTCAGGGAGCTACAGGGGGTATTCTGGTTGACCCTCTTGCACCATTTCCAGTTTCTTCCCTAGAGGATATATCAAAAACTACAAGAGACGTGGCGTTGGATCTTGAACTGATGGCATCTAAAGCGGATGATCAGTGTATAACCAGAGCAGTCTCCAAGCAAATGCAGGAAGCACTCCAACAGGAGAGAGCCAAGCCACAACGACCAAAGAAGGTTAAGGATAAGGTAAAAGTTGAAGTTATGGGAGGAACAAAGCCGAAGATTACCTGTGTGCAAAGGGATCTCCAGCAAATGTTCTCAAAACTTCAGAGCAGCCCAAATGATAATTAAATTTTTGTCTTGGAATGTGAATGGATTGAATTCTCCACAAAAAAGAAAGAAAGTATTTTATTATCTGAAACAATTTAATAATGATGTTATTTGCTTGCAAGAAACTCACATTAGAATACTTTAATACTTTATTTACGGTCACAGACCAAAATGCAAGCATAACTACAAAAAAAGCATAGGAAAAGCATAATCACGAACAGCCGGCCTCCAGAAGCCCCAGCCAAGAGGAACCACAGCACTCTCCTCTAATGGTTACGGCTCTTAAAAAGAATTTTGAGACCTGAGAGGTAGTATATGAGGAGCCATCTCCTAAACAGTATAAGGCCAAATTACTGGCATTGGGCCCACAAAGGTCTGTCTCTAAGAGAGACATCAAATTGGTCCTGTCTACGTTGTACATGGGGCAGTGTAACAGGACGTGCTCCGCAGTCTCTACCTCCGCTCTGCCACAGGGACATAGCCGCTCGCCCATCAGGAGCCTCTTGAATCATCCGTCCAGCAATGCTGAAGGCAAGACGTTAAAGCGAGCAAGGGAGAAGACTCTTCTATACTTGGGGATGGTTAGAGTATAGAAATATGAGGCCATCCTCAGTCCGTAATTATTAAATTGGCTGAAGACCAGAGGGGAGCAGGTCTTATTGGCTCTGGCTCTCAGGTATTGTAAGTCTATGTCTACAAGCCATTGGACTACCCTAGATTGGGCGTCTTTAAGGCCATAGTCTCCCATGGCATCCCCTGAAAAGCCTAACAGGTGGAGTTTCTTTGTCAGTTCCCTCTCCCATCGAGACGTATAGGGGTCAGCTAACACCAGGGAGAGGTAGCTACCAGAGGCTGCCAAAAAGAGCACCCAAAACCACCATTTAAAGATGTTGATCCATGCCATGCATTCGACTGATCGAATGCCCAGTTCCAGGTACATTGGAGCAAAGCCAACACAGGGAGGGAGACCCAAAAGTTTCCTTAAGAAAGCAGCCTGGGTTCTTTCGATACACTCCTTGAAGCCCTGTATCCATATAGGAACTCCGTAAAGAGTTTGGGCCAAGGTTTTGGCTTTGTAAATACGCAGAGCAGAAGGAATAGATTGGCCACCTTGGGTATAGAAAAATCTTAAAATCTGCTGATGGCTACAGGAGGCTGAATTCTGTACCTGGGTTCAAAGTCTAGTCCAAGCACCGGTGTTCTGAAAATAAATACCTAAATACTTAAAATGGGAAACCTGCTTGACAGCATTACCCTTAATAGCCCAGTTATGTAGCTTCCAGGCTCTAGAGAACACCAATACTTTTGATTTGTCGTAATTAATGGACAAGTGATTCTCAGCGCAGTAGGACCCAAATGCAGAAAGAAGCCTTTTCAGACCAAGCCTCGTCAGTGATAACAGGACCGCGTCATCAGCATAAAGGAGAAGCGGGATCTTCGTAGTTAACAGCTTTGGGGCGTGAGACTCAATACGTCCAATGTAAGAGGCCAAGTCACATAAGAATAAATTAAACAAAAGAGGAGCCAGGACACAACCCTGCCTTACTCCACTCTTTATCGGGATGGGATTTGAAAGTTCTCCCTGTAAACCGCACCTGACCTGACTAGAAGTCTGATTATATAGGGATCTAATTAAGAACAAAAGACGTCTATTGATGGAACTTTTGAGCAATTTTGACCACAACAATTCCCTTGGGATTGAATCAAACGCTGTCTTTAGATCAATAAAAGCAGTAAAAAGTTTACCACCTGGTATGATGGCATATTTGTCAACCAGGTGCGCTAGGACAAAGCAGTGGTCCAATGTGGCATAGCCTGCTTTAAACCCTATCTGTTCAGCACCAATAATGTTGGACTCCTTGACCCAGGTAAGGAGTCGACGTTGGAGATATTTAGCATATAATTTTCCAATGATGGAGAGCAGGCTTATGGGACGATAATCAGCTGGGTTGTTCCTATTTCCTTGTTTAAAAATAGGAACAATAATTGCTAGGCTCCAGGAGGTAGGAATCCTGCCAGAGGTATTAATGTGGGTGAAGAGTGTTGCTAAGAGAGGAGTCCACCACTTGGGATTAGATTTTAGCAGATCAGGGGGTATAGCATCAGGGCCAGGAGCTTTGCCTGACTTGAGTTCAGAGATAAGCTCATTGATCTCAGCATGTGTCACGGGGGGCCAGTCTGGAATTGCAGGGGGCAGTTGTGGTCCAAGTCCGGTCGTGACTATTGAAGCCTGGAAGATTGATCCAAAATGGCTTTCCCAATCTCTGTTGGAAATACAACAGAGAGGGAGTTCTTGATGGCCAGGCAGCGAACTGGCAACAATTTGCCAAAACAATCGAGTGTTCTTCTGCTGGATAGAAAAGAGAAGTAGGTCCCCCTTCTCTTTTTCTTTAGCCCTCTTTTTCTTAATAATTAGTCTTTTATATTCCCGCTTCAAGTGATAGTAGTCCTCGGGTAGGCGTTTGTCCCCTCGATTACGGTAGAGCAGGTAAACCTGTCTAATCTTGTTCCTGAGCAGCACACATTCTTCATCGAACCAGGGATTGCTTCTTGAACGATATGGGCCACTTGGCCTACGGTCAGCTCCTAGTTCCCTTTGGATACTATTAATTAATGATTCGAAGGTCGAGATTGCCGCTGAATCACTGCATGTTAAGGCCTGATTGTATAGGCTATGACACTCCGGGGATGATAAAAGAGAGTGGAACTTTCTTTCAGTCTTGGGAGACCATTTGATCCTCCTTGCATAAGAGGCCACATAAGGATCCAGTATTTGGGGGCCCTTAGGCAGATGTATATTTGTAAAGAGCCCAATGATTGTGACCAGGGGGTAGTGGTCACTCTCCATGAGGCAGTCCACAAAAAAAACATGGACTGCCTGTCTTAGTGGCTGGGAAACCAGCACAAAATCAATAACACTACTCCCCCGTGGGGAACTGAAAGTAAATTCACCCGCTAGATTGCCTGGGGTACTCCCATTAAGGATTGTCTTATTGTGTTGGGATGCTAGGAGGACTAGTTGAGCGCCAGCGAAATTTGTTAGTTCATCCTTAGAATGCCTGGCTGAAATCTGGTGTCCTATGGCCTGGCAGATTTCTTGGAAATAGAGTGCCTCAATCGATGGGGGAATTTGGCCTCCCAAGCGGGCATTAAAGTCACCCCCTATGAAGATGTACAGCGCTGGAAATTTGGTTTCTGTACAAGTAATATAGCTCTCCAGTTCATCCCATTGAGCCTTAGTGTTGGCTTGCCTCACCGTCGGAGGAAGGTAGACGTTGAACACTAACATTTTACTATGACCTCTCTTAATTAGGAACGCCATAGCTAAGGACCCACAGGGGGGCAGCTCCATTGTCTCCACTTTCAGGGAGATAGAGACCAAGCAAGCTAAGCCACCCTTAGGTCTTCCTGTCTTAGATTGTTTGGTAGCAGCCAAAGAAATGGCCGTAAAGCCTGTAAGGGATATCTTATCGCATGCCCAGGTCTCCTGAAGCAGGACCACATCAAATGACTGAATATAGTTGATAAAGTCCGAGGTGCCGCACCTTCTCCCCCAACCTGCTATATTCCACGAAAGGCATCTAAGTGTGCATGAGGGGGATGCCGGGTTTGCTAGTCATTCTATATAATTAATTTTTGTCAGAGAGCCCTTCAGATCCGAAAAAATACAGCCATTATTAGATGGAAGTGTCACCCTCTTGGGAGATAAAGGCAGGGAAGAGTGGAGGGGAGGGGAGCCTTGTTCATGAGGCTGTAGGGCTCTGAACGCAGTCCAGTTTGTGCTTCCAACGTTCATTGGTTGCTTACCTGGCAAGCATTCAGTGACATCAACAGACGAGGTTTGGAGTAGCCCTGGATCTTCAAGTTGACGAATTGGACATTCTGGAGGGAGGGCCGAGGAAACTGCCTCTGCTAAATCGATGTGGACTCCCTGGGGTCCAAGGGGATCCTTATCAGGTAGTGAAAGACTCCAAAGCTTGGATTTAACTGCAGACAGGCACTTTATAATTTGGGCCCTTTCTGGTTGTGGGAGTGCACGAAAGGAGTCAAAAAGCTGTATCTCCTCCAGATTCCAGAAATTGTCTTGAGATGAGTTGGTTTCATGGATGGATGGAATCCCGGGGGCACTAGCCTGAGGCTTATTCGCTGAGGAGCCTTGAAGGCCCTGGGCTGGTATCGCTTCCTTTGGGGCCATTTCTTCCCAGCTGATTAAATCGTGGCAAACTTCCTGATGAGATGGGCCTCGCTGAGGGGGGTAGATTTGACCGGCTGTAGGACAAACAGTCAAGGTGCCATCTGAGAAGATGCCATCAGGAAGTCTTACAGGAATGGATGAGTATTTAATAGATGGTCTAGTATCAGGGATGGCATTCAAAATTGGCACATTAGTATATGCTGCTAAGAGTCTTTTTGGGGCTGTAAGTCTCCTGATGGTCACAGATTGTCGGTTTCTTAAAAGTGGCTTAATCGACATATCTTTGAAGACTCTACTTGGCACAATGCCGAAAGATCTTAGCAGAGATCTTCTCCTGAAGAATAGTTTCGGGGTGCTAGGGTTATCAAAATTGAGTAACACTCTGGTACAGTGTACAGGGGAGGGTAAAATTTCAATCTTCTTCAAATCATCAGCAGTCAACCCCAGTAACTGTAGTATATGACCCCTTGCCAACTGAATTGAGCCCCAATAAGGCAAATTGCTGTTAATGGGATTAATATTAAGGGCCACCTGTCTTGGCTGTAGAACCAGGTGGCTTCTCACGCCCAGAGGTGCAGAGTTCAACCCACTGGCAGGGCCACCCCAACCAGTACCTTTGCTGGGGCCCAACAGAGAGGGCCCTGTCACCGCATCAGGCTGCCGAGTAGTCCGTCCAGGGCAACCATCAGCAATTGAGGAAGCCAAGCAATCTAAGGTACTTAATATTTTGTCAAGCTGTGACTGTATGCTCGCTGTTGTTTCTGCAACCAGAAAACATTGCTGGGCCAAGAGTTCTATAAGAGTAGGTTCATTTGAAGGTTGAGTGGGGACCGTAGTTTTTGAGGAGCCTTTGTTCTCAACTCGGGGGACGACATCCTCGACCAACGGAGGGTTACGACGACCAGCAGCAGTCAGATGAGAAGGAGCTGGAGTTTCCAGGCAGGGAGGTCGAATTAAAGCAAAGTCCTCAATCTTGGATTGCTTCAAGGAAGGTTGGGAAGCCAGGTCAGTAAGGGATCTGGTCCTTTTCCTTGACTTCATTATGTAATATAGCGAAAAATCTAGTTTCTGAGATGAGTCCAGCTCCAAAGGAAGAGGAGTCAAGAGGAAACAAGCCCTGATGCAAATAACAGCAAAATTCCTCACGAGTAAGGCAAGGATCCTGCCCTCCCAGCAGAGCAAGGAGCAGGGAGTAAGTAAAATAGTAAAATAAGTAGAATAGCAAAAATAGTAGTTAAAAATAAAATAAAAAAGAAGTCAGATAAAAAGAAGTCAGATCAAAGCTAGGCAGTACTCGGCTTCCAAGCTAAAGCAATAAATCCTAGATAACAGCAACAAAAAACGGCAACAAAACACTCCCAAGACTGAGCCCAGCTCAGGTTGTTAAAAATTGTTAAAAATACAGCTCCAGGTTGCATAAAATTTCAAAAAATATAAAAAATTTAAAACTTGGGAAATTTAAAAACTAAAACAAAGCCTTAAAAACAGTTAGTAGATAAAATAAGTCAGTTTAAGATTGGTTAGGAGCAGAGAGCCTCCTACTTGCCTCCTGCCTGATCCCAAAAATTAATCGAAACTCATAAATGTTCCTCTCCACGGAAATCTTTAGTAAAAGGCGAAAGATTTATACGATCTGAAGAGAAACCAGAGTATTAGAATACATTAGAATACAAGATCAGAAATATTTGATAAATTCCAAATTAGGAACACAATTTATTACTTCAAATGTGGAAAAGAAGAATGGAGTGGTGATACATATAAATAAAAAATTTTCAGCTAAAATTATAGAAGCAGATGAATTTGGGAGATATATTGCAATTGAACTCTTTACAGATAATGGTCCAACCTTGGTGGTTGGAATTTATGCTCCTAACCAGCAACAAGAAAGTTTTTATAAAATGCTTCATTCGAAAATTCTAGATTGGAATTTTACATCTATTTTAATTATGGGAGATTGGAATGGAGTTATTCAACCTAAAAAGGATAAAAAGAGTCCAGCTAAAACAGGTGTTAAATTACCGCATGCCTTTTTTGATATGAAAGAGGATTTGGAACTGAAAGATATTTGGAGAATCCGTAATCCAGATGATTTGGACTTTACTTTTTATTCTGATAGGCATAAATCTTTTTCTAGGATAGATTTTATTTTGCTAACGGTGGATTTACTTCTTAAAGCGAGGAAAACAAAGATATTTCCTAGGACATTAACAGATCATAGTCCGGTATGGATAGAAATTGAGATGGGAAAGAAAGAAAGAAAATCTTGGAGACTAAATGAAAATTTATTTAGATATGAAAAGAATGTAAATGAACTTAAGAACCATATAAAGGAATTTTTCAAATGGAATTTAAATAAAGGTACCCCTATTGAAATAGTTTGGGATGCAGGTAAAGCATATATGAGAGGGGTACTGATACAAATGAATTTTAAGCATAAACAAAATAGACAGAAAAAAAGAATAGAATTGGAAGGAGAGATAAAGAAGAAGGAACAGCTTTTGATGAAAAATCCAACAGATGGGAAATTACAAGAAATTATCAAACTTTTGAAGGACCAATTTCAAATGCTTATAGCAGAACAAACAGCAACTAACTTACAATTTGCAAAACATAATACTTTTGCTAATGCTAATAAGCCAGGCAGATGGCTGGCTTATACATTGAGGAAGCAACTAACTACACGAACGATTGATACCATTGAATATGCCGGGAAGGAAGTTTTTCAGCAAGAATTAATCAAAGAAGCCTTTTTGGATTATTACTCTAAGTTATATGCCAAGGATAATATACAGAATGAACTTATAGATAAGTATCTTGATGGAAAAAGGGTTACTAAGATTTCATCTGCTCATAAGGAAAGAATGGATCAATTAATAACAACTGAGGAGATTAGTTTTGCTATAAAACAATTGAAACCAGCAAAAGCTCCAGGGACGGATGGTCTAACTGCAGTTTATTACAAAACTTTACAAGCTGAAATGATTAACCACCTTAAAGACTTATTTTGTAGCATACAGCAAGGTGGTAACATACCTTCTTCATGGAAACCATCTTTAGTATCATTGATACCGAAAGAAGATTCAGGTCCGAAAAAACCAGAAAACTTTAGACCAATTTCTCTTTTAAATACGGATTATAAAATTTTTGCAAAAGTATTAGCCAACAGGTTAATGCCAGCTATTCAAGAGGGGATTCATCATGATCAAGCAGGATTTATTGAAGGCAGATATATGAAAGAGAATGTCAGGCAAATTATAGATTTGTTGGACTATCTAGAAAAGAATAAACAGATCCCTGCAGTGCTAGCCTTTTTGGATGCGGAGAAAGCCTTTGATCGAGTGAATTGGAATTTTATAATAAAGACTTTGGAAAAAATGGACTTTGGGGTTCCCTTTATACAGGCAATCGCAGCGATATATCAAGAGCAATTTGCACAACTTATTATTAATGGAAGTTTAACTGCGAATTTTAACATACAAAAAGGTACAACACAAGGGTGTCCATTATCCCCATTGCTATTTATTTTAACTTTAGAAGTCTTGTTGAACACAATACGGGACTCGAACTCTTTAGATGGAATAGTTATAAGGCAAGAAGATTACAGGACTAGGGCATTTGCAGATGATCTGGTGGTTATCCTAACATGGCCGATGAAATCAATAATCCAGTTGAAATTTATTATAGAAGAATATGGTATGGTATCAGGATTTAGATTGAATCAGAGAAAAACTAAGATGATAACAAAGAATTTGACAATGATTCAAAACAAGAAACTTGAAAGGATGGCAGGTTTTGAAATAGTATCGAAAGTTAAATATCTAGGAATACAAGTAGCAGATTTAAATATAAAATTGTTTCAAAATAACTATGAACCGTTGTGGCAAAAGATACAAAAAGAAATGCAAACTTGGAAAAAATTGCAATTGTCTTTACTTGGGAGAATAGCATCAGTAAAGATGAATGTTTTACCCAGATTTATTTTTTTGTTTCAAATGATACCGGTGCTTAAATCTGATAAACAATTGTTAGAATGGCAAAAAGGAGTGAACAAGTTTGTTTGGAATGGGAAAAAACCGAGAGTTAAACTGAAAATTATGCAAGATACTCGTGAGAGGGGTGGCCTTAAACTCCAAACCTTCAATTATACTATGAAGCTGTTGCATTGATACATACTAGTGATTGGTTTGGGAAAACAAAGAATGGAATATTGAATATAGAAAGCCACGATTTGGAATGGGGTTGGCACGCATATTTATTTTATGACCATAAAGTGGACAAAGTATTCAATAGTCACATATTTAGAAGTGCCTGGATGAGAATATGGAAAAAGCACCGATTCAAATGGGATTATAAAATACCACTTTGGCTGGATCTTGCTGATACCATGTGGAATACAAATATTAAGTCACTCGGGGGGTTTTTATATAAAGATATACTCTTCATTGAAGGGGGTAGTTGGCAACTGAAGACACTACAAACACTGTTGGATGAAGGAATTATTTTGACTTGGTTACAGTATAATCAATTACAAATGAGATGGAAAGAAGATCAAAAAATTGGTATAATGTTGTATGAAGTAGAATTGGTTAGACAGATAAAAGAGAAAGGACCGATGCATATTAAGAGAGTTTATAATGTTTTGCTAGAAAGGGACTCAGAAAAAGAGCTGGTTAAGGATTGTATGATTAAATGGGCACAAAATTTTACAGAACCAGTTATGATGGATACTTGGGAAAAAATATGGGTCCAGAATATTAAATTTACACAATCGCAGAATTTGAGGGAGAATTTTTATAAAATGTTTTATAGATGGCATTTAGATCCTAAGAAATTGTCATGTATGTATCCTAATGTTCAACCAGTTTGTGGGGACCCAGTTTGTGGGGGCAATAAGCTGACTTTGTATAAAATATACAAAAGTATGAAGGCTATTGCTTAGCGCATTGTAAGCCACCCTGAGTCTCCGGAGAAGGGCGGCATATAAATCAAATTAAAAAAAAAAACAAAAAACCAAAATGTTGGAGATGTGATTGTTTAGATGCTACATATTATCATATATGGTGGACTTGTAAGAAAGTGAAGGCTTTTTGGATAAAAATATGGTGGGTTATGCAAAACGTTTTGAAGAAAAAGCTACAATTTTCTCCACAATTGTTTTTATTGGGTATAGTTAAGGATTTTACAAGGGGGGAAACAAAATTGATTTTGTACATGGTGACAGCAGCTAGATTGTTGGTGGCCCAACATTGGAAGAAAGATGTCCTGCCTACTATTGATCAATGGACCCAGAAGATGGCCGGATTTGCAGAGATGACGAAGATTTCTGCTTTCTTAAAAGATCATACACAAGAGAATTATGTGCAAGAATGGAAAAAATGGATTGACTATATACAAAATAAATATCAAACTAGAAAATATTATATAGCTTTCAGCTGAAGGAGATTAGACAAATATGATTATGCTGACTAGAGTAAAGAGGATAGAATATGAAGGGGTTCAATTAGAAAATATTATATAGCTTTCAGCTGAAGGAGATTAGACAAATATGATTATGCTGATTAGAGTAAAGGGGATAGAATATGAAGGGGTTGAATAATATATATTGTGTTTGTAGTTATAATAGATTCATATAGTGGAAGTCTGAAGGGGGGAAGGGGAGGTTGGGTAGGGATGGGGAGGGAAGGGGGATATGTATTTGATAGTTTATATGATTTAAATGTATAATCTGTGGGGGATGGGGGAAAGGGGAAAAATTTGTATTTGAAAAACTTTTTCAATTAAAAAAAAGAATATGAAGGGGTTGAACAATATATATTGTGTTTGTAGTTATAATAGACTCATATAGTGGAAGTCCGAAGGGGGGGAAGGGGTGGTTGGGGAGGGATGGGGAGGGAAGGGGGAAATGTATTTGATAGTTTATATGTTTTAAATGTATAACTTGTGGGGAGATGGGGGGGGGAATGGGGAAAAATTGTATTTGAAAAACTTTTTCAATAAAAAAAAAAGAAATCGAGAGAGGACCCACATCAGTGTCATCAGATCAAAGTCGAATGGAGCACAACCAAATAATCCCCTGCTCTACACCCAGAGAAGAGGCATGGAATGGCAAGCCTTGTTAGCTGGTGCTAAATCCTCTTACCCTGAATGATTTTTTTAAAAAAAATTATATTTATATGCTGCCCTTCTCCGGAGACTCAGGGCGGCTTACAATGCGTTAAGCAATAGCCTTCATACTTTTGTATATTTATACAAAGTCAGCTTATTGCCCCCACAAACCGGGTCCTCATTTTACCCACCTTAGAAAGGATGGAAGGCTGAGTCAACCTTGAGCCTGGTGAGATTAGAACTCGCAGTAATTGCAGGCAGCTGGATTTTACCAGGAGTCGACACAGAATTTAAATGGAGCACCCCTCCTTTTAGAGAAGGTCAATTTTGTGTGACGTGTGACAACACCTCAAGCCATTGCAACAACCATACAACTTCCCTTTGTATAAATCAAATTTCTTGATGAGCTGCAAAAGAGGATCCGCTGTCCATCATAACCTGGAATATAGCGGGTTGGACTGTTCCATCAAAAGACCAATTTTTTTTTTGACTATATACAGTGGTGGGATTCAACCAGTTCGCACCTCTTCGGGAGAACCGGTTGTTAACTTTCTGAGCAGTTTGGCAAACTGGTTGTTGGAAGAAATCATTAGGGCAGAGAACCAGTTGTTAAATTACTTGAATCCCACCACTGACTATATATCACAATTTGACATTCTCTTCTTACAGGAAACCTGGGCCTCCGCAGAGAGACAGTTAGATGGTTATTGGGTTAACTTTATCCCAGCTGTCCCAAGTAAGGTGGGTGGGAGAGCTAAAGGGGGTATTGTGACATTAGTGAATACATCCTTGCAATTTAAATGTGTATCACTGCCACCTTTGCAGCCATGGATTGTGACTACCTTACTCTTATTTAAACAGGTGGAGATTTTGCTTTTTAATATCTACATTCCCCGACTCAATAAGAATAATTTGATCAACAAGATTTGGGACGGCATAGAAGATTTTATCCTGGGCTGCTTAGATAAATACCCTACAGCAGCAATAATTATTGGGGGGGGGGGACTTAAACGCTAGGATGGGCCCAAATGATCAAGCATTATTTAATCAATTTAAGATCCATTATGTTGAGAATGTACCAGGAGAACCCCTACATCCCAGACAATTTAAAGACACTAAGGCAAATTGAGCAGGATTGTGAGTAAGATAGATGACTCTACACTTGGACCTTTGTATCCTGAACGGTTCCACTTGGGGTGACTACCCAGTAGATATACTTATTGGGGAGCAGGAAGAAAATCCACAGCTGATTATTGGATAATATCATATGACCTCCTGAAATTATTGCAGAAGATGGAGGTAGACTTGTGTCTGGAAAGCAATCATAATTCACTTATCCTTACTCTTACATTACACCAGAAATTATTAAGGATTGGCTCAATGTACCTACCCAGATTAGAGAGCCAAAATACCCAGAAAAATGCAAAGGAAGTTACTAAATGGATGTTAGTTCCAAAAACCATAGAATTACATACATCTCTACTAAGAAATAAGTTTGAAGGACCATACTTGGAAGAGTTTGAAACTTTAATTTCAAATTTGAAATCAGTTGTCACTAACAGAATACTAGCTCACTCCAAAAAGCTGGTTTTAAAGAACAAAAAATTGTTTGATAGAGATTGCGTGCAATTAAAAAGGATATATAATAAGGAGTAAAGAAAAAGTAAAAATGACCCTTCTGAGGATCACACTCACTCCTTAAAACAGTTGAAGGCACAATATAAGATCCTCCTAAAAGAAAAGAAAAACGCGGCTTTGAAGGAGTCTTGGTAGAGATTAATTACATCAGTCAGGACAAAAAATACATCCCTTTTTTGGTACATCACCAGAGGATTGGGGAAATTCCCCCTACCCCCAACTAATCAGGTACAGCTTCAGGCCTGGGAAGAATATTTTAGAGACCTATATACAAACCCCGACTATGTAACTAAGGAGAGCCAAATTAGTTTGGACCAAACTGCTTACTGGCCCCCTGTTACACCAGAAAAATATCCCGATTGATTGAAGCCCTAAAGGCTAATAAGGCACCTGGTGCTGATAATGTCCTCCCAGAAATAATCATAAAGAACAGTAGTTGGTGGGCCCCACTTTTAGCATCAGTTTACATTTACAGTTTACATTTATAGATAAAATGGGCCATATGCCAAGAGATTGGAGATTAGCAATTATTATACCAATCTATAAAAAGGGTAATAGAAATGATCCAGGCAATTATAGATCCATTAGTCTCCTGAGTGTTATTAGTAAATTGTATGCTAAACCTAAACTATAAACTCCAGGATTGGCTAATTTCAGGGGGGATAATCAAAGATGAACAAGCTGGTTTTAGAGAAGGAAGATCTATGATGGATCATATCCTGATACTTCACCATCTTGTGTAAAAATATACGTACAAAAAAGAAATCCTCTCTCTACGTGGCCTTCCTTGATTTTAAGCAGGCCTTTGATTCAATATCCAGGAACACCCTATGGGAGAAATTAAAATGCACTACAATCTATAAACACCTCCTTTTCCTCATACAAAAAATGTATGCCAATTCCACCTTGAAAGTGAGGTGTAATCTTCAAGGGACTTTAACCGTCCCAGTAAGGGTTCAAAAAGGGGTACGGCAGGGCTGCATCTTGTCCCCCTCTCTTTTTAACTTCTATATTAACCCCCTGGTTGATCTCTTACAGAACCCTGATCTACATCCTCCTAACATAGCGCAACGCAAAATCCCGATTTCACAAACTCCCATAGGATTGAAGAGAGCAATTAGGGCAACACTTGGCTTCTGTAGACAGAACAAGTTGGTCCTTAACTTTGATAAATCAAAAATTTTAGTTTTTGCTAAAAGACCCAGACAATACTCCTGGAAAATTGAAAATTGAAGGACACAGGTCAGGACATTTAGATACCCTGGGGTGGTCTTCCACTCGCAAGGGACATGGAAGGTATACCTGGAGCAGACATTGCAAGCAGCCAATAGGTCCTCAAATGCAATTAAGCACTTCTTTTATACAGGCGGAGGTCAATTAGTACCTGCTGTCTTAAAACTTTTTGAGGCCAAAACATTGGTGCAAATTCTTTATGAGGCACAAACAGGAATCCTTGCAAAGAAAAACTTGCTAGAAACTATACAGACCAAATTCCTGCAAGCCACCTTAGCTGCACCCAAAGGAACTCAAATGCCCAGCTAAGAATTGAGACAGGTATGCCTCAAATTCAGGTAAGAGCCTGGAAGATGATGATCATTTATTGGCTAAAAACTCATTTCTTTCCAGAGGGACTGTCCCCGCTAATGCTGACTGACAACTTCCCCTCCCCCTGAAAACAGGCAATAGATCACAAGCTGGGCTCTTATGGGCTCTCATTGGTATTCTTAATGTCCCTTGGCTTTGACAAAGCAAAGCAAGTGGTAATTGATACAATGAAGGACATGGAGTTCCAAGAAGAATTAAATAGGTTGCCTCTCCACAGTAGGGACAGAATCAAGCAGGGTGTGTGGGAATCAGCAAGATATCTTAATGATCTGATCTGCCCAAAACAAAGAATAGCTTTCTTCAGAGCCAGATTAATATACTCCCCTCAGCACATCTTCAGGATAGGTACAAGAGAACACCAATAGCAGAACGGGTATGCATATGTGGAAAAGGAGAAGTCGAAGATAACTCACATGTTTTATTGTACTGTGAGTTATTCATAGTATGTAGGTCAATATATATTCTCCCCTTACTAGAGAGATTGCCAGGGAGGACAGATGACTCTTATGTAGGCTTTCTCCTCCAAGACTTAAACCCGGCTACCACGCGTGCAGTGGCATAATTCTGTGTTACTGCAATGTTCACAAAAAAAAAATTGGTTACAGAATTATAGATGTCAACTGGTGCCAATTTTTTGGAGATATCTAACAATTATTGGAAAAATACATTTACTCACATACTTATCAGATCTCCACTCATGTAAATTAGGGAGTGACCCTAACGGTTTGAGATCATGTATTTTCATAACAGGGATATTATTATTCATGATTAATGTCAGTATTATTTTTAATTTATTGTATGTCTATTGCTGGTCAATGACTGTAATAAAGTATCTATTCTATTCTATTCTATTCTGTTCTGTTCTGTTCTGTTCTGTTCTATTCTATTCTATTCTATTCTATTCTATTCTATTCTATTCTATT